>CM054120.1:184230117-184830117 GCA_028673005.1 Tanypteryx hageni | reverse complement strand
AATTAAGACCACTTTACATGAAGACCTACATGTATTTTACAACGTACTTAGCAAGTCTCGTTAAATACACATCTGAGAGAAAAATATTGAGAACAAAAGTGAAATAAAATAATTATATATGCATTTTTTGTCAAAAATAATTTTTCCCATAAAACGTAAGGTTTACGATAAATTTAAAGAAAAGGAAATTATCGTATTTACGTAATTATTCGATGTTCTTTTGTTCATTCCAAAAATATTAATTAAAAATTGTGCAACTCTGGAACCGCTGGACATATTGTAATGAAATTTGGTATTGGGGAGTTTTACTAAAATTTGTCGACCGATTCCAATTTTGGTTAAAATCGGACTACAATAACGACTACTTTACATAAAGACCTACCTGTATTTTACAACGTGCCTGTTTTGCATCTCGGGAACCGCTGGACGTATTTTGATAAAATTTGGTATTGAGGAATTTTACTAAAATTTGTCGATCTCAAAGAACGCATTTGGAAACTAATGGAGTACACTTTTCCATACTTGTATTAATCTTATCTCAGTCTTGAGGCACATTCCGCTTCCAACATAAGCACCTATTAGCTTCAGTTTGTCCATCCGTCCGCATGTTCGTTCTCGGCTTCTACCAAACAGATATTTATGAAATTTGATATTCAGGACTTACAGTAAGACAATAAAATCACATAAATAAATCACGTAAGCCATTCAGGGGTACCACTTTACTGGAGACAAAAAATGAACTTGACGTTATATCTCTCAATTTTTGTTCATATCAAAATAGTTTTAAAATAAACCTGCAAAACTAATAACGTAGAGTATTTCCTTTCCTATTATTATATTATTATCATAGGAGTAGCCTTTATCAAGAAAATCGAACAAGAAAGTCGTAATTCTTTTTAAACTTCGAAAAATTCGAGCATAGCTACCTAATTGTTGTCGACGTAAATAATCTTATTGGTTACTGAAGTATATAAAATCTGCTATAATTACAAAATACATGTAAATCCTTACACGTGCATGACAGATTTTGTAAACGGAAGGAAATCTACGGCGAGAAAATAACGTTAACGTAAACATTACAACTACAACTCAAGCGAGGTGTTTTAAATAATTTTCAATTGTTTGGTTGATTAAAACTGATTATAAAATAAATCGGTAAATAAAAATTGAGTATGTTCTTGGTATTTCTGATATATCGTTTTGCAGTATTTATTCATTAAAATTGGGTACATAATATGTTTATTGATGCACCAATTAAGGGGGGAGCTGAAATTTTTAATAGACGGAATTTTATCGTATAGCTTTAAAGGAAGGAAGTAAACGCAAGGTTTTGCACAAACAAGCAATAGAAATTGTTTATAAAGTATATCAGTTCTTCAAAAACAAGTCGGAGCATGCAGACGATTCAACATGTACAGCTGGTTACTATGTTGCCAGCTGTCAAGAGCAAATGGTGAGCGCTTGTGGCATAGGACTTAATGCATTTTTTTCCGAGTGAAAACTTATTCAGGCTGGAAGTGTAGCAGCAATGTAACGTGTATTTCTCTCTCTCTCTCTCTGTGCAGTAATCATGACTCACCCGCCTTCGTTCATGCTTCCAACTATAAAGGAAATTCAGACTTGCTTATCCCGTATGAAACTGATAACACATACAGCATAAAAATATATTCCATGTCGTTGTTAATGCACAACTTCCATCATCGATATATGCATCAAAAATCAAATGCCATCATGGAAAAAATATGGCGGTATGAGGTGGTCGCTTTCCGGTTAGCGTCTGCTTCCTAGTCGCAATCATTTTTTTTATTAAAATGAGGATCAGAACCAAAGAACCCTTTCAAATCGTCTATCAACTGAAACCTTTTCTTTCCTCTTTCCCTTTTTCCATCTAGTTTCCCTTCTAACACATCTTTAATCATAATCTCTCTCTCCTCAGGTAATGTCCAACCCAGTTAGCCTTCCTCTTTCTTATAGTCTGTATAATCATTCGCTTCTCTCCTACTCTTCATAGCACATCATTTTTCATCCTATCTGTCCATTTTATCTTCAGCATTCTCCTCCAAGTCCACATTTCAAAGCTTTCCAAGTATTTTATGTCATTTTTCCTTAGTGTCCATGTTTCTGCCCCTACAAATCTATACTCCATACATAGTATTATATGAACTTCTTACGGATATCTTCCCTTATATTCCCCCCAAGTAGGTGTTTCTTTCTTCTTTTAATATCTTCATCAACATTACCCAATTTATCAATGTAGATAGTATACTAGATAAAAATTTGATAAAAGGTTCAATATCATTGTATAGGATAACTAAACATTGATGAAATAAGCCGAGTCTCCAAACGACTGCCCACAGGCCACATCCAGTCTGCCTTACTTTATTAATTTCTTTAAGATTAAGATTTTTATTCATATATATGGCAGCAGTTGATTTCATTTGATATTATTTATGCAAGCTAAATGATCCTTTTTTAGCATCTGGATGTAATATACCTACTTTAAATTTAGGCATATGGCATATTACGCATTTGAAAATTCTCAAAACTATCTCTTGGAAATTCACACATGGCCTGATCAGTCATTTGAATGGTTGTATATGGCCTGCACAGTGCTTTGTAAAGCCTCAATATTTATAATCTGCGATCCTCTGTGCATGCCATCCTTAAATTTAATGCTTTATCATTACAGTATAAAATACAATTTGAATTTAAGTAAAATTCCATAAAACTATATGTAAAATATCTTCATGTGCCACTTTTTGGGTGCCATAGATTGCTTGATGTAGAGCATTCATTCTTTGAATAAAGACAGCATAAATCTAAAACTGGATATTTTGTTGACAATGAAATTTTGGAAACAAATGTAATGCTTCGAAAGTTTCAAAAGTAACTGATGTGTATTTATGGACCTTACAATTGATGGAATAAAATTATTTTTTTGCTGAAATAAGCCTACTACTGAAAAATGAAATCATGTATCAGATTTAATTTCAATAGAAAACATTCAATTAAACTATCAGAGCTACCTTTATTTTAAAAGCATGTCCTGAAAGCTATCTTATGAGTAGGTTCTTTGTTTATTAATGTTTTTGAGGCAGGAATACGAGGTACCCCTTAATTTAAGCTAACATTTTATAAATTTTACAAGAAGAGGAATTAACACAATTTTTATTATTATAAAAAGAATAAAAGATGGTGTATAAATAACTTAAAATTTTTGTTAGTTTTTTATGTGACTTGTGATTGAAACATACTATATTACTCTTGCTTCAGTGCAAAAGCAGAGGTATATATTGCCTAAGGGTGCAAACAATTAGGGGGGCACATTTTTAATGTAATATTTTATATTTATTATTTGAATATACAGTTAAATCTCGATTCAGTGTCACAGTTTGGCCATCACTGACATTGGTGTTAAAGCAGGGTTGGTGGTAAATTGAGGTATATGCTTTCTTTATGTAATCATAAGATGCAAGTTCACAATGATTCATGGGTGGTATATGGGGGTGGCACTATATAGGGGGCTGCTAAATCAGGGTTTAACTGTAGTAAAAAAATGTGATTAAAAACTTAATGTTATGTTTATTTAGAAATAGTAAAATAAGAATGAATTATATAATGCTTTAAACAAACACAAAATATACAATGATACAGAAAAGAATAGCTGCAGGCAAAATGAACTGTCTCACATGGTCGGTTTTACGGTCACTGTCACTATCAATGCTACTCCTCTCCAAAATGCCGGAGAGTGGTAGTATTGTAGCGATGTTTGCAGTGCAGCATTACCAGATGGCACATGCCACCAAGGAGCACCCCCAGAGGCCATCATGTAATATTATAAATTTGAATAAAAAATGTTTTATTTTAACTAAAAAAGAGGGAAAGGTGGGTGTAAATGCCTAAAGGCATAAGATTTATAAATCTATTACTTTTTCATTATACAACTCTGAATTGAATTCTCCATTTTCAATAAGAAACTAATATTTGCTACTAAATGAATTGAATACTTCTAAAAGGATTATGAAAAATGTTGAAATTTATCAGAATGTAAAGGTAATTCATGAAAATTACCTTGCATAAAGGTTATTCAGGAAAGTTTCACGGCACCCACATTTTATTAATTTCAAAAGTTTGCTTTATTATAAAAATAAATTTTATTTTTCTAACGTTTGACATTTAAGGATTTATTTATTAACTCCATTGGTCATGGAGCAAGTCAAAAGTGCCACACAACAACAAGAAAAATAAAGTGTGACAACTAAAGTGAGACCACTAACGCACACACAACATAGAACACAAAGTGATATTTTCACATGCAAAAAATACAACGATTTAAAATGAGAGGAAAAACATGCTAATTTAAGGGTTTAAAAAGTTCCAGGTACTTTGTGGTTAACACGGCACCACCTCCACAGTGCCCATCTAGGGGTGAGAAATGGAACTACAAGGCACTGAATGTGGCAAGATTTGGAACTACGTGGAGCAGTACTCCATTAGAACATTTTATGCATCCCCACCAGGTTGGGTAGATTGGTGGAAGTGTTTTTCATTCCTTCTCATGTTCACTGTGTGCGGAGGCATCTCCATTCAAAGAAAAAAGAAGGGATACCTTTATAAAAATTTCATTTTTAATGGGATGCGTAAAATGTTCTGTCATGTTCAAATTTCCCTTTCTTGGTCCATCCGAGTTCCAATGGAATACTGCTCCACATAATTCCAAATCTTGCCACATTCAGTGGCTTGTAGTTCCATATCTTGCCCCTTGGGATGCTGCAGAGGTGGTGCTGCGTTAACCACAAAGTACCAAATTCCTGTATACTAAAATAGTTTTTGCTAAGAAGGAAACACTTCAAACATTTCTTGAACAAAGACACGGTTATTGCAGATTTAACACTGCATGGCAGCTAGTTATAAGTAACTGAGGCATCATTATGAGTGCCTCTCTGGCAAGTAGTCAACCGATAGTCGTTAATGTGGACGTCACCTTTACAATGTGTGTTGTAAGCATAAAATGCCTGGATTGATTGGAACAGAGCAGGGTTCTGCTTAACAAACATAGAACAATTAAAAATGTACATTGATGAAAACATAAGTATGCCTAAGGAAGAAAACAATGGTTTAGCATAGGAAACCCCGCACATACCATATATACTGGCATATAAGTCGACCTTTGAAGCTCAAAATGAAATTCCGAAAACTTAAGGTCGACATATATACAGAATATAAAATGTGACCCTTCAATAACATTTAAAACATTGATATTTACGAAAACATTTGATCTTACAGCATAGGTGATTAGCATTTTGAATCAGCAGCTCCATTGTTTACATATTGTCATTTATTTTATAAGATTTAAGACAATTATTTATAATAGTTAATAAAAATTAAATTTTAACTTGTTTTTATTACTGAATCTCAAAAATATAAACAATCTATTTGCAAATTACAGGAATGAAGGATAAGTAGGAATACATTCCGCCAATAGATGGCAATATGGTATATGACTGATCTTTCTTAAATTAAACAAATGATTTAATAACTCAAAATTCAACACTGCATTTTTGGAAAAGGTTACATTTAGGTATTAAAAACCATGAAATTCCTCATATTCTTTATTCAAAGTTTTTTAGCGAAAAAGTAGGGGTCGACTTATACAGCAAATATATGTCTAGTTGTATTTACAATCTGAAAAATCTAGGTCGACTTATACATTGGGTCAACTTATATGCCGGCATATATGGTAGCTTTAATCACCTGTTTTTGCAGTGAAAAAGCCTTGTTGGCATAACTAGCATGACCCCAAAAAATGCTGCCATAGGAAAGAGAGAAATGAATTTTTGCAAAATATAGCAATTTCAACATATCAATACTAACAATGTGAACAAGTCTGTGCAGCATAAAGATTCCATTTGAATTTTTTTAAAGAATAGCATCAATATGGATATTCCAGCTAGTCTTCACTAATAAACTGAGAAACTTAATTGACGGTGACCCCTCTATGTTTGATACATTCATCTAATTAAAGGACTGGAGGATGGTGATGACTTCCTTGTGTAAAATTGGAGATAAACAGTTTTCTTTAAATTTATTGCTAGATTGTTGGACAGACACCACTGATGCATTTCTTGAACAGAATTTAATTTATTGATTAAATCAGGTTGATTACCAGAATTAATGAGACGGGATGTATCACCAGCATACAGTAAAGGTTTACTGCCAGATAGGATGTAGGGGAGGTCATTCATAAAAATAATGAATAACAAAGGGCCCAAAATTGATACCTGTGGAACTCCAAAAGTAACTTTAAAAGTCTTAAAAGTAGCAGTATTAGGATCATTTGGACTAACATGGGAGAATCTGACAATTTGATGCCTTTTGGTCAGAAAAGATACAATCCAGTCTAAGGCATTGCCTGATATTCCATTTTTTGAGCATCAATGCCAATAAATTATGATTAATATTATCAAATGTTTTTTTAAGTCATAGAAGATATATAGACATTAGAATGATAGCCAAGGATAATAGGCAATTTTGAAATGTAAAAAGCAAATTGTCACTAACGTATTAAAGATGATATACAAAATAACCTAAAAATATTTTGTGTTGTCCTCTACTGGTATATGCCTTTTCAAAGGCTTAAAAGTTGTTTAAAAATTACCAATGCCACAAAAATGTGCTTAAATGTTTATTGTACTGTCACTCAAATGTACATGCTAAGAAATAAAAGTTTTTAAATTCTTTTATATGTTCACCCTTTATTTGTGGCTCAAGAGAGTTTCACATGGAATCCTTGAACCATGACAAAATTAAGGGGACCAAAATTTAAGATACACAGTCTTCTGATGTCCAATTCACAAGAGATAGAAGCCATTTTTAACTCATTGAGGTCTGTACTAAGGGGCAGACCCTAGAAAGAAAAGACTTTTTTATCATCCATTACTAAACTGAAACATCACAGCATGAAACCTCTCAAGAATAAGAGCAGAAAGTCAGTTTGGCACAATCAAATAGCCCATGGAATAGTATAGAAAAATATGTCCATCTCCATGAATATGCCATTATCTATCATCTAGTGTTGTTTTTGTAAACCACATAGTCATAGCAGACATAATATATCGTGGAAGACATTCCACAGTGGCTGCCACCGTAACATTGCATGGAAATGTGAAAGATATTCATGTATGTTGCCTGCATGTAAAGCACTGGCCACCAAAGACATCCAAGCATCTTTAGCATATGATCCAAGTTTTTCTGTTGGTCTGCAATCATTAATTAATTTTTACTGTAAAAATAAATTATGATTTGTTGCTGTTTGATATATCACATAGAGAAACAAGGTCTCTCCAATAGCTATCACAAGGATAGGAAAACCAAATGTACATATTGGCTATGAAGCAGATATCATCAGTAGTAATACATTGATAATAGATTCTAACTATGGTAAAATTTAACATGTATTGGTTAATGAAGAAGTGTTGAGATAGAGTGACTTGGAGCTGTTCCTTACAACTTCCCTTTGCTCCCATGTGGCCATGCTAGCTGGTATAAAGGCAGGTGGTCCCCTCCACTTGGAACAAGCCACAAACAAGAGGCATATGCATCAGATTTAGCTCCAAATAATAATTAGAATCTGTCATTAATCAACACTGATGATGGCTGCTTTGTAACTGAGATGCACACATGGTTTTCCCAACTTTTTTGTTGCTTTTGGAGAGTTATGATCTGTCAATATGATTTTAGCCATAAGTTGAGCTTAATTGAGATATCACTTATTCCCCAATAATTATCAGCAGTCCTGTAAAATTGAATTCCAACTAATAATTGTGATTTTTTGGGATACTATGGACTCCTCCCCATTACGTATTCAGCACCCGACCTGGTGCCATACTTCACACAATGAATTCACCATGTGGGCTCATCAGGTCCCTTTGGCCCCAGACCCTCCTCAATTATTGGACTAAGTCAATTATAACTATCACTGGATAAAAACGGCAGAGATTGTAGCTTCTCTGTAATAGATTTGCTACTCTGGTATAACTGAAAAATCCACCTCAGCTTCTGCTATAAATGCTTGCATGGATTTACCTTCCTTCCATCCCCTTCCCTCTCCTTTCTTCTTACCATGATGTGTGCGCATTTACAATGCTATAATATCTTCACCTTGAGCACTAGGAGGGAAGAAACATTTATAGTAGATATATATATATATATATATATATATATATATATATATATATATATATATATATATATATATATATATATATTCATTTTCAAAATGCTTATTTGTTATTATGAGTCATATTCCTTGCATTGATGTTATGAGATTATTATCAGTAATGTAAATTTTTATTAGTAAGGATGTAGAGTGGGGATGGTTGAGGTGAGTAGGTATGCTAATTCTAGAGATAAATAATATGAATAGATTATTTAGTAGGTTGATTGGTAAAAAATAGGCAGTTTAATGTAATTTATGTCTTTGAACACTATTAACAATTTTAGTTCTTAATAAAATATTTACAGACAATCTGCTGCAGTTTTGGAGCAATAATATGTCCTTTTCTTTAACATTTAACCGTCAGATTTAAAGGTCCATGAGTAGGGTCCACCTGCCGGATTTAATCTTTGGGATTTAAATAATATTTGTAGGCATTCATAAAAATTAACATATTTCGTGAACTATCGGTGATAAAATGTTCAAATAAAAAGCATTCTACAATAAACATATTTGTTTATAACAATTTTATTTTCTATTTAAAATAATTAAAAAATAAATGAATCTACTTTTCCATAATCTATCCTCATTTTCGTTAATCCTATCAGGTTCATTTGAGTTGACCGTGAAGTGAAGAAATCATAGAATGTGTAGAAATCTGTCATGTCTCATAATGTTGCTAAAAAAAGGAGTATGGAATTGTTCCAATTTCATCCAATAGTCTCTTATGTAATGTCCCATATCCGTTACAATTGCTAAAAAGAGAAGCATTTCATGCATAGTCACATCAGGTAGCGGAGATGGTCCTTTGTCTAATCAGTTTAAATACTGGTGGTAATATTTATTAGTCTCATGTACCAGAAGTTGAAGAATGTCGGAAAAACAGCATGAAAACACTCATGGGCGTTGAATCACTCGTAATGTTTGGAGCCTCACTTTGTTCGAACTATACTCGCTGCCTGTGAATGGGTGAGCACAGGATGGAGGGACATGCCTTGGGCCTAATTCCCATCCAACTCCCTTTTCTGAGGCCTCCTCCTCAGACTCCTTGTCCCCAATCTCAAAATTTGCATCACCATCATCTTCAATTGCTTCATCTGAATCATGAAAGAATTCTTCTTCCACCTCTACTTCATTTAGTTTTCGTTTCAGTGCCATTTCTACGAGTAAATGTAATAGAAATAATTTTTATAATGACAAGGTGTAAATAATAATATAAAAAATAATAAAATTACCCACAGGGAAAAAAATTTGATGAAGATCACGAAGAAAGACATGACAAAAAACTTGAATTACTCCAGAATAACAGACTACTCAAATTCATGGCTCGTAAGGGGCTAAATAAGAGTATTTAAAAAAGGAAATGATTAACAAATGGGAAAACCTTAGGTAGGATCTCCTGCATGTGGTATTGGGTCAAAGAGGCGGACCCTCGAAATAGGAGGCTGTTTACTCTTCACCCTGACCTTGGATTTGCTTTCTTTGGTAATAGGAAACATCTGGCATGCTCTCTTCCCATTCCTGTTTCTATGACAAATATGACCTCTGTGAGCAGTCTGGGAACTGATCGAAATTTCACGTTACCGTATGGTAACATTCTGCAGATAGTGGTCATTTTTACCGTTACCATATGATAACTTTTGGCATTTAAAGGTTAAAACAACCTGGTTCTCAGTAAAGCATTTAATACTGCAAAGATTTAATTGTTAATGAGTATGAGGAATGTTTTTGAGAATGTGGGATATTATATAACAAAATGATTTGATTGAGCATGGAAATCTTTAACTTGCTGATGAATCAATGCAAATTATTAGTTTGTATTCATGGTCTATCTTGTTGAATTAATAAAACTGGGAAATAGCATGGGTGAATTTTTGTGTTTTCTTAGAAAAATTAACTGCTTTGCTAGCATTGAAGTAAAACTGATGCACTTACTATGTACAGTATACCCTCAATTCAGCCTATATAAAGTTACAGTATCCTTCCATCTTATTATATTCACTTTGGATAAGGGGATGATAATTTGATCAATGCAGTAAATGATTAATCTTCTTTGATTCTCATTTTACATTTCCTAATTCAGTATTGTTTAATTTTACCATGCTGGTATTTGCTATGGAAGTGATGATTTTAAGTTTTAAATATATTCACTTAGCATAGGTTACTGAAATGTGGTCATTCCTAACCTTCAACTTTCAAGTTTTAATGAATTGGGGGGTTTAACAGAATTCATTTTTCGCCATTTTAAATACTTGATTATCTAATGTTCCTCAAATATCAAATTTTTCTAGTGAACAATTCTCAAAATCAGTAGTCCTATAGAAAATCTTCCCTTTTGGTTTTTGTAGCTATTTGGTTCATTTCCACACCAGCAATTCTGAAAATAATCTCAAAGAATTCACCTCAGATTTAATTTTATATCTGAAAGACTCAAGAAAAAATGTTGATGGTTGAGATTTTCAAACACTAAAAAAATTATTTGGCGAAAGTCAAATCCAATATTCTATCCATTTAATATCTGTTTAACATAATGTGAAATATTTCAGTATATCAAGGTTTGACTTTCTTCCAATATCATTTCAAATTATTTTTCTATATATGGTGAGAACTGGAAATAACTTGTCCCTGTAGTTTTTTATTTGAGTCACTGGTTGTCAGTTGTAAATAATTAAAAATTACATACAATTCCAATGATTTGCATGTGTTTTTCTTGTTCTGTAAAATTGAAATTGATGGAGTTGTACAAAAAGAGGCTTTTTTGGGTTGTTTTTACTTGTTGATTCTATCATATTGATTATTCAAAGCAATAAGTGACAATTCCAATTTAGCCTTTAAGAAAAAAAGTGCTCTTTGAAGTGACATTTAAAGTAAACACAATTTATCATTATTTGATACATTGATAACATTTTGTATCATTACCATTCATTATAACTTTAAAATTACCATTTTATATTCTCATGATTTTTAATCGATGTTTGCTTTGTTATACTTAATTTTCAGGGTTAGCATCTACCTATCCAGAACCAGAAGACAAACGTGAATTTGTTAAGCAGCAAATGTACGACTTCAGTTATGAACCATCTTCTCTTCCTTTGAGATTTAACTGGCCAGATATGTCCAAACTTCAAGCTTGAAATCCAGGAACAAGTACTCAGCCAACTATTTATGGGATGATCAAGTTTTAGTGGGTGAAAGATAAATTGAGTCATTAACTTTGTAAGATAAGGGTGCATTCCGACATGGATATATTAATAAATGTATTTTAATTATTTGTGTTCATTTATTTACAGTACATTTTTCTCTATAATTTCATGTAAATGTAGATTTTTCTTGCATCTGAAACGTTTTACTAATTACATTAATTGTAAAAATAAGACAACTTCACATTTCCAAAATTTTGTAATTAATGGATTATCTTTGCATTTAAAATGTTACTCAATATCTTTTGTGGCCTAAATGGTAACCTGTATCTGTCACCAATGATGTAATTAATGGATTTGGTGGAAGACTGTGCTTACAAAAGATGCTGTATCTGCTGTCCATGGTTTGTAGCATTACAGCTGATTCAAAATTTGGTGGCTTATTATTATAGGGTTACAATGTGTTGATTTTTCTTGAGACTCGCCTTATTGCTGAAATTAGGTATCAGGAATACCAGTTGGTTTCTAACATTTTTGTATGATATTGGAGGGTTTGCAAATGCAAAGATCATCGTTTATTAAAATTATTATTAAAATTCAGGGTGTAGAAAGGTTTATTTTTAAGGTGCCTACTGTGAGAAACATTAGATATAAAGTGGAAAAAATACTGTTTATATCTTCTGAATAAGACAAACTAGTATGTGTGGATCAAGGCTTCAAAATATGAAGAGTATGCATAAATAAAGTTGAATCCATTTTCAGTCATTCTATAAAAGCCTAGGATGGAAGTTTGTTGCTGTCATTTCTACACCATATACTGAGATGGTATATATAAATGAGAATTCACATATTGCAAACTATATTAATCTAAGATGAAAGAAAATAAGAATCACTTTGTGATTAATTTTAATTGTGCAATTCTATAGAGTTATGGCGAGACAAATAAGTTTTATATTAATTTGTATCAAATACCAGTAATACAGATTGTTATATCTCTATCAAGCAGTGGCAATGCTATTGCCAACTGAGAGAGGAACATTTTTAAATATGAAAGCAGAAATATTTTCTATCTGAAACATCAGTCAACTCTTATATCCAATATAATGGTATGGTAGCAACTTAATAATTTAAAATTGATCTCAGTATTTTATCTGTTTCCAAAGGGACCCAAACCAAAATCCCTCAGGTTGAAATGACATTTACACTGCCTTACGAGGTGCAATCAAAAAGGTTCCGGATGGTCGTAATAAAAAAAATTGGCTTACCGCAGGTCCTATTAAATGTTGTCCCCTTTAAAGTAGTCCCCTTGGGCAACGATAGAGCGATTCCAGTGCCTTTTCAACTTCGTGAAGCACTCCTGGAACTCCTTTTTGGGGATGTTGTCGAGCATGTCCTGCGACTCGGCCTGAATCTCCTCCGCATCATCAAATCAGCATCCTTTAAGAACTTTTTTCAACTTTAGGAGGAGAAAAAATTGCACGGAGCAAGGTCAGGAAAGTACGGAGGATGGAGAACAGCTGTCATGTTGTTTTTAGCCAGGAACTGTTGAACAGACAGTGCGGTGTGCTGGTGTGTTGTCGTGGTGGAGCAGTCAGTCCTGCAATGCCCACTTGTCTGGAAGTTTCCGCCTTATGCTCTCCCTCAGTAATCTCAGAACTTCAGTGTAATTATGTTGGTTGACTGTCTAGCCTTGTGGACCGAATTTCCTGTGCACAATCCCTTCCATGTCAAAAAACACAATGAGCATGCTCTTTACATTGGTCTTGACCTGTCATGCTTTCTTGGGTCTTGGGGAGTTTGCACTATTCCACTGTGATGATTGTTGTTTCGTTTCAGGATCATAGCCATAAATCCAACTTTCATCACCTGTAATGATCTTAGAAAGAAAGTTTGGGTCATTTTCAAGGCTTTCTTGAAGGTCCTGACAAACATCTAAGCGATGGTGTTTTTGGTCTTGTGTCAACAGCCGATGGATGAATTTTGCCGCAATGCGCCTCATGTGCAAAACATCAGTGAGAATGCTTTGAACAGACCCGTAGGAGATACTAAAATTATTAGAAATGTCGAGAATGCTTTGCCGGTGATCCTCGTGGATAGCTTCGTGCACTTTTTCGATGTTTTCATCATTTTTGCTTGTTGAAGAATGACCAGAACGCTCAGAGTCCTCAACTGATGTTTGTCCATTTTTGAAACGTGAATACCACTCGTATGTTTGGGTTCTACCCATGGTCTCCTAAAAAAATGCTCGATTAAGCATTGCAAGGGTCTCAGATGCTGATTTCCTAAGTTTGTAACAAAATTTCACACAAACACGTTGTTCTTTCAAAGAAGTCATTTTTACATGGTGAGAAAATAGCTGAAACACTATGACACTAACCCAAATAAAAACACGTAAAAATAAAACAGCTTGTTAACACCTTAAAACTTGGGAGACAACTTCACAATGAAGTATACTACGCATCCTAAGTTGCGCAACTACGTGGTGCAAACGAATGGCGTGCCATGCGGCCAGTCCGGGAACTTTTTTATTGCACCTCTTATATAGACTTTACACAATATATGGAGAAAAAATCCTCAGTAGCATGGGGTGATCAGACATATTGCCCCACGTTTTGCTAGTTTGCATCATATTCAAGTAAGTATACATTTCTCTAGATTTATAAATAGAGCTGTTCAGCAGAAATATGCGGCCAGAGGCAAAAATGCTAAATGCCACCCCAGTTCACAACCCATAGGTACAGATCGGCAGCAATGCTGCAATAATGTGTCTAGGGTTGCCAACTGACCGGTCTGTCAGGTTTTTATGTTAAACGGCCAGTTGCCGGTCAGTGTACCTGACCGGTACCTAAATAACCGGTTAAAACATGATTTCAAACAAAAGTAAAGAAATGTTATTATTTGGTAAGTTGCCAATGGCAACAGTGTTTGTCAATTAAAGGCGCATGTAAACAGTGCTCCGAGCACTGCGCTTGCTGTTTGTACTTGCACAATACCACTTTGTATTTATTTGAAGCGTAATTTGAAGGTTGACCTACGAAACGACAGCTTAATGTAGACCGGCCTTAAGACTGGTAAGGTTTGTTTATTTCTTATAGTATATGTGGCTCCTTCAAGTACTGAAGACATAAATGTATATATTATGTGATATATAACTCCCTTTAATATTTACAATCATTTAATTTATTCTTTCCTTTTTAAAGACTATAACATGATTTCTGAAGATGATGATATTACTCAAACTCTACCAACACCAAGAAAAAAACAAAAATCAAGAAATTGTTCATTTAATAATAAATAGTTGGAATTGCCAGAATTTAAGGATTGGCCCCAAGCTATTCCAGCCGACATTAATAGAGCTAAATGTGAGTTTTGTAATTTGCAATTTCTTGTCAAATTTGATGAATTGAAAGCTGTCAAACATCACAATGAAACAAAGAAACAAAAGGCGCGTATTGCTGCATCCAAACAAAATAATATTGTTTCGAATTATTTTGTGATGAGAAATACTTTTGAAGAAGATGATGTAGTAGCAACAGAACTGTCATTGATTTATCATGGTGTTAAACATCACCATAGCTTTTTATCGATGGATTGCGAAAATAAATTACATAGTAAACATTTTCCATACTCAGATATTAGCAAAAAATTAGATTAGGAAGAACAAAAATTGTAAGTATTTTACAAAATGTCCTGGCTCCACATTCAGTTGAAATTGTACTAAACAAATTAATGAAGTCATTACACCTCCCTTTTAGTGTCAGTAGAGATGCCTCTAATAAAGGCAACTGGAAATGTTTTCCGATAGCAATTAAATTAATCAATGTTAAAGGAGATGGGATTACCGATACTCTAATGGATTTTTGTGAACAACTTGATGAAACTGCAGAAGGAGTGTCAAAGCTTCTGTTAAATACCTTAAATTCCATGGGAATTTACATAAAATATTTAACTGCATATTCTGCAGATAACGCACCAGTTAATTTTGGACAAAAGTCATCAGTTTTCACAAAATTAAAAGAAATGAAACAAAATTAAATATCATCTGGTTGCAGTTGCCACATTGTGCATAACACTAAAAAATATGCAGTGAAGATGATGTTGTATGATATCAAAACTCTCATATTAAAAGTATTTAAGGAAATTTCAATAAGTGCGAAAAAAGCAGAACTAAAGTCATTTTTTGATTTCTGCAATCAAGAACACAATGTAATTTTCCGACGTCACCACAAGATGGTTGTCTTTATTTACAGCATTAGATCGTTTGCTCGTGTTGGCCAGCTGTCAAAAAATATTTTATTGCACAAGGTGAAGATGAGTGCGAAAAAATTACCGTATATACTCGTGTATAGTTTGAGGATTTTAGACCACATTTTTCGCAAAAAACTCGGGGGTCGACTTATACACGAGAAATATTTTCAATAGGTTAAAACCCATGACGTTATTTGCCCTGCGGTTATTGAAATTTGATGGAATTTACACTCTTGTTGTACTTTAACTGTATCAATAACTATCGAATATTTAAATACTAATGTATATGAAAGAATAACTTACTATATAATTTGGTGATCCCAAGTTGATCTTTGATGCTTTGCAAATAATTAAACAATTTTGATAAACCAAATGTTTGGTAACATGACGGTAGCAAGAGAGAAAACCTGCAGCAAGACATGCGCAATATGGTAACTCCGTAACATGTAAACAAAGAAACACCTAATCGATGATTCATGGAAAGACAACGCCTACCTCTATGCATCGCAGATTAAATTAGTATCTGCTGAAGTATTTGTGGTATAAAAATTTTGGTACTGTGCACATATCCTGGGCAAAGGTAAACAAGGCGATGCTAGCGATGGTGATGCCAAGAAAGCGACAAGAAATGGAACTACCAGGAGGAAAGGTGGAAAAATGGAAGACAAATGTAAATATAAATTTTTGTAAATAGATATTTTTGTAAACTAGAATTTCGTCAAATATAATTACCATCATAAACAATAATTAGCATTATCATTACATTTCTCTTTCTTAAAAGTAAGCTGCTCAACTGTTCCATGTATGAAACTTAAGCTTTCCGAGGTGTAGGTTTCTTCGTTCCTCATTCAAGAACGTGAGAAATGGATTCCTAGGACCACGTAGGTCATCTTTATCGTCAATTTCGGTGTCACCTATTCTCAGCGGTCCAACGTCAGTTTTGTTACCTGTTCTTTACAAAGATAGCATCTGAATGAATGATGGGACGAAATACGATGTCTATCCATAGGATCCAGAGTCATTAGATCTATTAAAAAAGCATATACTATGTTACGACTTTGATGTTATGAAGTGGTGCTGGAAGAGAAATCAGACTGTTTCACTGCTACTATGACACAACGTAGTTATATCGGACTAAAGGGAACTTAATGAATCAGCATGTATTGAATACGAAAAATTCGTTCTACTACACCTGAAAATCTGTAGTTAACTTATACACGACAAATACAAAAAAGCAAAATTTTTTATGAAAAAGTCGGGGGTCGACCTATACATGAGATCGACTTATACACGAGTATATACAGTATATGGAAATTCATTGGAAATCAAGGTGGTCAAATTTCTGAAACATTAACTTTACCTGAATGTTTTTTACATTTTATTCATTCCTTTTTGCCTTTCTTTCAAAAAACTATTTTAATTATTGAGAAAAATATGACGTCATCCAACTGCGCCTTCTCATGAATAATGTTAAAAATGAACTCTTTCGAAAAAAACAAGACCAAATTTTCAGATTTATAGTACAACAAAATTTAAAACATTTATTTCCAAATGAATTCGCACTTTCAAAAAAAAAGCAAATGAAGTTTATGATCGAGGATTAAGATATTTGGAAAAATGGTTTAATTTTGAAAATGACATTTACAAAACTTTTTCTAAATTAAAATTAAAAACAGAAATGCAAATTGATATTGACGATGTTGTAAAAGTTGTGGAGATATTTAATTTATACTTTGAAAATTGTGGTGACAATATTTACATAGAACTGCGAATGCTTACACTTATTTTGCAATCAAATAGGTTTTTGGAACAAAAAGATGATTCAAAAATTGAAAATAGTGATTTATGGTTGCAAATGCTCAAAGAAAACAAATTTCTTTGTTTACAAAAAGTCTTAGAAAACGTCTTCTCTGTTCCTTGCAGCAATACATATGTAGAAAGAGTTTTCAGTCTAATGAGATGTGTATGGTGAGATGATCGCAACAGACTTCTTACTGAAAGTGTAGCTTCAGAGTCAATGGTCTTAGAAAATTTTAAAATTCCATGCAGTCAATTCAAAGAGTTCATAAAAGATAGAACTTTTTTGAAAGCTGCTAACAGCCAGGAAAAGTATAAATTTAAAATTAAATTAATTTAATAATAAACAAATGTGAATTTAAAAGGGAAAAAGATTTATTTTTATTGTAGAATGTTATTTTATTTCTGTTGCTAAAATGAATGTGATTAGAGTCATTCAGTTCTGCAATGTCTAGAACCTTTAGTCTATTTTGATAAAAAAAATTATATTTTTTTATACACTAAAAGTGTGCTTATTGTTCTTGTGTTTGGTATAACTACATGTAACATTTGATACTATGATTTACACATATTAATGGAAATGTGAAACATTAATGTTTATATTTATGTATGTAATTCATATAAAAATTAATGTAAAGTGATACAGCTTTGATTTGATTGTTAGTTTATGTTGTGTGATAAAGCCATTACCAAGATGAGATGAATATTTTTATTACAAGACTTATTCAATATATTCTTTAATTTCACTGTTTTGCTCATTGCCTTCTTGTATTATGTTACTCTATATGATTTGATTTTTTTGTGTAAAAAGGGTATATCTTACAAATACATATTAATATTATTGAAATGCAGTTCCTTATTCCTAGTAATATCTAAATACTGTGTTATTATTTTTTTTACAATCTTTATTATAGATTGGTAAATTACATATGTCTGTGTCTGTCATTTTTTAAAATAAATGTATGGCCAGTCAGACCATTTTGAAAAGTTGGCAACCCTAAATGTGTCCCCTAGAAAAGTGCTGCCTGAGGATGCAGTGTCTTAAACTCCTCATCCAACAGCCTTGTATGTAAATGATCACAACATATCTTGAATGAAAAACAAAGATGTTCATATTATTTGTAAAAAAACACAAGTAGTACTTTTCCACAATATATTTTTCCTTGCAACGGCAACATCTGGTGATAAGTGAGGGTGTGTAAGGGTCTATAGTGTAACAGAAAAGGGGGAGAGGGGAGGGTATTGGTATGTATAATGTATACCATGGCTTTTTCTATACGATTTATAATGATTTTACGTATCCAGTGGATATGAATAATACATGTGTAGGATAGGTCAAATATAGGTGTAGTAGCACTACAGTAAAGCACGAATTGTCAATTTATATTCGAATATACAATTCGGCAATATCAAGATTGAGGGAACTGGTAGTTAAATAAGATCACATGAGGGCGAAATTCAGTTTGAACATTTGACGGTAGTACACAACATCAAGAAAGAGCGGAATATAATAGTATTTATATAATTAAGCACTAGATTTCATTATTCAATTTATACATACATCGACAGAACGCAAATATTTCCCATTAAGCTATTTTATAGTAGAGTGCAAGTTTCTGCATAAATTTCATTGAGAGAGATAAAGTTATGGCAGCTGCAAATGGTTGTATTTTCATAATATTTATTTTTTAGGTGATTTGTTTTTATATTAGTCTGTAGTTCATTGCATATGCTCTCTTGAGTATAAAGATTATTATAAAGTTCAACTTACAATTAGAAATACTCATTCTTTTATAGAGGCAGTAAGACAAACATGGGAGATATCTACTTAAAAAAGCTGTTATTGCCGAATTGTGAAGTATGTTTAAATACGTCTTTATTGCCTCCTCGGTTTGAAAACCTTACTTGCACCCTTGCACCAATCACATGACAGTTCAAATGTGATAATCGTGATAATGGTTATCGTAAGTCAGTTTTTTTACGCCATATTGTGAGAAAAGTCCGAGCGAGGTTTGTTGTAATGGTCTTTAATGTTCAAATTTGGTCGTCGAAAACATGTTTCACTTTAAGGATATATTAAGCAGGGTAGCTCATGTGAGTTACATGGTGATTTAAAGGCAGCGCATGCTTAACGCATTAAATCCATTTCTTCGTGATGTCATGTCCAAGAAGTGCATCATGTTCTTTATTATTTATAGGGACAATCTCCAAATTCTCCCGCGAGGAATAATGAGCCAGATACTGCCGAGGGGTTTTTGTGTCCGTTATGCATGCATGCTTTTACAACTCAGGATGAGCTACAAAATCATTACACCACCTCGCATAAAGATTTTGGTAAGACACTTCTTATACTCGATAAAATTCTCTCAAATCACGGAATTTAAATATTATTATTTGAAATTTAGGCCAGAAATATTTGTTTTCTGTGAAAGGTTAACTCCTGACTATTTTACTTGGTCAGATGTGTTAAAGGATGTTCGCATTTTTAAACAATTCAATAAATTCGTATTTAATAATTGTGTTATGAATAATACTGATTTTTGGCCCTACAATTGTGCTAAATTTATATCGATCAAGTATTAATCTTTGCCTACTCTTAGAAAAGATAATTATTTACGTGACATATTAAAAAAAAGTATTTCCCCATGGAGGTATGATGTAACAGCATGTTTATTTTAAAACTATATGTATAATATGCACACATGCCATTATTATTGCCAAATTGAATAAAAAAAATTTGAATGCTAATCTTTCCAGAGCCTCCTTCAGGGACTTCATCAAATAATGAAGAAGTCAATGTATTTCAGTCGTTTCATCAAGGTGTTGGAGATAGATATAAGCAACCACTGGTAAGCTATCATTGTATATTTTGAAATGAGGTGTTACTCAAAAGTTCCTGGGCTGATGATATAATAATTAACAGGTATGGAATGAAATGATCCTAACGTGTTCCTCATCGAAATATTCTCCTTGCCAACCACACACTTCTCCCAATACTATTGCCTTGACTGGAATCACTTTTAGAATTACTATTTTGTTATGTTCCTCAGAATCACAGTCATCCTTTCAAAGAATTCTTGAGCTTGCTGAACAAGAAGTCATCATATGGAGCAAACTCATATAAATAGTGTAAGCACTAGCTGAGTGATTATAAATGGTGCCAATTATTTTCTGAGAGAGCACTTTGCAATTGTCCAGCAATATGGCAAAAGATTTGGCATCTTCCTAAAAACCACCTCTCAGACCTTGAAACACCTTATAGATTACCCAGTTATCTTTCATCCTCTGGAACAAATTTTGAGTGAGCAGCACCATCAATATAAAGAAATGGTTCCATATTATATTTACCTTCAATTTTGACAATCATGCCTTTCTGGTCTTTATGTTTTAGAAGTTTTCCACTGAAGACTTTGAAATTGGTTTCAGGATCATGTGGAAATACCCATGTCATCCACATCGACAACTCATTTCAAGAAACTTTTGTATTCTTTGAATTTTTTGGTTGAGGTCAGAATAAATTTGCCTGTCACAAATTTTGTTTATCTGGCACCACTTGTGGAATATTGTCACATAAACTTGCTGAGCACAAATCAGACATAACTCATGTTTGTGACCATCAGATATTGTAAACAAAGAGAAAGTTTCCCAGTGCTGCCTGCTCCTCATTGTTACTACAAAACCTATAAAAATTATTCTGGAAACTTGGATCACACCTTGTAGCATAGAAACAAATATGTATTTCATCCTCCATTCCTTGTGGTGTTTAATTTTTTTTGGGACATGATTTAAATATTTTGTTATTAGAATTATATATGAAGCTAGTAAGATCCAAAAATTAACATTTGCTGGAGGGTATATAATTCTGCTTATTGCCACAGATAAATCAAATATTTTTATGTGGGATAAGCTGAAAGGGTGAGGATGATTAGCAAATGTTGACTTCCAGTGTAACCTCCTTTTCTGGTGAGTGACAGGATAAGATATAGATGTATTGGAGGATGCACATGGGGAGGCATGTGGTTTCAAATGTATTTAACTTGCAAATTATCTGAATAATTCATGTTCACCATAAAATTCCATCCCATAGTTTGCATAGTAAATTCTGAAATATTAGATTTGAATTATTCTATACAACAATAACTTTCTAGAAATTATAAATTTATAACATCCAGTGTATTGAAGAATAGTTAGAAATAATTCAAGTTTCAGTTAAGGGTCTGGCTGAGATCATTAATTATAATGAAGAAATTCAAGCCAACATTTGGGAAACACAGACCAGTGTTTCCCAAATGGGATGCTGCAGCCAAATATAAAGGGTCCTGGAGAAAAGTGTTTAATAAATAAATCAATGATTTAGAAATGTTGATAAATTCGATAGAGCGATAATTTTTCTTCAAATAAATTTATGACGATGTACCAATAAATGAATTCATCCAAATTTTGTGATACTTGTAAGTACACATGTATTACCTTGTTTCAACTTGGGATGCCATGAAATTGTTAATTTTTGAAAAGATTCCATGCCTAAAAATGTTGGGAACTCACTTGAAGACATTGTTAAGTTTCCATAAAATAAAATAGACTGTTCTTATAAATCAGTTTGTGTGGGGACAGAATGTCAGTAAATTATTTTAATTGCATTATTGGTATTACTCATTCTGAAAAGACCACTTTATTACTACAAGAGGAAAGCCACATCTTTGCCCCACCCTTGTTTTAGTGTAAAAATATTGTATTAAAAATGGGACAATTATGGGAATAAATGCAGTAATAGTATGAGAAGTATTTATCATTTATCTTCTAGGTGGAAAGATATTTGCCAGCATATATTTACTTGTATAGTTGCTCTATTTTTGGTTATATTTTCAGCCAAGTGCCACTGAAGTTGAAGAAGCAAAAGAGCCTGAAACCAACTCAACTGGTAATCTATTGGAAACTGGAGAAGGTGAGACCTAACTCTTATACTCATTTCTGTATCAACTGTAACCATTTAATCAGCATTAATCTCCATAGATTTTAAACCTTGCATGCTGTTGGTTTGTTATTGTTTGCTTCTTTAATATTTTTGGTAATTGTTTTGGGAGGCACTTTTCCAATTCAGCCTTTTTCTTCCAGTAGAGTCCATCCCCCTATAGTATTAGAATAAATAGAGTTATATTAATCCTTATAGTGCTAAAGTTGATGAGATCAAATCTTAAAAAACCTTGGAGAAATACTAACATTGATGATGTTGATGCTTGGTATTTTCCACATAATTTCTATCCATATCCAGTGGCATCAGTTGGATATGGATAGAAATTACACACAAAATCCCAAGTGTCAAAGTGGTCGATGTCAGCATTTTTTTACAGGTTTTTTAAGAGTCAACCTGATGGACTTTGGCACTATTAAGGGCTAACTTCAGAAATGGCTGTTCATTAAAATTGTTCCATTAGCAAGGCCACATCATCTTTTGATAACCAAAAGGAGGAAATGGTTTTTTGCCAGTGCATGCATGCCTGACCCCTTCTCTGTTCCACTCCTTATATGACTATTATTTGCAGTGTTGAGATCCATTTTTCATAAAGTCTGTTAGCTTTTCTCAACTGGTACAGAAACAAGTACAGTGAGTTCTGCTTGTTAGAATTCATTATTTGACTCAGCTAATCGACTGATTCAATTATCTGGAGATTGTTTAGGTGTGTTAAATAAGAAAATGTTAAAATAAAGTTAATATCTATTTCATAAATTAAAATTTCATGGTTGTTGACTTTTGAGATATAATATAAGAAAGTTTAAAACACAAAATTTTAAACACGAATTTCATTAAGTGCTTCCCTGATGCGTTCGAGTTAACTCGGAAAAAACGTCATGCAAATTCTGATGCACACGAGTTAACTCGGCAAACTTTCACTTTCTGCCTCAAACAGATCATGCCCAAGTTTTCCCGCTATCTGCTAATAGTTTACATTTTCGACACCAGATGACATAAATGGATTCAATGTAGATGGTTCTCGGTAGGTCTCAGTTATTTTAATGTAACACAGCGATAACATTTTCCGTGTAATAAAATAAGTAAAATATAATATATTCAAAAAATTCCTAGCAGGGAAGGAAGACATATTTGAAAGCATTTTATATTATCCTAGTTATCAATTTATTGCATTTTTAAATTTTTAGGTGTTTTTATCAAAGTAAATAATGAACGCCTTATGGTCAGGTGATGACCATCCATCTGTCCATCCGCATGTTTTATTTCCAAAACTATTTGGTGGATTTTCACGAAATTTTGTGTTAAAGACTTACAAGCAAAGAAAATAAGAATATTATAGAAATTGTTCACATAATCCAATCAGGGGTGCCACTTTACATGCCCAAAAATGAACTTTCCAAAAAATATTACATATACCAAAATAACTTCAAATAAAGTTTGTGTAACTAGTAAATAGAATATTTCTTGCCTGATACCTTTTTATTGAAGGAGTAGCCTTTTTCAAGAGTATCTAACAAGAATATCGGAACTCCCTTTGAACAGAAAATTTCTCGTATTTCATTTTTTTTAATGGCGGACTGTCAAAATATTTAATTGTTTTTTTTTAGTTCTTTGTAATTTACTTAATTAATCCCTGTGAACATTTTTTTGTTAAATAGTCTTCATTATGCAAAAAAAATATTTAAAATAACTTTTAAATATCCCGCAAAAACGGTATCCTGGTTGGAGAGATATCCAACGATAGGTCCTCAGCTATGCCGGATTGGCCTCTGCACAAATGCATAACACTAGCAGCACTACCGGCAGTTGTTTGCACTCACTGAAACGGTACATACTGGCATTAATTTTCGCGTAATTTTTATTTATCTCTAGAAATATTTTATTGAAAATTTAATGAAATATTTTAACGAAGTTACAGTGAAACTCACCAAGGTTAATTAGATGGTCTGCTCTTGGTGTTGTGATTTCGATGTGCTCGGACCTTGACTGGAAGAATTTTGTGATAGGCATCTGCTTGGACTTTTTTAACTCCCTATGAAGTTCTACGTAGGGAGCTAAAGCTGATTCTAGACTCCTCTTGAACTTCAGGCTTCTTTCTAGTGAAGGATCAAATTCCAGTGGTGCTTCTTTTAAATCTTCTGTCTGCTTCAAAAACTTCTCCAAAATTTTTGCTGTTAACTTTGGCTTCTCAGGCTCTGAATCATTCTCTTCTTTTTCGCCTTCACTCGAAGTTTGTGTCACCATATCTAATTCACCAACGGTTAGTTCCTCTGCATAGGACTCTAACAATTCTTCCACATCACTTTCTTCCATGTCTTCAAAGCTTTCACCCCCGATGTGTCTTGCGATATTAATTATTTCCCTAACGTCCTCCATATTATCGGGAAAACCTCGGAAGTCACGAATTATATCAGGCCAAAGAGTTTTCCAGCAAAGGTTCATTGTTTCACTTCATCCCTTTATTATTTCAATGGCCTTCGAAATATCAAATTTTTTCAAGCAATTGCTAACTCCTAAGGATGGATTTGTCTCCACCATTGAAAGAATGTTAGCGAAACTTCTGCGGATGTAGTACGACTTAAAGGCTGCAATAACACCCTGGTCCAAGGGCTGCAGAAGTGAAGTTGTATTAGGTGGTAAGAACTCAACTTCAATTTCAGGATGGGCCTCAGCAAGAGATTTCGGATGACCTGGTGCATTATCCACTACTAGGATCACCCTAAATGCAAGATTTTTTCCTTCAAGTACTTTTTCACTTCACGAACGAAGCAATTCTCAAACCAATCCTCAAAAAGTCTTGCAGTAACCCGAGCTTTGCTGTCACTCCTCTAAAATACAGGGAGCGAACTTTTGGTCTTGCCCTTCAGTGCCCTCGGATTTTCCACTCTATACACCAACATTGGTTTGCACTTAAAATCTCCTGCTGCATTGCCGCAAAATAGAAGGGTAAATCTGTCTTTCGCTACTTTAAAGCCAGGAGCCGACCGTTCGTCTTTAGCAATCCACGTTCGTTGTGGCATTTTTTTCCAAAATTAACTCGTCTCATCGGCGTTAAAGACTTGCTCAGGCCGGTAATTTTTCCTTTCGGTGAGTTCACTGAATACATCTGGATATTTAGTTGCTGCTTCATGATCGGCAGATGCAATTTCGCCAGCAATCTTCACATAATGAAGTTGAAATCGCTTCTTAAATCTATCAAACCATCCTCTGCTGGCTTGAAAAGTAAAGGCTCCTCGTTCTTCACCACTTTCTTGCGATTTTAAATGCTCATATATACTAAGGACTTTATTTCTGATAATAGGCCCATCCAAAGGAGCATGTTTTTGCGCCTGATCTTCGATCCAAATGTTTAACATCTTTTCCTTTTTCTCCATTAGTGCATATCGTCTGCTTACATACAAGGTACCTGCAGAAGCACCGGCACAAATACTAGAACGAATTTTTTCTTCCGTCTTCTTCATGGTTCTTATCGTAGATTCATTTACGTCGTATTGTCGGGATGCTGACCGTCCAGAATTCATCTCGTCAATACCTTAGTGATTCAGCCTTGGCAACCTCCACAGTGAGTTTTGTGTGCGTTGCATCTTCGGGGAGAAAAGATATTTCCAGCGGAAATATTCCTGGGGGCTAAGAGATCCATCGGCGTTACTTATGTGACTTCTATTTAACGACAGTAGTTAAGTGCTAAGTCTCACGTGACGTGAAAAACTGAAAAAAGGAACCTCATCTCCAGGTTGGAGTTGAAGATAAAAAAGCAGTTAAAAATGCTGAATGATTTTTTATTGGGTGCCGGCAGACTTAACAAAACACTATAATCGTAGTAGGATTTTTTCTTACTAATGATCTTTTCAGGGCAAACCTTTTATTGAAAATGGTCATTCAAGGAAATCGCGTAAAAGTGAATCACTTCCCGCGGTCGGGGAAGCTCATCACGCATTTGCGTACTGCGTAAATTTGAATCCGCGTTGCGGGAAGCCGCGTTCGGCGAAGTTTTACTGTATACCTACCTATTCTTAATACGTAAGATCAAACTTACGGAAATCGTTGGGCTATGGGTTTATTAAGCAAATAATTACTGTTCTAGTGCATATATTTAAGTACCAAGTTTTTAAGGAAATATTTTTACAAATGTTACATATTAAGTTAGTTCTGTAATTTAAATATTTTAATAAATTTGTTCACATAATATCAACGACAGCATGGTATTTTGTAGGACCATGTTTTGCTAAATAAGGGCAGTCATGACACTCCACAGACGTGACTAAATCTTCTTCTTCATCTACAACTTCACTCATTTCATAACCTCTTTATCTTATTGTGTTCAGGGCAAATCTTGCCTTTAACAATACATATTTTTCCTTCTCGTTTCAGTTTAACAAATCCAACAGCATTACTAACATAGTCTTTTTCCTCATTGAACTCAAAGGGAGAAAAAAGCCATAAAAGCAACAATGGAATTCACGACATATTCAAAAGAGACATGCAGTTATGACAAACACTTCTACAGTTTTTCTTTTCACAAGTATAGGTAATAACTAAGGCAGATAGACACTTAAAACAACAAACTTCACCACATTTCCTATAGACAAGACACATGGAAACTAAGTTTATTCACATTAATTTTGTTTATTTGTCAATATTTGACCTGATGATTCTGTAAAGGCAGATGATGGTGATTATTCACTGAAACCGGTCGTGTTTTACTTCATATATTTTATGGAAATTAGCAAAAATTTAATATAAATAAAAATACTATCTAGCATTGTTTATGTTATTTTATTGTGGAATTCCACAAAGTCTTGGCCTCGTCCATTACCTTTTGTATACTTATCTAACTATATTTTACGTACTAGATACAAGGACAGCATGGGAAACAATACATAAATAAATATTCTATAATATTAGTTAAAACTAGGGTTGTTTTATTCATTTAATAAAGGAAAGCTGTTTTAAGACGTCAATCTATCTTTTTACATATCTTCTGTGTTTCAGTTGAAATAATAGTACTATTACAATAACGGAAAATAAAAGCGCTACATCGAACTTGTTTTATCAATTAAATGTAATACAAACCTATCCGCCTTCACTCCACGCATTTCAACATCTGAATATTGCTCCCTACAACTTCCAATGTACCGCAAAAACATGTACGAATCAACGTTGGGCAAATTATCTGATCTGGCTACACAAAACCCTTCATATGCCATTTTGCAAAACACAAAGCGAAATAAATGCAGGAAGGTGCAGTATTTCTACCAATATTTCTTCTAAAATGGAGTATAGAGGAATATAACAGAATTATGTCTTTCAAGCTTCTACTTCTATATCGGCACAATTGCTTCTAGCACGGCTAGCATCAGCTAATATGCTTGTGGCATTCGCTTACGTCACTAAACACTCGGCAAACTTCGGCTACCAATCAGATGTGATCGGGTTCGACATTAACTTGTCCATTTTAAATTGCTTTTTTAATAAATATCTGTGCAAAATTTAACGAAAAAACTTAATATTTGCTTATAACAATAGCCATACAATACAACTTAATAAAATTTTCTGTAATTCCCGATATTTGACAGTCCCCCATTATTGTTCATAGCAAACATCATAAACAAGAATGCTGTAATTACGTAAATGTATTTAATTTTCTTTTGCGAACAGAGAGTTTAGTAAGTGGAACAAAATATTGTTATATAAATTATCATGATCAGTATTGATTATGTTGTTTACGGCTACTACTATAAATTCGATTTTTTTACTCCATATAATAGGACCCTCTGATTTAGTCAATGTTATAAATAAAACCTTTATGTGATAGCACATATCTTTGTGATTTTACTATTTTATGCTCTGTGAAATTGGTGAGTTTTTATTTTTGGCGAGTTATCACATTACAGGTTCCTCACAGTAAGTATTTGAAAGATACCTAGTCACTGACATGGACAGAGACAGAATTTTTCCTTGAAACCCACCAACCTTGCTTTTAGCACCAGATGTTTTATTTTGCCCATCCACCGCCGGATCACTCACCCCGAGTGTTTTCTCTAAATCTCTCTCCAAGACCCATTTACAGTTTGCTGGGGGATTGCCTGAGGTGCCAAAGGAAGTGCTGAAATTGCCCTTTTGCGACCGCTACATACTTTCAATGGGACAGCTGATTGTGAGTTAGTTATTCGTAGAGCTCTTTAGCGTAAACGTCTAGCATTCCAACTTGCATCTGAATTCCACTGTTGTCACTGTTATATCGTTATTGTTTTCATTCTTTCCCATTATCATTTATATTGTTTTTCATTATTGTTTTCACTGTTTCCATTATTATTTTCATTGTTTTCCATTATTGTTTATTTTGTTTTTACCGCGTGTTACTTCGCCCTTCACATAATGGAACGTGACGAGGATTACGATAGTTCTGATTGTGATATGGAAGAAGTGGACATTGAGGATTCTGATTCTGAATCAAGTTTTTCAGAGGAGACAGGCTCCGAATCCGGAGACGCAGCAGAAGTAGTGGAAGAAGGGCAGTGGCGTGAAGAGGATACTTCAGGCTCTCCTCCTCCTGCACTGCCTAGATTTTATTTTGAAGGGGATTCGTCTGCAAACTTCGAAGATGATCGAGATGGAGGTATTTTACAGTATTTTGAACTATTCTTTGATGACAACGTCATCAGTTATATTACCGATGAAACCGATCGCTATGAAAATCAGTCTCTTTGTGGAAAGGCTGGTTCAAGTCGTGATAAAGTGCCTGATTGGCATACCACCATTGTCCCCGAAATTCGTGTTTTTTGGCTGTAGCATTTTGATGCAAGAACCACGGGGAGAACACAGATCGTGCAGGAAAATCTGCTGTTGACAAGGCCTGCACGCACTGTAGATGGTAGGGATACAACTGTTGCTCACGCAACACTCTCCAGGCAGTCATGCGATCAACGTTACTCCATAATGCTAACCTCCTTGTGCTGATTCTGGGATTCTCTTCGACCACATGCAGAATCCCTTCCTCTACGTCTGGGGTCCTCGTTCTTCTGAGTCTCACCCGGTTGGCAGTAGCAGGCTAAAACTGCAGATGTTCCCTAAGATGATGATGGATCGATTCAAAGGTTTTCCTATCTGGACAACATCATTCTGGATATCTCTGCTGGTACAAATGCTTGGCTGCAAGGCTATTACCATCCGACAACCCATAAATGAAGTGAATATCCGCCAACTCCTCATTTGAGTACATTGCCACGTCCACAGTAAACACCCCAGTTGACTCTGCAGCCCTGTTTTTAAGATGCACTCTGTTGCACTGCTATGACCACATTAACATCGATTCAAAGGATATACTGATCATCAGCAAACACTCGTGTGGCATAGTACAAGCAATGAAACAAGATGGCACCACCATCTCCTCCAAGTGATAAATTTTCCTTGGCGTGTTGGCAGCCTACTAGCTCGTATGGCGGTAGGTGTGCATTAATGTACCTTTGCTTTTCTACTACCATGGTGTAATTGCCTAGATATTGGGAAAAGAGCTATAACACAGAAAAGAAGCATTTCTGGACCCATGTTCATATGAAATATTTTCATCCTTTTGGTATAAGGGACATGCTCATGAAGTTTTGCCATACATTTCAGTGACACCCTGTATATATATCATCTATTATATATAGACACTACTTACAGAGGAGGGTCATATATATGATATGCACTAATGCCTCACTTTTCGGCCATATGTTAACATTGTAGCTAATCTAGAAGTGAAATAATTTTTATCTAATCGCTTAAATTTTAAAAGTTCATTACGGCCGCTATAATAATTTCAAGAAAATATTCAAATGTTTTTTGTGCAAATGCACTAACTTCTAAATGACATAAATATTTTAGCTTCGTGGCTCGCCTCGTAGTACCTAAAAATTTACCCATTTATTTAAAGTTGAAGAATTTTTAACAGCCAAACAATTGAAAATATCAAAATTTCTATAATCCCTGTTGGTTTTTTACAAATTCTACCTTTAAAAAAATTTCAGCTCTGTAGCACATTCGGAAATACATAAACCTTGAAAAAATTTGTTTAAACAATTGCGAATTTTTAGCGGCGGCATTGTTGAACTTTTTCAAGATTTTCGTTTTTTCTAGTCGATGTTGCACAAAATCCTACCTAAGAAAAAAATTTCGAATTTCCAGCTCATCGAGAAGTTCCTAAACATTAGTATCCTGCTATGTTATCATTATATATAGACGTTTCTTACATACTAGTAAAGGTGCTTGCATTCTGCAAGCATATCATCTCACCTTGAAAAAACATTCATTTTTTAGAGAGATATTTCATCATTACAAATATTTTTTTAATTCTAAAGATATCACCTCCCTCATAAGAGGCATAGAGGAACACCTCTTTTAGAAAAGTATAAGGCTACCTGTAGACACCTATGGAAAGAAAAGAAAAAGCGAAAGATAAGTTTTAGAAAACTATAAAAAATAATGGTTGGGGAAATCATCATAAATATATACGAAGAAGAAGTAAAGGCCAGGATGAGTTACATAATGTAAATTTGGATTTAAATGGCATAGTACTCAAAGATGACATAGCAAAAGCTGAAGCCTATAAAGTTTGGTTTATGAATCAGTTTAGCAATGACGAGAGTGACAACAACGAGCTTTCAATAGCCAGCAATTAGTTTGAATATATAAAAATAAGAGAGCAATATCTTAAAGAGCATACTCAGCATTAGGAACCATAAATCTTGTGGTCCAGACGGAATTTTCGGAGAAGTTCTGAAGCTGGGGATGAAGCTGTATCTGCGAATATTATTCACAGTATCATTGAATAACAGGGAAATACTGAAAGCATGGAAGAGCGCAATTGTAGTCCCTATTTATAAAGGAGGTTCTCGTTCCAATTTGAATAATTATCATTTATAATTAATTATATGAAAGTGCCTAAACATTAGTATCCTTCTATATTTTATCATCATTATATATCGACGTTTCTTACAGAGGAGGAGGAGGATACTAATGTTTAGGCACTTCCAGATAAGCTGGAGATTCGAAATTTTTTTCTTAGGTGGGATTTTGTGCAAAACCGACTAGAAAAATCGAAAATCATTAAAAAGTGCAACAAAGCGGCCGCTAAAAATTCGCAATTGTTTAAACAAAATTTCAAGGTTTATGTATTTCCAAATGTACTACAGAGTTGAAATTTTTTTAAGTAAAATTCGTAAAAAAACGAAATAGGGATTATACAAATTTTGATATTTAAATTTGTGTGGCAGTTAAAAATCCTTAAAATTTAAACAAATAGATAACTGTTTAGACATTACGGGATGAGCTAGGAAGCTGAAATTTTCAAGTCATATATAGAGTAGTGCATTTGCACAAATAAACATTTGAATCTCTCCATAAACATATTGCGGCGGCAGTTAAAAATGTATAAAATTTAAACAATTTGAAAAATATTATTTCACTTCTAGAAGTACTACAACTTTAAAATTTGGCAGAAATGTGAAGCATTAATACCCTATAATGGAGAAAGTATAAAATTCTTAAAATTGCAAAGTTTTGGGATTGTGTTTCCCTTATGTAAAAATAATAGACTAAAACAATCATATCTACAAAACCTAAAACTTTCAGATCTCTTGTTCTTGTAGTTTGGGCTGGACATTAGTATCCTACTATATGTTATATCCTCCTCTGTAAGAGTCGTCGATATATAATGACTAGTTGTTGGTGCTTGCATACTGCAAGCATTTCATCTCACCTTAAAAAAACATTCATTTTTCAGACAGACATTTCATCATTACAAATATTCTTTTAAATTCTAAAGATTTCAACTCCGCAGCGATTTTCGTTTTTCCCACATGTAAAAATAATAGTTTTTTCTATAAGTAGAATTCTTAAAAAAACGAAATAGGGATTACAAAAATTTTGATATTTTAATTTGTTTGGCAGTTAAAAATTCTTAAAGTTTAAACAAATAGATAACTGTTTAGGTACTACGGGATGAGCTAGAAAGCTGAAATTTTTCAATTATTTGCAGAGTAGTAAATTTGCACAAATAAACATTTCAATTTTACCATATATGAATTGCGGCGGCCGTTAAAAATTATTTAATTTTAAACAATTAAAAAAATATTATTTTACTTCTAGAAGTGCTACAACTTTATAATTTGGCTAAAATGTGTAGCATTAGTACCTTATAATGATGATAGTGTAAAATTGTTAAAATTTCAAAATTTGGGGATTGTTTTAAACTATTATTTTTACATGTGGGAAAAACGAAAATCGCTGCGGAGGTGAAATCTTTAGAATTGAAAGAATATTTGTAGTGATGAAATGTCTGTCTGAAAAATGAATGTTTTTTCAAGGTGATATGAAATGCTTGCAGTATGCAAGCACCAACTACTAGTATGTTATATCCTCCTTTGTAAGAGTCATCGATAAATAATGATAGATATAGGAGGATACTAATGTCCAGCCCAAACTACAAGAGCTAGAGACCTGAAAGTTTTAGTTTTTGTAGATATGATGGAGAAACCTTCAGATAAAATGAGACTTCTCACCTAAGTGACATGAGTTCGACTCCAGAAATTCCGAAAGTTGCGTTTTTTCCCATAAGAAAAGCATTGCGCCATTTTTGTAAATTAATTACGGGCACTTGCCGGTAAGCTAGAAAAATGAAATTTTTATTGTTGCTAGATGGCCGCAATATCTATTTGGAATTATTGTCACTTTTGCTTACAGTGTCTTGGGTTCGACTCCAGAGACCCCGGAATATCTCCCATAAGTTAGCATGGGAAAACGCAATCCGGTGTGTAGACCAATCTAATACGTTTAGGAAGCTGAAATTTTGCAAGATTAAAGAACTTTTCTCATAAACAACTATAAAAATAGAAAATTTTAAAATTGTAAATTTTAGGGGTTGTTTTAACCCCATTTGAACATTAAAGTTTAATAATTTTTTAGGTACTACGGGATGAGCTAGGAAGCTGCAATTTTCAAATTATTTACAGAACAGTGCATTTGCACAAATAAACATTTCAATTTCTCCATATATATATTGCGGCAACCGTTAAAAATGTTTAAATTTTAAACAATTAGAAAAATATTACTTTACTTCTAGAAGTGCTACAACTTCAAAATTTGGCTGAATTGTGTAGCATTAGTACCCCATAATGGAGAAAGTGTAAAATGTTTAAAATTGCAACATTTGGGGATTGTTTTAAACTATTATTTTTACATGTGGGAAAAACGAAAATCGCTGCGGAGGTGAAATCTTTAGAATTAATAGAATATTTGTAATGATGAAATATCTGTCTGAAAAATTAATTTTTTTCAAGGTGAGATGAATTGCTTGCTGTATGCAAGCACCTTCTACTAGTATGTTATATCCTCCTCTGTAAGGAACGTCTATATAGAATGGCTAGTTGTTGGTGCTTGCATACTGCAAGCATTTCATCTCACATTAAAAGAACATTCATTTTTCAGACCGAAATTTCAACATTTCAAATAGTCTTTTAATTCTAAAGATTTCATTTCTGCAGCGATTTTTGTTTTTCCCACATGTAAGAATAATAGTTTAAAACAATCTCCAAATGTCGCAATTTTAAAAATTTTACACTTTCTTCATTATAAGGTTCTAATGCTACACATTTTAGCCAAATTTTAAAGTTGTAGCACTTCTAGAAATAAAATAATATTTTTCTAATTGTTTAAATTTAAATAATTTTTAACGGCCGCCGCAATACATATATGGTAAAATTGAAATGTTTATTTGTGCAAATTTACTATACTGTAAATAATTTGAAAATTTAAGCTTCCTAGCTTATCCCATAGTACCTAAACAGCTATCTATTTGTTTAAACTTTAAGAATTTTTAACTGCCAAACAAATTAAAATATCAAAATTTGTATAATCCCAATTTCGTTTTTTTAAGAATTCTACTTATAAAAAAAAATTTCAACTCCGTGGTACATTCGGAAATATATAAACCTTGAAATTTTTTTTAAACAATTGCGAATTTTTAGCGGCCGCATTGTTGCACTTTTTCAGAGATTAAAATGTTTATTTGTGCAAATGCACTGTTCTGTAAATAATTTGAAAATTGCAGCTTCCTAGCTCATCCCGTAGTACCTAAATAATTATTAAACTTTAATGTTCAAATGGGGTTAAAATAACCCCTAAAAATTAACAATTTTAAAATTTTCGATTTTCATAGTTGGTTATGAGAAAAGTTCTATACTTCTGCAAAATTTCAGCTTCCTAAACTTCATAGATTGGTCTACAAACTGGATTGCATTTTCCCATGCTAACTTATGGGAGATATTCCGAGGTCTCTGGAGTCGAACCCAAGACACTGTAAGCAAAAGTGACAATAATTCCTAATGGATATTGCGGCCATCTAGCAACACTGAAAACTTCATTTTCCTGGCTTACCGGCAAGTGCCCATAATTAATATACAAAAATGGCGCAATGCTTTTCTTATGGGAAAAAACGCAAATTTCGGAATTTCTGGAGTCGAACTCATGTCACTTAGGTAAAAAGTCTCATTTTATCTGATGGTTTTTCCATCATATCTACAAAACCTAAAACTTTCAGATCTCTTGTTCTTGTAGTTTGGGCTGGACATTAGTATCCTACTATATGTTATATCCTCCTCTGTAAGAGTCGTCGATATATAATGACTAGTTGTTGGTGCTTGCATACTGCAAGCATTTCATCTCACCTTAAAAAAACATTCATTTTTCAGACAGACATTTCTTCATTACAAATATTCTTTTAAATTCTAAAGATTTCAACTCCGCAGCGATTTTCGTTTTTCCCACATGTAAAAATAATAGTTTTTTCTATAAGTAGAATTCTTAAAAAAACGAAATAGGGATTACAAAAATTTTGATATTTTAATTTGTTTGGCAGTTAAAAATTCTTAAAGTTTAAACAAATAGATAACTGTTTAGGTACTACGGGGTGAGCTAGAAAGCTGAAATTTTTCAATTATTTGCAGAGTAGTAAATTTGCACAAATAAACATTTCAATTTTACCATATATGAATTGCGGCGGCCGTTAAAAATTATTTAATTTTAAACAATTAAAAAAATATTATTTTACTTCTAGAAGTGCTACAACTTTATAATTTGGCTAAAATGTGTAGCATTAGTACCTTATAATGATGATAGTGTAAAATTGTTAAAATTTCAAAATTTGGGGATTGTTTTAAACTATTATTTTTACATGTGGGAAAAACGAAAATCGCTGCGGAGGTGAAATCTTTAGAATTGAAAGAATATTTGTAGTGATGAAATGTCTGTCTGAAAAATGAATGTTTTTTCAAGGTGATATGAAATGCTTGCAGTATGCAAGCACCAACTACTAGTATGTTATATCCTCCTTTGTAAGAGTCATCGATAAATAATGATAGATATAGGAGGATACTAATGTCCAGCCCAAACTACAAGAGCTAGAGACCTGAAAGTTTTAGTTTTTGTAGATATGATGGAGAAACCTTTAGATAAAATGAGACTTCTTACCTAAGTGACATGAGTTCGACTCCAGAAATTCCGAAAGTTGCGTTTTTTCCCATAAGAAAAGCATTGCGCCATTTTTGTAAATTAATTACGGGCACTTGCCGGTAAGCTAGAAAAATGAAATTTTTATTGTTGCTAGATGGCCGCAATATCTATTTGGAATTATTGTCACTTTTGCTTACAGTGTCTTGGGTTCGACTCCAGAGACCCCGGAATATCTCCCATAAGTTAGCATGGGAAAACGCAATCCGGTGTGTAGACCAATCTAATACGTTTAGGAAGCTGAAATTTTGCAAGATTAAAGAACTTTTCTCATAAACAACTATAAAAATAGAAAATTTTAAAATTGTAAATTTTAGGGGTTGTTTTAACCCCATTTGAACATTAAAGTTTAATAATTTTTTAGGTACTACGGGATGAGCTAGGAAGCTGCAATTTTCAAATTATTTACAGAACAGTGCATTTGCACAAATAAACATTTCAATTTCTCCATATATATATTGCGGCAACCGTTAAAAATGTTTAAATTTTAAACAATTAGAAAAATATTACTTTACTTCTAGAAGTGCTACAACTTCAAAATTTGGCTGAATTGTGTAGCATTAGTACCCCATAATGGAGAAAGTGTAAAATGTTTAAAATTGCAACATTTGGGGATTGTTTTAAACTATTATTTTTACATGTGGGAAAAACGAAAATCGCTGCGGAGGTGAAATCTTTAGAATTAATAGAATATTTGTAATGATGAAATATCTGTCTGAAAAATTAATTTTTTTCAAGGTGAGATGAATTGCTTGCAGTATGCAAGCACCTTCTACTAGTATGTTATATCCTCCTCTGTAAGGAACGTCTATATAGAATGGCTAGTTGTTGGTGCTTGCATACTGCAAGCATTTCATCTCACATTAAAAGAACATTCATTTTTCAGACCGAAATTTCAACATTTCAAATAGTCTTTTAATTCTAAAGATTTCATTTCTGCAGTGATTTTTGTTTTTCCCACATGTAAGAATAATAGTTTAAAACAATCTCCAAATGTCGCAATTTTAAAAATTTTACACTTTCTTCATTATAAGGTTCTAATGCTACACATTTTAGCCAAATTTTAAAGTTGTAGCACTTCTAGAAATAAAATAATATTTTTCTAATTGTTTAAATTTAAATAATTTTTAACGGCCGCCGCAATACATATATGGTAAAATTGAAATGTTTATTTGTGCAAATTTACTATACTGTAAATAATTTGAAAATTTAAGCTTCCTAGCTTATCCCATAGTACCTAAACAGCTATCTATTTGTTTAAACTTTAAGAATTTTTAACTGCCAAACAAATTAAAATATCAAAATTTGTATAATCCCAATTTCGTTTTTTTTAAGAATTCTACTTATAAAAAAAAATTTCAACTCCGTGGTACATTCGGAAATATATAAACCTTGAAATTTTTTTTAAACAATTGCGAATTTTTAGCGGCCGCATTGTTGCACTTTTTCAGAGATTAAAATGTTTATTTGTGCAAATGCACTGTTCTGTAAATAATTTGAAAATTGCAGCTTCCTAGCTCATCCCGTAGTACCTAAATAATTATTAAACTTTAATGTTCAAATGGGGTTAAAATAACCCCTAAAAATTAACAATTTTAAAATTTTCGATTTTCATAGTTGGTTATGAGAAAAGTTCTATACTTCTGCAAAATTTCAGCTTCCTAAACTTCATAGATTGGTCTACAAACTGGATTGCATTTTCCCATGCTAACTTATGGGAGATATTCCGAGGTCTCTGGAGTCGAACCCAAGACACTGTAAGCAAAAGTGACAATAATTCCTAATGGATATTGCGGCCATCTAGCAACACTGAAAACTTCATTTTCCTGGCTTACCGGCAAGTGCCCATAATTAATATACAAAAATGGCGCAATGCTTTTCTTATGGGAAAAAACGCAAATTTCGGAATTTCTGGAGTCGAACTCATGTCACTTAGGTAAAAAGTCTCATTTTATCTGATGGTTTTTCCATCATATCTACAAAACCTAAAACTTTCAGATCTCTTGTTCTTGTAGTTTGGGCTGGACATTAGTATCCTACTATATGTTATATCCTCCTCTGTAAGAGTCGTCGATATATAATGACTAGTTGTTGGTGCTTGCATACTGCAAGCATTTCATCTCACCTTAAAAAAACATTCATTTTTCAGACAGACATTTCTTCATTACAAATATTCTTTTAAATTCTAAAGATTTCAACTCCGCAGCGATTTTCGTTTTTCCCACATGTAAAAATAATAGTTTTTTCTATAAGTAGAATTCTTAAAAAAACGAAATAGGGATTACAAAAATTTTGATATTTTAATTTGTTTGGCAGTTAAAAATTCTTAAAGTTTAAACAAATAGATAACTGTTTAGGTACTACGGGGTGAGCTAGAAAGCTGAAATTTTTCAATTATTTGCGGAGTAGTAAATTTGCACAAATAAACATTTCAATTTTACCATATATGAATTGCGGCGGCCGTTAAAAATTATTTAATTTTAAACAATTAAAAAAATATTATTTTACTTCTAGAAGTGCTACAACTTTATAATTTGGCTAAAATGTGTAGCATTAGTACCTTATAATGATGATAGTGTAAAATTGTTAAAATTTCAAAATTTGGGGATTGTTTTAAACTATTATTTTTACATGTGGGAAAAACGAAAATCGCTGCGGAGGTGAAATCTTTAGAATTGAAAGAATATTTGTAGTGATGAAATGTCTGTCTGAAAAATGAATGTTTTTTCAAGGTGATATGAAATGCTTGCAGTATGCAAGCACCAACTACTAGTATGTTATATCCTCCTTTGTAAGAGTCATCGATAAATAATGATAGATATAGGAGGATACTAATGTCCAGCCCAAACTACAAGAGCTAGAGACCTGAAAGTTTTAGTTTTTGTAGATATGATGGAGAAACCTTCAGATAAAATGAGACTTCTCACCTAAGTGACATGAGTTCGACTCCAGAAATTCCGAAAGTTGCGTTTTTTCCCATAAGAAAAGCATTGCGCCATTTTTGTAAATTAATTACGGGCACTTGCCGGTAAGCTAGAAAAATGAAATTTTTATTGTTGCTAGATGGCCGCAATATCTATTTGGAATTATTGTCACTTTTGCTTACAGTGTCTTGGGTTCGACTCCAGAGACCCCGGAATATCTCCCATAAGTTAGCATGGGAAAACGCAATCCGGTGTGTAGACCAATCTAATACGTTTAGGAAGCTGAAATTTTGCAAGATTAAAGAACTTTTCTCATAAACAACTATAAAAATAGAAAATTTTAAAATTGTAAATTTTAGGGGTTGTTTTAACCCCATTTGAACATTAAAGTTTAATAATTTTTTAGGTACTACGGGATGAGCTAGGAAGCTGCAATTTTCAAATTATTTACAGAACAGTGCATTTGCACAAATAAACATTTCAATTTCTCCATATATATATATTGCGGCAACCGTTAAAAATGTTTAAATTTTAAACAATTAGAAAAATATTACTTTACTTCTAGAAGTGCTACAACTTCAAAATTTGGCTGAATTGTGTAGCATTAGTACCCCATAATGGAGAAAGTGTAAAATGTTTAAAATTGCAACATTTGGGGATTGTTTTAAACTATTATTTTTACATGTGGGAAAAACGAAAATCGCTGCGGAGGTGAAATCTTTAGAATTAATAGAATATTTGTAATGATGAAATATCTGTCTGAAAAATTAATTTTTTTCAAGGTGAGATGAATTGCTTGCAGTATGCAAGCACCTTCTACTAGTATGTTATATCCTCCTCTGTAAGGAACGTCTATATAGAATGGCTAGTTGTTGGTGCTTGCATACTGCAAGCATTTCATCTCACATTAAAAGAACATTCATTTTTCAGACCGAAATTTCAACATTTCAAATAGTCTTTTAATTCTAAAGATTTCATTTCTGCAGCGATTTTTGTTTTTCCCACATGTAAGAATAATAGTTTAAAACAATCTCCAAATGTCGCAATTTTAAAAATTTTACACTTTCTTCATTATAAGGTTCTAATGCTACACATTTTAGCCAAATTTTAAAGTTGTAGCACTTCTAGAAATAAAATAATATTTTTCTAATTGTTTAAATTTAAATAATTTTTAACGGCCGCCGCAATACATATATGGTAAAATTGAAATGTTTATTTGTGCAAATTTACTATACTGTAAATAATTTGAAAATTTAAGGTTCCTAGCTTATCCCATAGTACCTAAACAGCTATCTATTTGTTTAAACTTTAAGAATTTTTAACTGCCAAACATATTAAAATATCAAAATTTGTATAATCCCTATTTCGTATTTTTAAGAATTCTACTTATAAAAAAAAATTTCAACTCCGTGGTACATTCGGAAATATATAAACCTTGAAATTTTTTTTAAACAATTGCGAATTTTTAGCGGCCGCATTGTTGCACTTTTTCAGAGATTAAAATGTTTATTTGTGCAAATGCACTGTTCTGTAAATAATTTGAAAATTGCAGCTTCCTAGCTCATCCCGTAGTACCTAAATAATTATTAAACTTTAATGTTCAAATGGGGTTAAAATAACCCCTAAAAATTAACAATTTTAAAATTTTCGATTTTCATAGTTGGTTATGAGAAAAGTTCTATACTTCTGCAAAATTTCAGCTTCCTAAACTTCATAGATTGGTCTACAAACTGGATTGCATTTTCCCATGCTAACTTATGGGAGATATTCCGAGGTCTCTGGAGTCGAACCCAAGACACTGTAAGCAAAAGTGACAATAATTCCTAATGGATATTGCGGCCATCTAGCAACACTGAAAACTTCATTTTCCTGGCTTACCGGCAAGTGCCCATAATTAATATACAAAAATGGCGCAATGCTTTTCTTATGGGAAAAAAACGCAAATTTCGGAATTTCTGGAGTCGAACTCATGTCACTTAGGTAAAAAGTCTCATTTTATCTGATGGTTTTTCCATCATATCCACAAAACCTAAAACTTTCAGATCTCTTGTTCTTGTAGTTTGGGCTGGACATTAGTATCCTACTATATGTTATATCCTCCTCTGTAAGAGTCGTCGATATATAATGACTAGTTGTTGGTGCTTGCATACTGCAAGCATTTCATCTCACCTTAAAAAAACATTCATTTTTCAGACAGACATTTCTTCATTACAAATATTCTTTTAAATTCTAAAGATTTCAACTCCGCAGCGATTTTCGTTTTTCCCACATGTAAAAATAATAGTTTTTTCTATAAGTAGAATTCTTAAAAAAACGAAATAGGGATTACAAAAATTTTGATATTTTAATTTGTTTGGCAGTTAAAAATTCTTAAAGTTTAAACAAATAGATAACTGTTTAGGTACTACGGGGTGAGCTAGAAAGCTGAAATTTTTCAATTATTTGCAGAGTAGTAAATTTGCACAAATAAACATTTCAATTTTACCATATATGAATTGCGGCGGCCGTTAAAAATTATTTAATTTTAAACAATTAAAAAAATATTATTTTACTTCTAGAAGTGCTACAACTTTATAATTTGGCTAAAATGTGTAGCATTAGTACCTTATAATGATGATAGTGTAAAATTGTTAAAATTTCAAAATTTGGGGATTGTTTTAAACTATTATTTTTACATGTGGGAAAAACGAAAATCGCTGCGGAGGTGAAATCTTTAGAATTGAAAGAATATTTGTAGTGATGAAATGTCTGTCTGAAAAATGAATGTTTTTTCAAGGTGATATGAAATGCTTGCAGTATGCAAGCACCAACTACTAGTATGTTATATCCTCCTTTGTAAGAGTCATCGATAAATAATGATAGATATAGGAGGATACTAATGTCCAGCCCAAACTACAAGAGCTAGAGACCTGAAAGTTTTAGTTTTTGTAGATATGATGGAGAAACCTTCAGATAAAATGAGACTTCTCACCTAAGTGACATGAGTTCGACTCCAGAAATTCCGAAAGTTGCGTTTTTTCCCATAAGAAAAGCATTGCGCCATTTTTGTAAATTAATTACGGGCACTTGCCGGTAAGCTAGAAAAATGAAATTTTTATTGTTGCTAGATGGCCGCAATATCTATTTGGAATTATTGTCACTTTTGCTTACAGTGTCTTGGGTTCGACTCCAGAGACCCCGGAATATCTCCCATAAGTTAGCATGGGAAAACGCAATCCGGTGTGTAGACCAATCTAATACGTTTAGGAAGCTGAAATTTTGCAAGATTAAAGAACTTTTCTCATAAACAACTATAAAAATAGAAAATTTTAAAATTGTAAATTTTAGGGGTTGTTTTAACCCCATTTGAACATTAAAGTTTAATAATTTTTTAGGTACTACGGGATGAGCTAGGAAGCTGCAATTTTCAAATTATTTACAGAACAGTGCATTTGCACAAATAAACATTTCAATTTCTCCATATATATATATTGCGGCAACCGTTAAAAATGTTTAAATTTTAAACAATTAGAAAAATATTACTTTACTTCTAGAAGTGCTACAACTTCAAAATTTGGCTGAATTGTGTAGCATTAGTACCCCATAATGGAGAAAGTGTAAAATGTTTAAAATTGCAACATTTGGGGATTGTTTTAAACTATTATTTTTACATGTGGGAAAAACGAAAATCGCTGCGGAGGTGAAATCTTTAGAATTAATAGAATATTTGTAATGATGAAATATCTGTCTGAAAAATTAATTTTTTTCAAGGTGAGATGAATTGCTTGCAGTATGCAAGCACCTTCTACTAGTATGTTATATCCTCCTCTGTAAGGAACGTCTATATAGAATGGCTAGTTGTTGGTGCTTGCATACTGCAAGCATTTCATCTCACATTAAAAGAACATTCATTTTTCAGACCGAAATTTCAACATTTCAAATAGTCTTTTAATTCTAAAGATTTCATTTCTGCAGCGATTTTTGTTTTTCCCACATGTAAGAATAATAGTTTAAAACAATCTCCAAATGTCGCAATTTTAAAAATTTTACACTTTCTTCATTATAAGGTTCTAATGCTACACATTTTAGCCAAATTTTAAAGTTGTAGCACTTCTAGAAATAAAATAATATTTTTCTAATTGTTTAAATTTAAATAATTTTTAACGGCCGCCGCAATACATATATGGTAAAATTGAAATGTTTATTTGTGCAAATTTACTATACTGTAAATAATTTGAAAATTTAAGCTTCCTAGCTTATCCCATAGTACCTAAACAGCTATCTATTTGTTTAAACTTTAAGAATTTTTAACTGCCAAACAAATTAAAATATCAAAATTTGTATAATCCCTATTTCGTTTTTTTAAGAATTCTACTTATAAAAAAAAATTTCAACTCCGTGGTACATTCGGAAATATATAAACCTTGAAATTTTTTTTAAACAATTGCGAATTTTTAGCGGCCGCATTGTTGCACTTTTTCAGAGATTAAAATGTTTATTTGTGCAAATGCACTGTTCTGTAAATAATTTGAAAATTGCAGCTTCCTAGCTCATCCCGTAGTACCTAAATAATTATTAAACTTTAATGTTCAAATGGGGTTAAAATAACCCCTAAAAATTAACAATTTTAAAATTTTCGATTTTCATAGTTGGTTATGAGAAAAGTTCTATACTTCTGCAAAATTTCAGTTTCCTAAACTTCATAGATTGGTCTACAAACTGGATTGCATTTTCCCATGCTAACTTATGGGAGATATTCCGAGGTCTCTGGAGTCGAACCCAAGACACTGTAAGCAAAAGTGACAATAATTCCTAATGGATATTGCGGCCATCTAGCAACACTGAAAACTTCATTTTCCTGGCTTACCGGCAAGTGCCCATAATTAATATACAAAAATGGCGCAATGCTTTTCTTATGGGAAAAAACGCAAATTTCGGAATTTCTGGAGTCGAACTCATGTCACTTAGGTAAAAAGTCTCATTTTATCTGATGGTTTTTCCATCATATCTACAAAACCTAAAACTTTCAGATCTCTTGTTCTTGTAGTTTGGGCTGGACATTAGTATCCTACTATATGTTATATCCTCCTCTGTAAGAGTCGTCGATATATAATGACTAGTTGTTGGTGCTTGCATACTGCAAGCATTTCATCTCACCTTAAAAAAACATTCATTTTTCAGACAGACATTTCTTCATTACAAATATTCTTTTAAATTCTAAAGATTTCAACTCCGCAGCGATTTTCGTTTTTCCCACATGTAAAAATAATAGTTTTTTCTATAAGTAGAATTCTTAAAAAAACGAAATAGGGATTACAAAAATTTTGATATTTTAATTTGTTTGGCAGTTAAAAATTCTTAAAGTTTAAACAAATAGATAACTGTTTAGGTACTACGGGGTGAGCTAGAAAGCTGAAATTTTTCAATTATTTGCAGAGTAGTAAATTTGCACAAATAAACATTTCAATTTTACCATATATGAATTGCGGCGGCCGTTAAAAATTATTTAATTTTAAACAATTAAAAAAATATTATTTTACTTCTAGAAGTGCTACAACTTTATAATTTGGCTAAAATGTGTAGCATTAGTACCTTATAATGATGATAGTGTAAAATTGTTAAAATTTCAAAATTTGGGGATTGTTTTAAACTATTATTTTTACATGTGGGAAAAACGAAAATCGCTGCGGAGGTGAAATCTTTAGAATTGAAAGAATATTTGTAGTGATGAAATGTCTGTCTGAAAAATGAATGTTTTTTCAAGGTGATATGAAATGCTTGCAGTATGCAAGCACCAACTACTAGTATGTTATATCCTCCTTTGTAAGAGTCATCGATAAATAATGATAGATATAGGAGGATACTAATGTCCAGCCCAAACTACAAGAGCTAGAGACCTGAAAGTTTTAGTTTTTGTAGATATGATGGAGAAACCTTCAGATAAAATGAGACTTCTCACCTAAGTGACATGAGTTCGACTCCAGAAATTCCGAAAGTTGCGTTTTTTCCCATAAGAAAAGCATTGCGCCATTTTTGTAAATTAATTACGGGCACTTGCCGGTAAGCTAGAAAAATGAAATTTTTATTGTTGCTAGATGGCCGCAATATCTATTTGGAATTATTGTCACTTTTGCTTACAGTGTCTTGGGTTCGACTCCAGAGACCCCGGAATATCTCCCATAAGTTAGCATGGGAAAACGCAATCCGGTGTGTAGACCAATCTAATACGTTTAGGAAGCTGAAATTTTGCAAGATTAAAGAACTTTTCTCATAAACAACTATAAAAATAGAAAATTTTAAAATTGTAAATTTTAGGGGTTGTTTTAACCCCATTTGAACATTAAAGTTTAATAATTTTTTAGGTACTACGGGATGAGCTAGGAAGCTGCAATTTTCAAATTATTTACAGAACAGTGCATTTGCACAAATAAACATTTCAATTTCTCCATATATATATTGCGGCAACCGTTAAAAATGTTTAAATTTTAAACAATTAGAAAAATATTACTTTACTTCTAGAAGTGCTACAACTTCAAAATTTGGCTGAATTGTGTAGCATTAGTACCCCATAATGGAGAAAGTGTAAAATGTTTAAAATTGCAACATTTGGGGATTGTTTTAAACTATTATTTTTACATGTGGGAAAAACGAAAATCGCTGCGGAGGTGAAATCTTTAGAATTAATAGAATATTTGTAATGATGAAATATCTGTCTGAAAAATTAATTTTTTTCAAGGTGAGATGAATTGCTTGCTGTATGCAAGCACCTTCTACTAGTATGTTATATCCTCCTCTGTAAGGAACGTCTATATAGAATGGCTAGTTGTTGGTGCTTGCATACTGCAAGCATTTCATCTCACATTAAAAGAACATTCATTTTTCAGACCGAAATTTCAACATTTCAAATAGTCTTTTAATTCTAAAGATTTCATTTCTGCAGCGATTTTTGTTTTTCCCACATGTAAGAATAATAGTTTAAAACAATCTCCAAATGTCGCAATTTTAAAAATTTTACACTTTCTTCATTATAAGGTTCTAATGCTACACATTTTAGCCAAATTTTAAAGTTGTAGCACTTCTAGAAATAAAATAATATTTTTCTAATTGTTTAAATTTAAATAATTTTTAACGGCCGCCGCAATACATATATGGTAAAATTGAAATGTTTATTTGTGCAAATTTACTATACTGTAAATAATTTGAAAATTTAAGCTTCCTAGCTTATCCCATAGTACCTAAACAGCTATCTATTTGTTTAAACTTTAAGAATTTTTAACTGCCAAACAAATTAAAATATCAAAATTTGTATAATCCCAATTTCGTTTTTTTAAGAATTCTACTTATAAAAAAAAATTTCAACTCCGTGGTACATTCGGAAATATATAAACCTTGAAATTTTTTTTAAACAATTGCGAATTTTTAGCGGCCGCATTGTTGCACTTTTTCAGAGATTAAAATGTTTATTTGTGCAAATGCACTGTTCTGTAAATAATTTGAAAATTGCAGCTTCCTAGCTCATCCCGTAGTACCTAAATAATTATTAAACTTTAATGTTCAAATGGGGTTAAAATAACCCCTAAAAATTAACAATTTTAAAATTTTCGATTTTCATAGTTGGTTATGAGAAAAGTTCTATACTTCTGCAAAATTTCAGCTTCCTAAACTTCATAGATTGGTCTACAAACTGGATTGCATTTTCCCATGCTAACTTATGGGAGATATTCCGAGGTCTCTGGAGTCGAACCCAAGACACTGTAAGCAAAAGTGACAATAATTCCTAATGGATATTGCGGCCATCTAGCAACACTGAAAACTTCATTTTCCTGGCTTACCGGCAAGTGCCCATAATTAATATACAAAAATGGCGCAATGCTTTTCTTATGGGAAAAAACGCAAATTTCGGAATTTCTGGAGTCGAACTCATGTCACTTAGGTAAAAAGTCTCATTTTATCTGATGGTTTTTCCATCATATCTACAAAACCTAAAACTTTCAGATCTCTTGTTCTTGTAGTTTGGGCTGGACATTAGTATCCTACTATATGTTATATCCTCCTCTGTAAGAGTCGTCGATATATAATGACTAGTTGTTGGTGCTTGCATACTGCAAGCATTTCATCTCACCTTAAAAAAACATTCATTTTTCAGACAGACATTTCATCATTACAAATATTCTTTTAAATTCTAAAGATTTCAACTCCGCAGCGATTTTCGTTTTTCCCACATGTAAAAATAATAGTTTTTTCTATAAGTAGAATTCTTAAAAAAACGAAATCATCATCATCATGCTTCTGTCCGAAGACAGGTTTTTAACTGAATCGCTGCCTCCATTTCTCTCTCTCCCAAGAAGCCTCTTTTATACCTCTATAAGTAGTATATCCCTGTTTTATATTATCTAATATTCCTATTCTTTTTCTCCCTCTTCCTCTTTTTCCACTAATTTTTCCTTCTAAGATCGTCCTTTGTAAACACTGTCTTCTCAATATGTGCCCTATCCAATTTGCTTTTCTTTTCCTGATTGTTTTTATTAGCATCCTATCTTCTCCCACCATTTCTAATACTTCTTCGTTTCTCTTCCTCTCTGTCCATTTCACTTTCATCATTCTTCTCCATACCCACATCTCAAAACTTTCTAAATATTTTTCCTCCTTTCTCCTTATCGTCCACGTCTCTGCACCATAAAGAGCTATGCTCCATATGTAGCATTTTGCTAATTTCTTCCTTGTTTCTAGATTTATTTTCTTGCTTGTGAGAAGCTCCTTCTTCTCGTTAAATGCTGCTTTTGCCATTGCAATCCTACTTCTGATGTCCTGTGTACTACTTCCATCCTGTGCTAAAATACTGCCGAGATATTTGAAACTACTTACTTGTTCCAATTTTTGGCCATTTACCATTATATTTAATTCTTTATGTTCCTTTGAAACCACCATGACTTTCGTTTTTTCTGTATTGATCTTCATTCCATATTGTTGGCCAACCTCAGCTAGTCTGTCTGTCATCCTCTGAAGCTCTTTCTCGCCTTCTGCTATTAAGCCCTGATCATCTGCGTATTTAATGGTGGTAATACTTTCACCTCCTATCTTAAATCCTTTCTCTTCCATCAACGCTTCTTCTGTTATTGTTTCTGCATACATATTAAATATCGCTGGTGAAATAGGACAACCCTGCCTCACTCCCCTCCCTATTGAAGTACTTTCTGTTTCTTCTCCTTCAACCCTGACTCTAATCTTTTGATCAAAGTAAAGGTTTTTAAGCAGTCTTTTATCTTTCCAATCTATTCCTATTTTGTTTAAAATACCCAGCATCTTATCCCATTTCACTCGGTCAAAAGCTTTCTCCCAATCTACAAAACAAAAATACATATCTTTATTGACTTCTAGCGCTCTTTCTATCATGATCCTCATACATCCTATAGCATCTCTAGTCCCCCTTCCTCTTCTAAAACCAAACTGATTATCTTGCAGCTCCTTTTCTATTTTACATTCAATTCTTTTGGTTATTATTCTGGTTAGAACTTTAGCTGTATGAGAAATTAAACTAATAGTTCTGTAATCCTTACAACATTTTGCATTGTTCTTTTTCTCCAGTGGTACCATCACAACATCTAAAAAATCTTCAGGCCATACGCCAGTATCATATACTTGGTTAAAAAATTTTGTGAGTTGCTTAACTGCTTTAGACCCCAAAACCTTAAGAACGTCCACGGGTATATCATCACTCCCAACTGCCTTTCTTCTTTTCATGTCATCAATTGCTCTTTTAACTTCAGACTCGAGAATACTTGGTCCTAGCTGATCTTCTTCTACATCCTCTTCTTCATTTAATTCAATATTTCTTGGCTTTCCTTCTTTGTCATACAGAACCTCAATGTATTCTTTCCAGACATTCTTTACATTGTCTGGCTCCGATACTATTTTACCACTTTTGTTCATGATTCCTTTACGTCCTATCTTTCTTGCTTTTTTCTTGAATAGTTCCCTTGCTTTGCTATACATGAGGTCTGTTCTACAAATTCTTTCACATTCGACAATCTCCTCGCATTTCTCATTTATCCACTGTTCTCTGGCTTTATCTGTTTCCCTTCTTAAAGCATTATTTAACTCCTTGTACTTTCTTTGGCCTTCTTCAGTGTTTATGTTCTTCCACTTTCTCCGCTCTTCCATTTTTTGCAGCATGGCTGCTGTGATCCAGGGTTTTTTGTTTCTTTCACCCGTTATCTTTCCTACCTTCTTTTCCATTACATCTTTAATGTTGCTATGGATGTATCTCCACTCCTCATCTACATTCTTCCTATTTTCTTCATCTCTCTCCCCCAACCTTTCCTCCAGCTCAGTCATGATAGCCTCCTTGTTTTTAAGGAGTTCCTCTAAGTTCCATTTCTTGTTAACTCTTACGTTTCTCTTAACGCTCTTCAGTCTACATTGTATATTTGCCACCAAAAGGTTGTGGTCAGAATCGATATCTGCCCCTGGTAGTGTTTTCACATTTTTAATGGTATTTCTAAATCTTTCATTGACTAGTATGTAATCTATCTGGTATCGTCTCTGGTCTCCTGGGCTTCTCCATGTGTAAAGTCTCCGCTGGTGATGCTTAAACCATGTATTAGTTACAATTAATCTATTTCTATGGCAGAATTCCACAAGTTTATCCCCTCTTTCATTTCTCTTCCCTAGTCCATATTTTCCCACTATGTTATCTTCCTGTCCCTCTCCGACTACACTGTTCCAATCTCCCATTACTATGGTGGTGATCCTTCCTTTTCCCTCCTCCTCCAATATCTCCATAATCTGTTCATACATTTCATCTACTTCGTCGTCGCCAGCATTAGTCGTTGGCATATACACTTGAATTATAAGCATTTCCACTGGCTCCATCTGAAGTTTTACGGCTATTAATCTATCATTAACTGTCACTACCTTGCTAATTCTTTCAGCTATCTCTTTTCTCATTATAATCCCCACTCCCCTTTCCTTTTTCTCCCCTCCTGAGTAAATAATCTTAAATTCGTCTGAATTTATTTCGCCTTCTCCTTCCCACCGAACTTCACTAAGACCTACTATACCTACATTATTCCTTCTCATTTCCCTTTTTATGTTCTCTAGTTTACCCCCTGAATTCATAGTCCTAACATTCCATGTGCCTATTCTTAATTTCTCACCACTTGCACGAAATAGGGATTACAAAAATTTTGATATTTTAATTTGTTTGGCAGTTAAAAATTCTTAAAGTTTAAACAAATAGATAACTGTTTAGGTACTACGGGGTGAGCTAGAAAGCTGAAATTTTTCAATTATTTGCAGAGTAGTAAATTTGCACAAATAAACATTTCAATTTTACCATATATGAATTGCGGCGGCCGTTAAAAATTATTTAATTTTAAACAATTAAAAAAATATTATTTTACTTCTAGAAGTGCTACAACTTTATAATTTGGCTAAAATGTGTAGCATTAGTACCTTATAATGATGATAGTGTAAAATTGTTAAAATTTCAAAATTTGGGGATTGTTTTAAACTATTATTTTTACATGTGGGAAAAACGAAAATCGCTGCGGAGGTGAAATCTTTAGAATTGAAAGAATATTTGTAGTGATGAAATGTCTGTCTGAAAAATGAATGTTTTTTCAAGGTGATATGAAATGCTTGCAGTATGCAAGCACCAACTACTAGTATGTTATATCCTCCTTTGTAAGAGTCATCGATAAATAATGATAGATATAGGAGGATACTAATGTCCAGCCCAAACTACAAGAGCTAGAGACCTGAAAGTTTTAGTTTTTGTAGATATGATGGAGAAACCTTCAGATAAAATGAGACTTCTCACCTAAGTGACATGAGTTCGACTCCAGAAATTCCGAAAGTTGCGTTTTTTCCCATAAGAAAAGCATTGCGCCATTTTTGTAAATTAATTACGGGCACTTGCCGGTAAGCTAGAAAAATGAAATTTTTATTGTTGCTAGATGGCCGCAATATCTATTTGGAATTATTGTCACTTTTGCTTACAGTGTCTTGGGTTCGACTCCAGAGACCCCGGAATATCTCCCATAAGTTAGCATGGGAAAACGCAATCCGGTGTGTAGACCAATCTAATACGTTTAGGAAGCTGAAATTTTGCAAGATTAAAGAACTTTTCTCATAAACAACTATAAAAATAGAAAATTTTAAAATTGTAAATTTTAGGGGTTGTTTTAACCCCATTTGAACATTAAAGTTTAATAATTTTTTAGGTACTACGGGATGAGCTAGGAAGCTGCAATTTTCAAATTATTTACAGAACAGTGCATTTGCACAAATAAACATTTCAATTTCTCCATATATATATTGCGGCAACCGTTAAAAATGTTTAAATTTTAAACAATTAGAAAAATATTACTTTACTTCTAGAAGTGCTACAACTTCAAAATTTGGCTGAATTGTGTAGCATTAGTACCCCATAATGGAGAAAGTGTAAAATGTTTAAAATTGCAACATTTGGGGATTGTTTTAAACTATTATTTTTACATGTGGGAAAAACGAAAATCGCTGCGGAGGTGAAATCTTTAGAATTAATAGAATATTTGTAAATAATTTGAAAATTGCAGCTTCCTAGCTCATCCCGTAGTACCTAAATAATTATTAAACTTTAATGTTCAAATGGGGTTAAAATAACCCCTAAAAATTAACAATTTTAAAATTTTCGATTTTCATAGTTGGTTATGAGAAAAGTTCTATACTTCTGCAAAATTTCAGCTTCCTAAACTTCATAGATTGGTCTACAAACTGGATTGCATTTTCCCATGCTAACTTATGGGAGATATTCCGAGGTCTCTGGAGTCGAACCCAAGACACTGTAAGCAAAAGTGACAATAATTCCTAATGGATATTGCGGCCATCTAGCAACACTGAAAACTTCATTTTCCTGGCTTACCGGCAAGTGCCCATAATTAATATACAAAAATGGCGCAATGCTTTTCTTATGGGAAAAAACGCAAATTTCGGAATTTCTGGAGTCGAACTCATGTCACTTAGGTAAAAAGTCTCATTTTATCTGATGGTTTTTCCATCATATCTACAAAACCTAAAACTTTCAGATCTCTTGTTCTTGTAGTTTGGGCTGGACATTAGTATCCTACTATATGTTATATCCTCCTCTGTAAGAGTCGTCGATATATAATGACTAGTTGTTGGTGCTTGCATACTGCAAGCATTTCATCTCACCTTAAAAAAACATTCATTTTTCAGACAGACATTTCATCATTACAAATATTCTTTTAAATTCTAAAGATTTCAACTCCGCAGCGATTTTCGTTTTTCCCACATGTAAAAATAATAGTTTTTTCTATAAGTAGAATTCTTAAAAAAACGAAATAGGGATTACAAAAATTTTGATATTTTAATTTGTTTGGCAGTTAAAAATTCTTAAAGTTTAAACAAATAGATAACTGTTTAGGTACTACGGGATGAGCTAGAAAGCTGAAATTTTTCAATTATTTGCAGAGTAGTAAATTTGCACAAATAAACATTTCAATTTTACCATATATGAATTGCGGCGGCCGTTAAAAATTATTTAATTTTAAACAATTAAAAAAATATTATTTTACTTCTAGAAGTGCTACAACTTTATAATTTGGCTAAAATGTGTAGCATTAGTACCTTATAATGATGATAGTGTAAAATTGTTAAAATTTCAAAATTTGGGGATTGTTTTAAACTATTATTTTTACATGTGGGAAAAACGAAAATCGCTGCGGAGGTGAAATCTTTAGAATTGAAAGAATATTTGTAGTGATGAAATGTCTGTCTGAAAAATGAATGTTTTTTCAAGGTGATATGAAATGCTTGCAGTATGCAAGCACCAACTACTAGTATGTTATATCGTCCTTTGTAAGAGTCATCGATAAATAATGATAGATATAGGAGGATACTAATGTCCAGCCCAAACTACAAGAGCTAGAGACCTGAAAGTTTTAGTTTTTGTAGATATGATGGAGAAACCTTTAGATAAAATGAGACTTCTTACCTAAGTGACATGAGTTCGACTCCAGAAATTCCGAAAGTTGCGTTTTTTCCCATAAGAAAAGCATTGCGCCATTTTTGTAAATTAATTACGGGCACTTGCCGGTAAGCTAGAAAAATGAAATTTTTATTGTTGCTAGATGGCCGCAATATCTATTTGGAATTATTGTCACTTTTGCTTACAGTGTCTTGGGTTCGACTCCAGAGACCCCGGAATATCTCCCATAAGTTAGCATGGGAAAACGCAATCCGGTGTGTAGACCAATCTAATACGTTTAGGAAGCTGAAATTTTGCAAGATTAAAGAAATTTTCTCATAAACAACTATAAAAATAGAAAATTTTAAAATTGTAAATTTTAGGGGTTGTTTTAACCCCATTTGAACATTAAAGTTTAATAATTTTTTAGGTACTACGGGATGAGCTAGGAAGCTGCAATTTTCAAATTATTTACAGAACAGTGCATTTGCACAAATTAACATTTCAATTTCTCCATATATATATTGCGGCAACCGTTAAAAATGTTTAAATTTTAAACAATTAGAAAAATATTACTTTACTTCTAGAAGTGCTACAACTTCAAAATTTGGCTGAATTGTGTAGCATTAGTACCCCATAATGGAGAAAGTGTAAAATGTTTAAAATTGCAACATTTGGGGATTGTTTTAAACTATTATTTTTACATGTGGGAAAAACGAAAATCGCTGCGGAGGTGAAATCTTTAGAATTAATAGAATATTTGTAATGATGAAATATCTGTCTGAAAAATTAATTTTTTTCAAGGTGAGATGAATTGCTTGCAGTATGCAAGCACCTTCTACTAGTATGTTATATCCTCCTCTGTAAGGAACGTCTATATAGAATGGCTATGTTGGTGCTTGCATACTGCAAGCATTTCATCTCACATTAAAAGAACATTCATTTTTCAGACCGAAATTTCAACATTTCAAATAGTCTTTTAATTCTAAAGATTTCATTTCTGCAGCGATTTTTGTTTTTCCCACATGTAAGAATAATAGTTTAAAACAATCTCCAAATGTCGCAATTTTAAAAATTTTACACTTTCTTCATTATAAGGTTCTAATGCTACACATTTTAGCCAAATTTTAAAGTTGTAGCACTTCTAGAAATAAAATAATATTTTTCTAATTGTTTAAATTTAAATAATTTTTAACGGCCGCCGCAATACATATATGGTAAAATTGAAATGTTTATTTGTGCAAATTTACTATACTGTAAATAATTTGAAAATTTAAGCTTCCTAGCTTATCCCATAGTACCTAAACAGCTATCTATTTGTTTAAACTTTAAGAATTTTTAACTGCCAAACAAATTAAAATATCAAAATTTGTATAATCCCTATTTCGTTTTTTTAAGAATTCTACTTATAAAAAAAAAATTTCAACTCCGTGGTACATTCGGAAATATATAAACCTTGAAATTTTTTTTAAACAATTGCGAATTTTTAGCGGCCGCATTGTTGCACTTTTTCAGAGATTAAAATGTTTATTTGTGCAAATGCACTGTTCTGTAAATAATTTGAAAATTGCAGCTTCCTAGCTCATCCCGTAGTACCTAAATAATTATTAAACTTTAATGTTCAAATGGGGTTAAAATAACCCCTAAAAATTAACAATTTTAAAATTTTCGATTTTCATAGTTGGTTATGAGAAAAGTTCTATACTTCTGCAAAATTTCAGCTTCCTAAACTTCATAGATTGGTCTACAAACTGGATTGCATTTTCCCATGCTAACTTATGGGAGATATTCCGAGGTCTCTGGAGTCGAACCCAAGACACTGTAAGCAAAAGTGACAATAATTCCTAATGGATATTGCGGCCATCTAGCAACACTGAAAACTTCATTTTCCTGGCTTACCGGCAAGTGCCCATAATTAATATACAAAAATGGCGCAATGCTTTTCTTATGGGAAAAAAACGCAAATTTCGGAATTTCTGGAGTCGAACTCATGTCACTTAGGTAAAAAGTCTCATTTTATCTGATGGTTTTTCCATCATATCTACAAAACCTAAAACTTTCAGATCTCTTGTTCTTGTAGTTTGGGCTGGACATTAGTATCCTACTATATGTTATATCCTCCTCTGTAAGAGTCGTCGATATATAATGACTAGTTGTTGGTGCTTGCATACTGCAAGCATTTCATCTCACCTTAAAAAAACATTCATTTTTCAGACAGACATTTCATCATTACAAATATTCTTTTAAATTCTAAAGATTTCAACTCCGCAGCGATTTTCGTTTTTCCCACATGTAAAAATAATAGTTTTTTCTATAAGTAGAATTCTTAAAAAAACGAAATAGGGATTACAAAAATTTTGATATTTTAATTTGTTTGGCAGTTAAAAATTCTTAAAGTTTAAACAAATAGATAACTGTTTAGGTACTACGGGATGAGCTAGAAAGCTGAAATTTTTCAATTATTTGCAGAGTAGTAAATTTGCACAAATAAACATTTCAATTTTACCATATATGAATTGCGGCGGCCGTTAAAAATTATTTAATTTTAAACAATTAAAAAAATATTATTTTACTTCTAGAAGTGCTACAACTTTATAATTTGGCTAAAATGTGTAGCATTAGTACCTTATAATGATGATAGTGTAAAATTGTTAAAATTTCAAAATTTGGGGATTGTTTTAAACTATTATTTTTACATGTGGGAAAAACGAAAATCGCTGCGGAGGTGAAATCTTTAGAATTGAAAGAATATTTGTAGTGATGAAATGTCTGTCTGAAAAATGAATGTTTTTTTCAAGGTGATATGAAATGCTTGCAGTATGCAAGCACCAACTACTAGTATGTTATATCCTCCTTTGTAAGAGTCATCGATAAATAATGATAGATATAGGAGGATACTAATGTCCAGCCCAAACTACAAGAGCTAGAGACCTGAAAGTTTTAGTTTTTGTAGATATGATGGAGAAACCTTCAGATAAAATGAGACTTCTCACCTAAGTGACATGAGTTCGACTCCAGAAATTCCGAAAGTTGCGTTTTTTCCCATAAGAAAAGCATTGCGCCATTTTTGTAAATTAATTACGGGCACTTGCCGGTAAGCTAGAAAAATGAAATTTTTATTGTTGCTAGATGGCCGCAATATCTATTTGGAATTATTGTCACTTTTGCTTACAGTGTCTTGGGTTCGACTCCAGAGACCCCGGAATATCTCCCATAAGTTAGCATGGGAAAACGCAATCCGGTGTGTAGACCAATCTAATACGTTTAGGAAGCTGAAATTTTGCAAGATTAAAGAACTTTTCTCATAAACAACTATAAAAATAGAAAATTTTAAAATTGTAAATTTTAGGGGTTGTTTTAACCCCATTTGAACATTAAAGTTTAATAATTTTTTAGGTACTACGGGATGAGCTAGGAAGCTGCAATTTTCAAATTATTTACAGAACAGTGCATTTGCACAAATTAACATTTCAATTTCTCCATATATATATTGCGGCAACCGTTAAAAATGTTTAAATTTTAAACAATTAGAAAAATATTACTTTACTTCTAGAAGTGCTACAACTTCAAAATTTGGCTGAATTGTGTAGCATTAGTACCCCATAATGGAGAAAGTGTAAAATGTTTAAAATTGCAACATTTGGGGATTGTTTTAAACTATTATTTTTACATGTGGGAAAAACGAAAATCGCTGCGAAGGTGAAATCTTTAGAATTAATAGAATATTTGTAATGATGAAATATCTGTCTGAAAAATTAATTTTTTTCAAGGTGAGATGAATTGCTTGCAGTATGCAAGCACCTTCTACTAGTATGTTATATCCTCCTCTGTAAGGAACGTCTATATAGAATGGCTAGTTGTTGGTGCTTGCATACTGCAAGCATTTCATCTCACATTAAAAGAACATTCATTTTTCAGACCGAAATTTCAACATTTCAAATAGTCTTTTAATTCTAAAGATTTCATTTCTGCAGCGATTTTTGTTTTTCCCACATGTAAGAATAATAGTTTAAAACAATCTCCAAATGTCGCAATTTTAAAAATTTTACACTTTCTTCATTATAAGGTTCTAATGCTACACATTTTAGCCAAATTTTAAAGTTGTAGCACTTCTAGAAATAAAATAATATTTTTCTAATTGTTTAAATTTAAATAATTTTTAACGGCCGCCGCAATACATATATGGTAAAATTGAAATGTTTATTTGTGCAAATTTACTATACTGTAAATAATTTGAAAATTTAAGCTTCCTAGCTTATCCCATAGTACCTAAACAGCTATCTATTTGTTTAAACTTTAAGAATTTTTAACTGCCAAACAAATTAAAATATCAAAATTTGTATAATCCCTATTTCGTTTTTTTAAGAATTCTACTTATAAAAAAAAATTTCAACTCCGTGGTACATTCGGAAATATATAAACCTTGAAATTTTTTTTAAACAATTGCGAATTTTTAGCGGCCGCATTGTTGCACTTTTTCAGAGATTAAAATGTTTATTTGTGCAAATGCACTGTTCTGTAAATAATTTGAAAATTGCAGCTTCCTAGCTCATCCCGTAGTACCTAAATAATTATTAAACTTTAATGTTCAAATGGGGTTAAAATAACCCCTAAAAATTAACAATTTTAAAATTTTCGATTTTCATAGTTGGTTATGAGAAAAGTTCTATACTTCTGCAAAATTTCAGCTTCCTAAACTTCATAGATTGGTCTACAAACTGGATTGCATTTTCCCATGCTAACTTATGGGAGATATTCCGAGGTCTCTGGAGTCGAACCCAAGACACTGTAAGCAAAAGTGACAATAATTCCTAATGGATATTGCGGCCATCTAGCAACACTGAAAACTTCATTTTCCTGGCTTACCGGCAAGTGCCCATAATTAAATATACAAAAATGGCGCAATGCTTTTCTTATGGGAAAAAACGCAAATTTCGGAATTTCTGGAGTCGAACTCATGTCACTTAGGTAAAAAGTCTCATTTTATCTGATGGTTTTTCCATCATATCTACAAAACCTAAAACTTTCAGATCTCTTGTTCTTGTAGTTTGGGCTGGACATTAGTATCCTACTATATGTTATATCCTCCTCTGTAAGAGTCGTCGATATATAATGACTAGTTGTTGGTGCTTGCATACTGCAAGCATTTCATCTCACCTTAAAAAAACATTCATTTTTCAGACAGACATTTCATCATTACAAATATTCTTTTAAATTCTAAAGATTTCAACTCCGCAGCGATTTTCGTTTTTCCCACATGTAAAAATAATAGTTTTTTCTATAAGTAGAATTCTTAAAAAAACGAAATAGGGATTACAAAAATTTTGATATTTTAATTTGTTTGGCAGTTAAAAATTCTTAAAGTTTAAACAAATAGATAACTGTTTAGGTACTACGGGATGAGCTAGAAAGCTGAAATTTTTCAATTATTTGCAGAGTAGTAAATTTGCACAAATAAACATTTCAATTTTACCATATATGAATTGCGGCGGCCGTTAAAAATTATTTAATTTTAAACAATTAAAAAAATATTATTTTACTTCTAGAAGTGCTACAACTTTATAATTTGGCTAAAATGTGTAGCATTAGTACCTTATAATGATGATAGTGTAAAATTGTTAAAATTTCAAAATTTGGGGATTGTTTTAAACTATTATTTTTACATGTGGGAAAAACGAAAATCGCTGCGGAGGTGAAATCTTTAGAATTGAAAGAATATTTGTAGTGATGAAATGTCTGTCTGAAAAATGAATGTTTTTTTCAAGGTGATATGAAATGCTTGCAGTATGCAAGCACCAACTACTAGTATGTTATATCGTCCTTTGTAAGAGTCATCGATAAATAATGATAGATATAGGAGGATACTAATGTCCAGCCCAAACTACAAGAGCTAGAGACCTGAAAGTTTTAGTTTTTGTAGATATGATGGAGAAACCTTTAGATAAAATGAGACTTCTTACCTAAGTGACATGAGTTCGACTCCAGAAATTCCGAAAGTTGCGTTTTTTCCCATAAGAAAAGCATTGCGCCATTTTTGTAAATTAATTACGGGCACTTGCCGGTAAGCTAGAAAAATGAAATTTTTATTGTTGCTAGATGGCCGCAATATCTATTTGGAATTATTGTCACTTTTGCTTACAGTGTCTTGGGTTCGACTCCAGAGACCCCGGAATATCTCCCATAAGTTAGCATGGGAAAACGCAATCCGGTGTGTAGACCAATCTAATACGTTTAGGAAGCTGAAATTTTGCAAGATTAAAGAACTTTTCTCATAAACAACTATAAAAATAGAAAATTTTAAAATTGTAAATTTTAGGGGTTGTTTTAACCCCATTTGAACATTAAAGTTTAATAATTTTTTAGGTACTACGGGATGAGCTAGGAAGCTGCAATTTTCAAATTATTTACAGAACAGTGCATTTGCACAAATTAACATTTCAATTTCTCCATATATATATTGCGGCAACCGTTAAAAATGTTTAAATTTTAAACAATTAGAAAAATATTACTTTACTTCTAGAAGTGCTACAACTTCAAAATTTGGCTGAATTGTGTAGCATTAGTACCCCATAATGGAGAAAGTGTAAAATGTTTAAAATTGCAACATTTGGGGATTGTTTTAAACTATTATTTTTACATGTGGGAAAAACGAAAATCGCTGCGAAGGTGAAATCTTTAGAATTAATAGAATATTTGTAATGATGAAATATCTGTCTGAAAAATTAATTTTTTTCAAGGTGAGATGAATTGCTTGCAGTATGCAAGCACCTTCTACTAGTATGTTATATCCTCCTCTGTAAGGAACGTCTATATAGAATGGCTAGTTGTTGGTGCTTGCATACTGCAAGCATTTCATCTCACATTAAAAGAACATTCATTTTTCAGACCGAAATTTCAACATTTCAAATAGTCTTTTAATTCTAAAGATTTCATTTCTGCAGCGATTTTTGTTTTTCCCACATGTAAGAATAATAGTTTAAAACAATCTCCAAATGTCGCAATTTTAAAAATTTTACACTTTCTTCATTATAAGGTTCTAATGCTACACATTTTAGCCAAATTTTAAAGTTGTAGCACTTCTAGAAATAAAATAATATTTTTCTAATTGTTTAAATTTAAATAATTTTTAACGGCCGCCGCAATACATATATGGTAAAATTGAAATGTTTATTTGTGCAAATTTACTATACTGTAAATAATTTGAAAATTTAAGCTTCCTAGCTTATCCCATAGTACCTAAACAGCTATCTATTTGTTTAAACTTTAAGAATTTTTAACTGCCAAACAAATTAAAATATCAAAATTTGTATAATCCCTATTTCGTTTTTTTAAGAATTCTACTTATAAAAAAAAATTTCAACTCCGTGGTACATTCGGAAATATATAAACCTTGAAATTTTTTTTAAACAATTGCGAATTTTTAGCGGCCGCATTGTTGCACTTTTTCAGAGATTAAAATGTTTATTTGTGCAAATGCACTGTTCTGTAAATAATTTGAAAATTGCAGCTTCCTAGCTCATCCCGTAGTACCTAAATAATTATTAAACTTTAATGTTCAAATGGGGTTAAAATAACCCCTAAAAATTAACAATTTTAAAATTTTCGATTTTCATAGTTGGTTATGAGAAAAGTTCTATACTTCTGCAAAATTTCAGCTTCCTAAACTTCATAGATTGGTCTACAAACTGGATTGCATTTTCCCATGCTAACTTATGGGAGATATTCCGAGGTCTCTGGAGTCGAACCCAAGACACTGTAAGCAAAAGTGACAATAATTCCTAATGGATATTGCGGCCATCTAGCAACACTGAAAACTTCATTTTCCTGGCTTACCGGCAAGTGCCCATAATTAATATACAAAAATGGCGCAATGCTTTTCTTATGGGAAAAAAACGCAAATTTCGGAATTTCTGGAGTCGAACTCATGTCACTTAGGTAAAAAGTCTCATTTTATCTGATGGTTTTTCCATCATATCTACAAAACCTAAAACTTTCAGATCTCTTGTTCTTGTAGTTTGGGCTGGACATTAGTATCCTACTATATGTTATATCCTCCTCTGTAAGAGTCGTCGATATATAATGACTAGTTGTTGGTGCTTGCATACTGCAAGCATTTCATCTCACCTTAAAAAAACATTCATTTTTCAGACAGACATTTCTTCATTACAAATATTCTTTTAAATTCTAAAGATTTCAACTCCGCAGCGATTTTCGTTTTTCCCACATGTAAAAATAATAGTTTTTTCTATAAGTAGAATTCTTAAAAAAACGAAATAGGGATTACAAAAATTTTGATATTTTAATTTGTTTGGCAGTTAAAAATTCTTAAAGTTTAAACAAATAGATAACTGTTTAGGTACTACGGGGTGAGCTAGAAAGCTGAAATTTTTCAATTATTTGCGGAGTAGTAAATTTGCACAAATAAACATTTCAATTTTACCATATATGAATTGCGGCGGCCGTTAAAAATTATTTAATTTTAAACAATTAAAAAAATATTATTTTACTTCTAGAAGTGCTACAACTTTATAATTTGGCTAAAATGTGTAGCATTAGTACCTTATAATGATGATAGTGTAAAATTGTTAAAATTTCAAAATTTGGGGATTGTTTTAAACTATTATTTTTACATGTGGGAAAAACGAAAATCGCTGCGGAGGTGAAATCTTTAGAATTGAAAGAATATTTGTAGTGATGAAATGTCTGTCTGAAAAATGAATGTTTTTTCAAGGTGATATGAAATGCTTGCAGTATGCAAGCACCAACTACTAGTATGTTATATCCTCCTTTGTAAGAGTCATCGATAAATAATGATAGATATAGGAGGATACTAATGTCCAGCCCAAACTACAAGAGCTAGAGACCTGAAAGTTTTAGTTTTTGTAGATATGATGGAGAAACCTTCAGATAAAATGAGACTTCTCACCTAAGTGACATGAGTTCGACTCCAGAAATTCCGAAAGTTGCGTTTTTTCCCATAAGAAAAGCATTGCGCCATTTTTGTAAATTAATTACGGGCACTTGCCGGTAAGCTAGAAAAATGAAATTTTTATTGTTGCTAGATGGCCGCAATATCTATTTGGAATTATTGTCACTTTTGCTTACAGTGTCTTGGGTTCGACTCCAGAGACCCCGGAATATCTCCCATAAGTTAGCATGGGAAAACGCAATCCGGTGTGTAGACCAATCTAATACGTTTAGGAAGCTGAAATTTTGCAAGATTAAAGAACTTTTCTCATAAACAACTATAAAAATAGAAAATTTTAAAATTGTAAATTTTAGGGGTTGTTTTAACCCCATTTGAACATTAAAGTTTAATAATTTTTTAGGTACTACGGGATGAGCTAGGAAGCTGCAATTTTCAAATTATTTACAGAACAGTGCATTTGCACAAATAAACATTTCAATTTCTCCATATATATATATTGCGGCAACCGTTAAAAATGTTTAAATTTTAAACAATTAGAAAAATATTACTTTACTTCTAGAAGTGCTACAACTTCAAAATTTGGCTGAATTGTGTAGCATTAGTACCCCATAATGGAGAAAGTGTAAAATGTTTAAAATTGCAACATTTGGGGATTGTTTTAAACTATTATTTTTACATGTGGGAAAAACGAAAATCGCTGCGGAGGTGAAATCTTTAGAATTAATAGAATATTTGTAATGATGAAATATCTGTCTGAAAAATTAATTTTTTTCAAGGTGAGATGAATTGCTTGCAGTATGCAAGCACCTTCTACTAGTATGTTATATCCTCCTCTGTAAGGAACGTCTATATAGAATGGCTAGTTGTTGGTGCTTGCATACTGCAAGCATTTCATCTCACATTAAAAGAACATTCATTTTTCAGACCGAAATTTCAACATTTCAAATAGTCTTTTAATTCTAAAGATTTCATTTCTGCAGCGATTTTTGTTTTTCCCACATGTAAGAATAATAGTTTAAAACAATCTCCAAATGTCGCAATTTTAAAAATTTTACACTTTCTTCATTATAAGGTTCTAATGCTACACATTTTAGCCAAATTTTAAAGTTGTAGCACTTCTAGAAATAAAATAATATTTTTCTAATTGTTTAAATTTAAATAATTTTTAACGGCCGCCGCAATACATATATGGTAAAATTGAAATGTTTATTTGTGCAAATTTACTATACTGTAAATAATTTGAAAATTTAAGCTTCCTAGCTTATCCCATAGTACCTAAACAGCTATCTATTTGTTTAAACTTTAAGAATTTTTAACTGCCAAACAAATTAAAATATCAAAATTTGTATAATCCCTATTTCGTTTTTTTAAGAATTCTACTTATAAAAAAAAATTTCAACTCCGTGGTACATTCGGAAATATATAAACCTTGAAATTTTTTTTTAAACAATTGCGAATTTTTAGCGGCCGCATTGTTGCACTTTTTCAGAGATTAAAATGTTTATTTGTGCAAATGCACTGTTCTGTAAATAATTTGAAAATTGCAGCTTCCTAGCTCATCCCGTAGTACCTAAATAATTATTAAACTTTAATGTTCAAATGGGGTTAAAATAACCCCTAAAAATTAACAATTTTAAAATTTTCGATTTTCATAGTTGGTTATGAGAAAAGTTCTATACTTCTGCAAAATTTCAGCTTCCTAAACTTCATAGATTGGTCTACAAACTGGATTGCATTTTCCCATGCTAACTTATGGGAGATATTCCGAGGTCTCTGGAGTCGAACCCAAGACACTGTAAGCAAAAGTGACAATAATTCCTAATGGATATTGCGGCCATCTAGCAACACTGAAAACTTCATTTTCCTGGCTTACCGGCAAGTGCCCATAATTAATATACAAAAATGGCGCAATGCTTTTCTTATGGGAAAAAAACGCAAATTTCGGAATTTCTGGAGTCGAACTCATGTCACTTAGGTAAAAAGTCTCATTTTATCTGATGGTTTTTCCATCATATCCACAAAACCTAAAACTTTCAGATCTCTTGTTCTTGTAGTTTGGGCTGGACATTAGTATCCTACTATATGTTATATCCTCCTCTGTAAGAGTCGTCGATATATAATGACTAGTTGTTGGTGCTTGCATACTGCAAGCATTTCATCTCACCTTAAAAAAACATTCATTTTTCAGACAGACATTTCTTCATTACAAATATTCTTTTAAATTCTAAAGATTTCAACTCCGCAGCGATTTTCGTTTTTCCCACATGTAAAAATAATAGTTTTTTCTATAAGTAGAATTCTTAAAAAAACGAAATAGGGATTACAAAAATTTTGATATTTTAATTTGTTTGGCAGTTAAAAATTCTTAAAGTTTAAACAAATAGATAACTGTTTAGGTACTACGGGGTGAGCTAGAAAGCTGAAATTTTTCAATTATTTGCAGAGTAGTAAATTTGCACAAATAAACATTTCAATTTTACCATATATGAATTGCGGCGGCCGTTAAAAATTATTTAATTTTAAACAATTAAAAAAATATTATTTTACTTCTAGAAGTGCTACAACTTTATAATTTGGCTAAAATGTGTAGCATTAGTACCTTATAATGATGATAGTGTAAAATTGTTAAAATTTCAAAATTTGGGGATTGTTTTAAACTATTATTTTTACATGTGGGAAAAACGAAAATCGCTGCGGAGGTGAAATCTTTAGAATTGAAAGAATATTTGTAGTGATGAAATGTCTGTCTGAAAAATGAATGTTTTTTCAAGGTGATATGAAATGCTTGCAGTATGCAAGCACCAACTACTAGTATGTTATATCCTCCTTTGTAAGAGTCATCGATAAATAATGATAGATATAGGAGGATACTAATGTCCAGCCCAAACTACAAGAGCTAGAGACCTGAAAGTTTTAGTTTTTGTAGATATGATGGAGAAACCTTCAGATAAAATGAGACTTCTCACCTAAGTGACATGAGTTCGACTCCAGAAATTCCGCAAGTTGCGTTTTTTCCCATAAGAAAAGCATTGCGCCATTTTTGTAAATTAATTACGGGCACTTGCCGGTAAGCTAGAAAAATGAAATTTTTATTGTTGCTAGATGGCCGCAATATCTATTTGGAATTATTGTCACTTTTGCTTACAGTGTCTTGGGTTCGACTCCAGAGACCCCGGAATATCTCCCATAAGTTAGCATGGGAAAACGCAATCCGGTGTGTAGACCAATCTAATACGTTTAGGAAGCTGAAATTTTGCAAGATTAAAGAACTTTTCTCATAAACAACTATAAAAATAGAAAATTTTAAAATTGTAAATTTTAGGGGTTGTTTTAACCCCATTTGAACATTAAAGTTTAATAATTTTTTAGGTACTACGGGATGAGCTAGGAAGCTGCAATTTTCAAATTATTTACAGAACAGTGCATTTGCACAAATAAACATTTCAATTTCTCCATATATATATTGCGGCAACCGTTAAAAATGTTTAAATTTTAAACAATTAGAAAAATATTACTTTACTTCTAGAAGTGCTACAACTTCAAAATTTGGCTGAATTGTGTAGCATTAGTACCCCATAATGGAGAAAGTGTAAAATGTTTAAAATTGCAACATTTGGGGATTGTTTTAAACTATTATTTTTACATGTGGGAAAAACGAAAATCGCTGCGGAGGTGAAATCTTTAGAATTAATAGAATATTTGTAATGATGAAATATCTGTCTGAAAAATTAATTTTTTTCAAGGTGAGATGAATTGCTTGCTGTATGCAAGCACCTTCTACTAGTATGTTATATCCTCCTCTGTAAGGAACGTCTATATAGAATGGCTAGTTGTTGGTGCTTGCATACTGCAAGCATTTCATCTCACATTAAAAGAACATTCATTTTTCAGACCGAAATTTCAACATTTCAAATAGTCTTTTAATTCTAAAGATTTCATTTCTGCAGCGATTTTTGTTTTTCCCACATGTAAGAATAATAGTTTAAAACAATCTCCAAATGTCGCAATTTTAAAAATTTTACACTTTCTTCATTATAAGGTTCTAATGCTACACATTTTAGCCAAATTTTAAAGTTGTAGCACTTCTAGAAATAAAATAATATTTTTCTAATTGTTTAAATTTAAATAATTTTTAACGGCCGCCGCAATACATATATGGTAAAATTGAAATGTTTATTTGTGCAAATTTACTATACTGTAAATAATTTGAAAATTTAAGCTTCCTAGCTTATCCCATAGTACCTAAACAGCTATCTATTTGTTTAAACTTTAAGAATTTTTAACTGCCAAACAAATTAAAATATCAAAATTTGTATAATCCCAATTTCGTTTTTTTAAGAATTCTACTTATAAAAAAAAATTTCAACTCCGTGGTACATTCGGAAATATATAAACCTTGAAATTTTTTTTAAACAATTGCGAATTTTTAGCGGCCGCATTGTTGCACTTTTTCAGAGATTAAAATGTTTATTTGTGCAAATGCACTGTTCTGTAAATAATTTGAAAATTGCAGCTTCCTAGCTCATCCCGTAGTACCTAAATAATTATTAAACTTTAATGTTCAAATGGGGTTAAAATAACCCCTAAAAATTAACAATTTTAAAATTTTCGATTTTCATAGTTGGTTATGAGAAAAGTTCTATACTTCTGCAAAATTTCAGCTTCCTAAACTTCATAGATTGGTCTACAAACTGGATTGCATTTTCCCATGCTAACTTATGGGAGATATTCCGAGGTCTCTGGAGTCGAACCCAAGACACTGTAAGCAAAAGTGACAATAATTCCTAATGGATATTGCGGCCATCTAGCAACACTGAAAACTTCATTTTCCTGGCTTACCGGCAAGTGCCCATAATTAATATACAAAAATGGCGCAATGCTTTTCTTATGGGAAAAAAACGCAAATTTCGGAATTTCTGGAGTCGAACTCATGTCACTTAGGTAAAAAGTCTCATTTTATCTGATGGTTTTTCCATCATATCTACAAAACCTAAAACTTTCAGATCTCTTGTTCTTGTAGTTTGGGCTGGACATTAGTATCCTACTATATGTTATATCCTCCTCTGTAAGAGTCGTCGATATATAATGACTAGTTGTTGGTGCTTGCATACTGCAAGCATTTCATCTCACCTTAAAAAAACATTCATTTTTCAGACAGACATTTCATCATTACAAATATTCTTTTAAATTCTAAAGATTTCAACTCCGCAGCGATTTTCGTTTTTCCCACATGTAAAAATAATAGTTTTTTCTATAAGTAGAATTCTTAAAAAAACGAAATCATCATCATCATGCTTCTGTCCGAAGACAGGTTTTTAACTGAATCGCTGCCTCCATTTCTCTCTCTCCCAAGAAGCCTCTTTTATACCTCTATAAGTAGTATATCCCTGTTTTATATTATCTAATATTCCTATTCTTTTTCTCCCTCTTCCTCTTTTTCCACTAATTTTTCCTTCTAAGATCGTCCTTTGTAAACACTGTCTTCTCAATATGTGCCCTATCCAATTTGCTTTTCTTTTCCTGATTGTTTTTATTAGCATCCTATCTTCTCCCACCATTTCTAATACTTCTTCGTTTCTCTTCCTCTCTGTCCATTTCACTTTCATCATTCTTCTCCATACCCACATCTCAAAACTTTCTAAATATTTTTCCTCCTTTCTCCTTATCGTCCACGTCTCTGCACCATAAAGAGCTATGCTCCATATGTAGCATTTTGCTAATTTCTTCCTTGTTTCTAGATTTATTTTCTTGCTTGTGAGAAGCTCCTTCTTCTCGTTAAATGCTGCTTTTGCCATTGCAATCCTACTTCTGATGTCCTGTGTACTACTTCCATCCTGTGCTAAAATACTGCCGAGATATTTGAAACTACTTACTTGTTCCAATTTTTGGCCATTTACCATTATATTTAATTCTTTATGTTCCTTTGAAACCACCATGACTTTCGTTTTTTCTGTATTGATCTTCATTCCATATTGTTGGCCAACCTCAGCTAGTCTGTCTGTCATCCTCTGAAGCTCTTTCTCGCCTTCTGCTATTAAGCCCTGATCATCTGCGTATTTAATGGTGGTAATACTTTCACCTCCTATCTTAAATCCTTTCTCTTCCATCAACGCTTCTTCTGTTATTGTTTCTGCATACATATTAAATATCGCTGGTGAAATAGGACAACCCTGCCTCACTCCCCTCCCTATTGAAGTACTTTCTGTTTCTTCTCCTTCAACCCTGACTCTAATCTTTTGATCAAAGTAAAGGTTTTTAAGCAGTCTTTTATCTTTCCAATCTATTCCTATTTTGTTTAAAATACCCAGCATCTTATCCCATTTCACTCGGTCAAAAGCTTTCTCCCAATCTACAAAACAAAAATACATATCTTTATTGACTTCTAGCGCTCTTTCTATCATGATCCTCATACATCCTATAGCATCTCTAGTCCCCCTTCCTCTTCTAAAACCAAACTGATTATCTTGCAGCTCCTTTTCTATTTTACATTCAATTCTTTTGGTTATTATTCTGGTTAGAACTTTAGCTGTATGAGAAATTAAACTAATAGTTCTGTAATCCTTACAACATTTTGCATTGTTCTTTTTCTCCAGTGGTACCATCACAACATCTAAAAAATCTTCAGGCCATACGCCAGTATCATATACTTGGTTAAAAAATTTTGTGAGTTGCTTAACTGCTTTAGACCCCAAAACCTTAAGAACGTCCACGGGTATATCATCACTCCCAACTGCCTTTCTTCTTTTCATGTCATCAATTGCTCTTTTAACTTCAGACTCGAGAATACTTGGTCCTAGCTGATCTTCTTCTACATCCTCTTCTTCATTTAATTCAATATTTCTTGGCTTTCCTTCTTTGTCATACAGAACCTCAATGTATTCTTTCCAGACATTCTTTACATTGTCTGGCTCCGATACTATTTTACCACTTTTGTTCATGATTCCTTTACGTCCTATCTTTCTTGCTTTTTTCTTGAATAGTTCCCTTGCTTTGCTATACATGAGGTCTGTTCTACAAATTCTTTCACATTCGACAATCTCCTCGCATTTCTCATTTATCCACTGTTCTCTGGCTTTATCTGTTTCCCTTCTTAAAGCATTATTTAACTCCTTGTACTTTCTTTGGCCTTCTTCAGTGTTTATGTTCTTCCACTTTCTCCGCTCTTCCATTTTTTGCAGCATGGCTGCTGTGATCCAGGGTTTTTTGTTTCTTTCACCCGTTATCTTTCCTACCTTCTTTTCCATTACATCTTTAATGTTGCTATGGATGTATCTCCACTCCTCATCTACATTCTTCCTATTTTCTTCATCTCTCTCCCCCAACCTTTCCTCCAGCTCAGTCATGATAGCCTCCTTGTTTTTAAGGAGTTCCTCTAAGTTCCATTTCTTGTTAACTCTTACGTTTCTCTTAACGCTCTTCAGTCTACATTGTATATTTGCCACCAAAAGGTTGTGGTCAGAATCGATATCTGCCCCTGGTAGTGTTTTCACATTTTTAATGGTATTTCTAAATCTTTCATTGACTAGTATGTAATCTATCTGGTATCGTCTCTGGTCTCCTGGGCTTCTCCATGTGTAAAGTCTCCGCTGGTGATGCTTAAACCATGTATTAGTTACAATTAATCTATTTCTATGGCAGAATTCCACAAGTTTATCCCCTCTTTCATTTCTCTTCCCTAGTCCATATTTTCCCACTATGTTATCTTCCTGTCCCTCTCCGACTACACTGTTCCAATCTCCCATTACTATGGTGGTGATCCTTCCTTTTCCCTCCTCCTCCAATATCTCCATAATCTGTTCATACATTTCATCTACTTCGTCGTCGCCAGCATTAGTCGTTGGCATATACACTTGAATTATAAGCATTTCCACTGGCTCCATCTGAAGTTTTACGGCTATTAATCTATCATTAACTGTCACTACCTTGCTAATTCTTTCAGCTATCTCTTTTCTCATTATAATCCCCACTCCCCTTTCCTTTTTCTCCCCTCCTGAGTAAATAATCTTAAATTCGTCTGAATTTATTTCGCCTTCTCCTTCCCACCGAACTTCACTAAGACCTACTATACCTACATTATTCCTTCTCATTTCCCTTTTTATGTTCTCTAGTTTACCCCCTGAATTCATAGTCCTAACATTCCATGTGCCTATTCTTAATTTCTCACCACTTGCACGAAATAGGGATTACAAAAATTTTGATATTTTAATTTGTTTGGCAGTTAAAAATTCTTAAAGTTTAAACAAATAGATAACTGTTTAGGTACTACGGGGTGAGCTAGAAAGCTGAAATTTTTCAATTATTTGCAGAGTAGTAAATTTGCACAAATAAACATTTCAATTTTACCATATATGAATTGCGGCGGCCGTTAAAAATTATTTAATTTTAAACAATTAAAAAAATATTATTTTACTTCTAGAAGTGCTACAACTTTATAATTTGGCTAAAATGTGTAGCATTAGTACCTTATAATGATGATAGTGTAAAATTGTTAAAATTTCAAAATTTGGGGATTGTTTTAAACTATTATTTTTACATGTGGGAAAAACGAAAATCGCTGCGGAGGTGAAATCTTTAGAATTGAAAGAATATTTGTAGTGATGAAATGTCTGTCTGAAAAATGAATGTTTTTTCAAGGTGATATGAAATGCTTGCAGTATGCAAGCACCAACTACTAGTATGTTATATCCTCCTTTGTAAGAGTCATCGATAAATAATGATAGATATAGGAGGATACTAATGTCCAGCCCAAACTACAAGAGCTAGAGACCTGAAAGTTTTAGTTTTTGTAGATATGATGGAGAAACCTTCAGATAAAATGAGACTTCTCACCTAAGTGACATGAGTTCGACTCCAGAAATTCCGAAAGTTGCGTTTTTTCCCATAAGAAAAGCATTGCGCCATTTTTGTAAATTAATTACGGGCACTTGCCGGTAAGCTAGAAAAATGAAATTTTTATTGTTGCTAGATGGCCGCAATATCTATTTGGAATTATTGTCACTTTTGCTTACAGTGTCTTGGGTTCGACTCCAGAGACCCCGGAATATCTCCCATAAGTTAGCATGGGAAAACGCAATCCGGTGTGTAGACCAATCTAATACGTTTAGGAAGCTGAAATTTTGCAAGATTAAAGAACTTTTCTCATAAACAACTATAAAAATAGAAAATTTTAAAATTGTAAATTTTAGGGGTTGTTTTAACCCCATTTGAACATTAAAGTTTAATAATTTTTTAGGTACTACGGGATGAGCTAGGAAGCTGCAATTTTCAAATTATTTACAGAACAGTGCATTTGCACAAATAAACATTTCAATTTCTCCATATATATATTGCGGCAACCGTTAAAAATGTTTAAATTTTAAACAATTAGAAAAATATTACTTTACTTCTAGAAGTGCTACAACTTCAAAATTTGGCTGAATTGTGTAGCATTAGTACCCCATAATGGAGAAAGTGTAAAATGTTTAAAATTGCAACATTTGGGGATTGTTTTAAACTATTATTTTTACATGTGGGAAAAACGAAAATCGCTGCGGAGGTGAAATCTTTAGAATTAATAGAATATTTGTAAATAATTTGAAAATTGCAGCTTCCTAGCTCATCCCGTAGTACCTAAATAATTATTAAACTTTAATGTTCAAATGGGGTTAAAATAACCCCTAAAAATTAACAATTTTAAAATTTTCGATTTTCATAGTTGGTTATGAGAAAAGTTCTATACTTCTGCAAAATTTCAGCTTCCTAAACTTCATAGATTGGTCTACAAACTGGATTGCATTTTCCCATGCTAACTTATGGGAGATATTCCGAGGTCTCTGGAGTCGAACCCAAGACACTGTAAGCAAAAGTGACAATAATTCCTAATGGATATTGCGGCCATCTAGCAACACTGAAAACTTCATTTTCCTGGCTTACCGGCAAGTGCCCATAATTAATATACAAAAATGGCGCAATGCTTTTCTTATGGGAAAAAACGCAAATTTCGGAATTTCTGGAGTCGAACTCATGTCACTTAGGTAAAAAGTCTCATTTTATCTGATGGTTTTTCCATCATATCTACAAAACCTAAAACTTTCAGATCTCTTGTTCTTGTAGTTTGGGCTGGACATTAGTATCCTACTATATGTTATATCCTCCTCTGTAAGAGTCGTCGATATATAATGACTAGTTGTTGGTGCTTGCATACTGCAAGCATTTCATCTCACCTTAAAAAAACATTCATTTTTCAGACAGACATTTCATCATTACAAATATTCTTTTAAATTCTAAAGATTTCAACTCCGCAGCGATTTTCGTTTTTCCCACATGTAAAAATAATAGTTTTTTCTATAAGTAGAATTCTTAAAAAAACGAAATAGGGATTACAAAAATTTTGATATTTTAATTTGTTTGGCAGTTAAAAATTCTTAAAGTTTAAACAAATAGATAACTGTTTAGGTACTACGGGATGAGCTAGAAAGCTGAAATTTTTCAATTATTTGCAGAGTAGTAAATTTGCACAAATAAACATTTCAATTTTACCATATATGAATTGCGGCGGCCGTTAAAAATTATTTAATTTTAAACAATTAAAAAAATATTATTTTACTTCTAGAAGTGCTACAACTTTATAATTTGGCTAAAATGTGTAGCATTAGTACCTTATAATGATGATAGTGTAAAATTGTTAAAATTTCAAAATTTGGGGATTGTTTTAAACTATTATTTTTACATGTGGGAAAAACGAAAATCGCTGCGGAGGTGAAATCTTTAGAATTGAAAGAATATTTGTAGTGATGAAATGTCTGTCTGAAAAATGAATGTTTTTTCAAGGTGATATGAAATGCTTGCAGTATGCAAGCACCAACTACTAGTATGTTATATCGTCCTTTGTAAGAGTCATCGATAAATAATGATAGATATAGGAGGATACTAATGTCCAGCCCAAACTACAAGAGCTAGAGACCTGAAAGTTTTAGTTTTTGTAGATATGATGGAGAAACCTTTAGATAAAATGAGACTTCTTACCTAAGTGACATGAGTTCGACTCCAGAAATTCCGAAAGTTGCGTTTTTTCCCATAAGAAAAGCATTGCGCCATTTTTGTAAATTAATTACGGGCACTTGCCGGTAAGCTAGAAAAATGAAATTTTTATTGTTGCTAGATGGCCGCAATATCTATTTGGAATTATTGTCACTTTTGCTTACAGTGTCTTGGGTTCGACTCCAGAGACCCCGGAATATCTCCCATAAGTTAGCATGGGAAAACGCAATCCGGTGTGTAGACCAATCTAATACGTTTAGGAAGCTGAAATTTTGCAAGATTAAAGAACTTTTCTCATAAACAACTATAAAAATAGAAAATTTTAAAATTGTAAATTTTAGGGGTTGTTTTAACCCCATTTGAACATTAAAGTTTAATAATTTTTTAGGTACTACGGGATGAGCTAGGAAGCTGCAATTTTCAAATTATTTACAGAACAGTGCATTTGCACAAATTAACATTTCAATTTCTCCATATATATATTGCGGCAACCGTTAAAAATGTTTAAATTTTAAACAATTAGAAAAATATTACTTTACTTCTAGAAGTGCTACAACTTCAAAATTTGGCTGAATTGTGTAGCATTAGTACCCCATAATGGAGAAAGTGTAAAATGTTTAAAATTGCAACATTTGGGGATTGTTTTAAACTATTATTTTTACATGTGGGAAAAACGAAAATCGCTGCGAAGGTGAAATCTTTAGAATTAATAGAATATTTGTAATGATGAAATATCTGTCTGAAAAATTAATTTTTTTCAAGGTGAGATGAATTGCTTGCAGTATGCAAGCACCTTCTACTAGTATGTTATATCCTCCTCTGTAAGGAACGTCTATATAGAATGGCTAGTTGTTGGTGCTTGCATACTGCAAGCATTTCATCTCACATTAAAAGAACATTCATTTTTCAGACCGAAATTTCAACATTTCAAATAGTCTTTTAATTCTAAAGATTTCATTTCTGCAGCGATTTTTGTTTTTCCCACATGTAAGAATAATAGTTTAAAACAATCTCCAAATGTCGCAATTTTAAAAATTTTACACTTTCTTCATTATAAGGTTCTAATGCTACACATTTTAGCCAAATTTTAAAGTTGTAGCACTTCTAGAAATAAAATAATATTTTTCTAATTGTTTAAATTTAAATAATTTTTAACGGCCGCCGCAATACATATATGGTAAAATTGAAATGTTTATTTGTGCAAATTTACTATACTGTAAATAATTTGAAAATTTAAGCTTCCTAGCTTATCCCATAGTACCTAAACAGCTATCTATTTGTTTAAACTTTAAGAATTTTTAACTGCCAAACAAATTAAAATATCAAAATTTGTATAATCCCTATTTCGTTTTTTTAAGAATTCTACTTATAAAAAAAAATTTCAACTCCGTGGTACATTCGGAAATATATAAACCTTGAAATTTTTTTTAAACAATTGCGAATTTTTAGCGGCCGCATTGTTGCACTTTTTCAGAGATTAAAATGTTTATTTGTGCAAATGCACTGTTCTGTAAATAATTTGAAAATTGCAGCTTCCTAGCTCATCCCGTAGTACCTAAATAATTATTAAACTTTAATGTTCAAATGGGGTTAAAATAACCCCTAAAAATTAACAATTTTAAAATTTTCGATTTTCATAGTTGGTTATGAGAAAAGTTCTATACTTCTGCAAAATTTCAGCTTCCTAAACTTCATAGATTGGTCTACAAACTGGATTGCATTTTCCCATGCTAACTTATGGGAGATATTCCGAGGTCTCTGGAGTCGAACCCAAGACACTGTAAGCAAAAGTGACAATAATTCCTAATGGATATTGCGGCCATCTAGCAACACTGAAAACTTCATTTTCCTGGCTTACCGGCAAGTGCCCATAATTAATATACAAAAATGGCGCAATGCTTTTCTTATGGGAAAAAACGCAAATTTCGGAATTTCTGGAGTCGAACTCATGTCACTTAGGTAAAAAGTCTCATTTTATCTGATGGTTTTTCCATCATATCTACAAAACCTAAAACTTTCAGATCTCTTGTTCTTGTAGTTTGGGCTGGACATTAGTATCCTACTATATGTTATATCCTCCTCTGTAAGAGTCGTCGATATATAATGACTAGTTGTTGGTGCTTGCATACTGCAAGCATTTCATCTCACCTTAAAAAAACATTCATTTTTCAGACAGACATTTCATCATTACAAATATTCTTTTAAATTCTAAAGATTTCAACTCCGCAGCGATTTTCGTTTTTCCCACATGTAAAAATAATAGTTTTTTCTATAAGTAGAATTCTTAAAAAAACGAAATAGGGATTACAAAAATTTTGATATTTTAATTTGTTTGGCAGTTAAAAATTCTTAAAGTTTAAACAAATAGATAACTGTTTAGGTACTACGGGATGAGCTAGAAAGCTGAAATTTTTCAATTATTTGCAGAGTAGTAAATTTGCACAAATAAACATTTCAATTTTACCATATATGAATTGCGGCGGCCGTTAAAAATTATTTAATTTTAAACAATTAAAAAAATATTATTTTACTTCTAGAAGTGCTACAACTTTATAATTTGGCTAAAATGTGTAGCATTAGTACCTTATAATGATGATAGTGTAAAATTGTTAAAATTTCAAAATTTGGGGATTGTTTTAAACTATTATTTTTACATGTGGGAAAAACGAAAATCGCTGCGGAGGTGAAATCTTTAGAATTGAAAGAATATTTGTAGTGATGAAATGTCTGTCTGAAAAATGAATGTTTTTTCAAGGTGATATGAAATGCTTGCAGTATGCAAGCACCAACTACTAGTATGTTATATCGTCCTTTGTAAGAGTCATCGATAAATAATGATAGATATAGGAGGATACTAATGTCCAGCCCAAACTACAAGAGCTAGAGACCTGAAAGTTTTAGTTTTTGTAGATATGATGGAGAAACCTTTAGATAAAATGAGACTTCTTACCTAAGTGACATGAGTTCGACTCCAGAAATTCCGAAAGTTGCGTTTTTTCCCATAAGAAAAGCATTGCGCCATTTTTGTAAATTAATTACGGGCACTTGCCGGTAAGCTAGAAAAATGAAATTTTTATTGTTGCTAGATGGCCGCAATATCTATTTGGAATTATTGTCACTTTTGCTTACAGTGTCTTGGGTTCGACTCCAGAGACCCCGGAATATCTCCCATAAGTTAGCATGGGAAAACGCAATCCGGTGTGTAGACCAATCTAATACGTTTAGGAAGCTGAAATTTTGCAAGATTAAAGAACTTTTCTCATAAACAACTATAAAAATAGAAAATTTTAAAATTGTAAATTTTAGGGGTTGTTTTAACCCCATTTGAACATTAAAGTTTAATAATTTTTTAGGTACTACGGGATGAGCTAGGAAGCTGCAATTTTCAAATTATTTACAGAACAGTGCATTTGCACAAATTAACATTTCAATTTCTCCATATATATATTGCGGCAACCGTTAAAAATGTTTAAATTTTAAACAATTAGAAAAATATTACTTTACTTCTAGAAGTGCTACAACTTCAAAATTTGGCTGAATTGTGTAGCATTAGTACCCCATAATGGAGAAAGTGTAAAATGTTTAAAATTGCAACATTTGGGGATTGTTTTAAACTATTATTTTTACATGTGGGAAAAACGAAAATCGCTGCGAAGGTGAAATCTTTAGAATTAATAGAATATTTGTAATGATGAAATATCTGTCTGAAAAATTAATTTTTTTCAAGGTGAGATGAATTGCTTGCAGTATGCAAGCACCTTCTACTAGTATGTTATATCCTCCTCTGTAAGGAACGTCTATATAGAATGGCTAGTTGTTGGTGCTTGCATACTGCAAGCATTTCATCTCACATTAAAAGAACATTCATTTTTCAGACCGAAATTTCAACATTTCAAATAGTCTTTTAATTCTAAAGATTTCATTTCTGCAGCGATTTTTGTTTTTCCCACATGTAAGAATAATAGTTTAAAACAATCTCCAAATGTCGCAATTTTAAAAATTTTACACTTTCTTCATTATAAGGTTCTAATGCTACACATTTTAGCCAAATTTTAAAGTTGTAGCACTTCTAGAAATAAAATAATATTTTTCTAATTGTTTAAATTTAAATAATTTTTAACGGCCGCCGCAATACATATATGGTAAAATTGAAATGTTTATTTGTGCAAATTTACTATACTGTAAATAATTTGAAAATTTAAGCTTCCTAGCTTATCCCATAGTACCTAAACAGCTATCTATTTGTTTAAACTTTAAGAATTTTTAACTGCCAAACAAATTAAAATATCAAAATTTGTATAATCCCTATTTCGTTTTTTTAAGAATTCTACTTATAAAAAAAAATTTCAACTCCGTGGTACATTCGGAAATATATAAACCTTGAAATTTTTTTTAAACAATTGCGAATTTTTAGCGGCCGCATTGTTGCACTTTTTCAGAGATTAAAATGTTTATTTGTGCAAATGCACTGTTCTGTAAATAATTTGAAAATTGCAGCTTCCTAGCTCATCCCGTAGTACCTAAATAATTATTAAACTTTAATGTTCAAATGGGGTTAAAATAACCCCTAAAAATTAACAATTTTAAAATTTTCGATTTTCATAGTTGGTTATGAGAAAAGTTCTATACTTCTGCAAAATTTCAGCTTCCTAAACTTCATAGATTGGTCTACAAACTGGATTGCATTTTCCCATGCTAACTTATGGGAGATATTCCGAGGTCTCTGGAGTCGAACCCAAGACACTGTAAGCAAAAGTGACAATAATTCCTAATGGATATTGCGGCCATCTAGCAACACTGAAAACTTCATTTTCCTGGCTTACCGGCAAGTGCCCATAATTAATATACAAAAATGGCGCAATGCTTTTCTTATGGGAAAAAACGCAAATTTCGGAATTTCTGGAGTCGAACTCATGTCACTTAGGTAAAAAGTCTCATTTTATCTGATGGTTTTTCCATCATATCTACAAAACCTAAAACTTTCAGATCTCTTGTTCTTGTAGTTTGGGCTGGACATTAGTATCCTACTATATGTTATATCCTCCTCTGTAAGAGTCGTCGATATATAATGACTAGTTGTTGGTGCTTGCATACTGCAAGCATTTCATCTCACCTTAAAAAAACATTCATTTTTCAGACAGACATTTCATCATTACAAATATTCTTTTAAATTCTAAAGATTTCAACTCCGCAGCGATTTTCGTTTTTCCCACATGTAAAAATAATAGTTTTTTCTATAAGTAGAATTCTTAAAAAAACGAAATAGGGATTACAAAAATTTTGATATTTTAATTTGTTTGGCAGTTAAAAATTCTTAAAGTTTAAACAAATAGATAACTGTTTAGGTACTACGGGATGAGCTAGAAAGCTGAAATTTTTCAATTATTTGCAGAGTAGTAAATTTGCACAAATAAACATTTCAATTTTACCATATATGAATTGCGGCGGCCGTTAAAAATTATTTAATTTTAAACAATTAAAAAAATATTATTTTACTTCTAGAAGTGCTACAACTTTATAATTTGGCTAAAATGTGTAGCATTAGTACCTTATAATGATGATAGTGTAAAATTGTTAAAATTTCAAAATTTGGGGATTGTTTTAAACTATTATTTTTACATGTGGGAAAAACGAAAATCGCTGCGGAGGTGAAATCTTTAGAATTGAAAGAATATTTGTAGTGATGAAATGTCTGTCTGAAAAATGAATGTTTTTTCAAGGTGATATGAAATGCTTGCAGTATGCAAGCACCAACTACTAGTATGTTATATCGTCCTTTGTAAGAGTCATCGATAAATAATGATAGATATAGGAGGATACTAATGTCCAGCCCAAACTACAAGAGCTAGAGACCTGAAAGTTTTAGTTTTTGTAGATATGATGGAGAAACCTTTAGATAAAATGAGACTTCTTACCTAAGTGACATGAGTTCGACTCCAGAAATTCCGAAAGTTGCGTTTTTTCCCATAAGAAAAGCATTGCGCCATTTTTGTAAATTAATTACGGGCACTTGCCGGTAAGCTAGAAAAATGAAATTTTTATTGTTGCTAGATGGCCGCAATATCTATTTGGAATTATTGTCACTTTTGCTTACAGTGTCTTGGGTTCGACTCCAGAGACCCCGGAATATCTCCCATAAGTTAGCATGGGAAAACGCAATCCGGTGTGTAGACCAATCTAATACGTTTAGGAAGCTGAAATTTTGCAAGATTAAAGAACTTTTCTCATAAACAACTATAAAAATAGAAAATTTTAAAATTGTAAATTTTAGGGGTTGTTTTAACCCCATTTGAACATTAAAGTTTAATAATTTTTTAGGTACTACGGGATGAGCTAGGAAGCTGCAATTTTCAAATTATTTACAGAACAGTGCATTTGCACAAATAAACATTTCAATTTCTCCATATATATATATTGCGGCAACCGTTAAAAATGTTTAAATTTTAAACAATTAGAAAAATATTACTTTACTTATAGAAGTGCTACAACTTCAAAATTTGGCTGAATTGTGTAGCATTAGTACCCCATAATGGAGAAAGTGTAAAATGTTTAAAATTGCAACATTTGGGGATTGTTTTAAACTATTATTTTTACATGTGGGAAAAACGAAAATCGCTGCGAAGGTGAAATCTTTAGAATTAATAGAATATTTGTAATGATGAAATATCTGTCTGAAAAATTAATTTTTTTCAAGGTGAGATGAATTGCTTGCAGTATGCAAGCACCTTCTACTAGTATGTTATATCCTCCTCTGTAAGGAACGTCTATATAGAATGGCTAGTTGTTGGTGCTTGCATACTGCAAGCATTTCATCTCACATTAAAAGAACATTCATTTTTCAGACCGAAATTTCAACATTTCAAATAGTCTTTTAATTCTAAAGATTTCATTTCTGCAGCGATTTTTGTTTTTCCCACATGTAAGAATAATAGTTTAAAACAATCTCCAAATGTCGCAATTTTAAAAATTTTACACTTTCTTCATTATAAGGTTCTAATGCTACACATTTTAGCCAAATTTTAAAGTTGTAGCACTTCTAGAAATAAAATAATATTTTTCTAATTGTTTAAATTTAAATAATTTTTAACGGCCGCCGCAATACATATATGGTAAAATTGAAATGTTTATTTGTGCAAATTTACTATACTGTAAATAATTTGAAAATTTAAGCTTCCTAGCTTATCCCATAGTACCTAAACAGCTATCTATTTGTTTAAACTTTAAGAATTTTTAACTGCCAAACAAATTAAAATATCAAAATTTGTATAATCCCTATTTCGTTTTTTTAAGAATTCTACTTATAAAAAAAAATTTCAACTCCGTGGTACATTCGGAAATATATAAACCTTGAAATTTTTTTTAAACAATTGCGAATTTTTAGCGGCCGCATTGTTGCACTTTTTCGGAGATTAAAATGTTTATTTGTGCAAATGCACTGTTCTGTAAATAATTTGAAAATTGCAGCTTCCTAGCTCATCCCGTAGTACCTAAATAATTATTAAACTTTAATGTTCAAATGGGGTTAAAATAACCCCTAAAAATTAACAATTTTAAAATTTTCGATTTTCATAGTTGGTTATGAGAAAAGTTCTATACTTCTGCAAAATTTCAGCTTCCTAAACTTCATAGATTGGTCTACAAACTGGATTGCATTTTCCCATGCTAACTTATGGGAGATATTCCGAGGTCTCTGGAGTCGAACCCAAGACACTGTAAGCAAAAGTGACAATAATTCCTAATGGATATTGCGGCCATCTAGCAACACTGAAAACTTCATTTTCCTGGCTTACCGGCAAGTGCCCATAATTAATATACAAAAATGGCGCAATGCTTTTCTTATGGGAAAAAACGCAAATTTCGGAATTTCTGGAGTCGAACTCATGTCACTTAGGTAAAAAGTCTCATTTTATCTGATGGTTTTTCCATCATATCTACAAAACCTAAAACTTTCAGATCTCTTGTTCTTGTAGTTTGGGCTGGACATTAGTATCCTACTATATGTTATATCCTCCTCTGTAAGAGTCGTCGATATATAATGACTAGTTGTTGGTGCTTGCATACTGCAAGCATTTCATCTCACCTTAAAAAAACATTCATTTTTCAGACAGACATTTCATCATTACAAATATTCTTTTAAATTCTAAAGATTTCAACTCCGCAGCGATTTTCGTTTTTCCCACATGTAAAAATAATAGTTTTTTCTATAAGTAGAATTCTTAAAAAAACGAAATAGGGATTACAAAAATTTTGATATTTTAATTTGTTTGGCAGTTAAAAATTCTTAAAGTTTAAACAAATAGATAACTGTTTAGGTACTACGGGATGAGCTAGAAAGCTGAAATTTTTCAATTATTTGCAGAGTAGTAAATTTGCACAAATAAACATTTCAATTTTACCATATATGAATTGCGGCGGCCGTTAAAAATTATTTAATTTTAAACAATTAAAAAAATATTATTTTACTTCTAGAAGTGCTACAACTTTATAATTTGGCTAAAATGTGTAGCATTAGTACCTTATAATGATGATAGTGTAAAATTGTTAAAATTTCAAAATTTGGGGATTGTTTTAAACTATTATTTTTACATGTGGGAAAAACGAAAATCGCTGCGGAGGTGAAATCTTTAGAATTGAAAGAATATTTGTAGTGATGAAATGTCTGTCTGAAAAATGAATGTTTTTTCAAGGTGATATGAAATGCTTGCAGTATGCAAGCACCAACTACTAGTATGTTATATCGTCCTTTGTAAGAGTCATCGATAAATAATGATAGATATAGGAGGATACTAATGTCCAGCCCAAACTACAAGAGCTAGAGACCTGAAAGTTTTAGTTTTTGTAGATATGATGGAGAAACCTTTAGATAAAATGAGACTTCTTACCTAAGTGACATGAGTTCGACTCCAGAAATTCCGAAAGTTGCGTTTTTTCCCATAAGAAAAGCATTGCGCCATTTTTGTAAATTAATTACGGGCACTTGCCGGTAAGCTAGAAAAATGAAATTTTTATTGTTGCTAGATGGCCGCAATATCTATTTGGAATTATTGTCACTTTTGCTTACAGTGTCTTGGGTTCGACTCCAGAGACCCCGGAATATCTCCCATAAGTTAGCATGGGAAAACGCAATCCGGTGTGTAGACCAATCTAATACGTTTAGGAAGCTGAAATTTTGCAAGATTAAAGAACTTTTCTCATAAACAACTATAAAAATAGAAAATTTTAAAATTGTAAATTTTAGGGGTTGTTTTAACCCCATTTGAACATTAAAGTTTAATAATTTTTTAGGTACTACGGGATGAGCTAGGAAGCTGCAATTTTCAAATTATTTACAGAACAGTGCATTTGCACAAATTAACATTTCAATTTCTCCATATATATATTGCGGCAACCGTTAAAAATGTTTAAATTTTAAACAATTAGAAAAATATTACTTTACTTCTAGAAGTGCTACAACTTCAAAATTTGGCTGAATTGTGTAGCATTAGTACCCCATAATGGAGAAAGTGTAAAATGTTTAAAATTGCAACATTTGGGGATTGTTTTAAACTATTATTTTTACATGTGGGAAAAACGAAAATCGCTGCGAAGGTGAAATCTTTAGAATTAATAGAATATTTGTAATGATGAAATATCTGTCTGAAAAATTAATTTTTTTCAAGGTGAGATGAATTGCTTGCAGTATGCAAGCACCTTCTACTAGTATGTTATATCCTCCTCTGTAAGGAACGTCTATATAGAATGGCTAGTTGTTGGTGCTTGCATACTGCAAGCATTTCATCTCACATTAAAAGAACATTCATTTTTCAGACCGAAATTTCAACATTTCAAATAGTCTTTTAATTCTAAAGATTTCATTTCTGCAGCGATTTTTGTTTTTCCCACATGTAAGAATAATAGTTTAAAACAATCTCCAAATGTCGCAATTTTAAAAATTTTACACTTTCTTCATTATAAGGTTCTAATGCTACACATTTTAGCCAAATTTTAAAGTTGTAGCACTTCTAGAAATAAAATAATATTTTTCTAATTGTTTAAATTTAAATAATTTTTAACGGCCGCCGCAATACATATATGGTAAAATTGAAATGTTTATTTGTGCAAATTTACTATACTGTAAATAATTTGAAAATTTAAGCTTCCTAGCTTATCCCATAGTACCTAAACAGCTATCTATTTGTTTAAACTTTAAGAATTTTTAACTGCCAAACAAATTAAAATATCAAAATTTGTATAATCCCTATTTCGTTTTTTTAAGAATTCTACTTATAAAAAAAAAATTTCAACTCCGTGGTACATTCGGAAATATATAAACCTTGAAATTTTTTTTAAACAATTGCGAATTTTTAGCGGCCGCATTGTTGCACTTTTTCAGAGATTAAAATGTTTATTTGTGCAAATGCACTGTTCTGTAAATAATTTGAAAATTGCAGCTTCCTAGCTCATCCCGTAGTACCTAAATAATTATTAAACTTTAATGTTCAAATGGGGTTAAAATAACCCCTAAAAATTAACAATTTTAAAATTTTCGATTTTCATAGTTGGTTATGAGAAAAGTTCTATACTTCTGCAAAATTTCAGCTTCCTAAACTTCATAGATTGGTCTACAAACTGGATTGCATTTTCCCATGCTAACTTATGGGAGATATTCCGAGGTCTCTGGAGTCGAACCCAAGACACTGTAAGCAAAAGTGACAATAATTCCTAATGGATATTGCGGCCATCTAGCAACACTGAAAACTTCATTTTCCTGGCTTACCGGCAAGTGCCCATAATTAATATACAAAAATGGCGCAATGCTTTTCTTATGGGAAAAAACGCAAATTTCGGAATTTCTGGAGTCGAACTCATGTCACTTAGGTAAAAAGTCTCATTTTATCTGATGGTTTTTCCATCATATCTACAAAACCTAAAACTTTCAGATCTCTTGTTCTTGTAGTTTGGGCTGGACATTAGTATCCTACTATATGTTATATCCTCCTCTGTAAGAGTCGTCGATATATAATGACTAGTTGTTGGTGCTTGCATACTGCAAGCATTTCATCTCACCTTAAAAAAACATTCATTTTTCAGACAGACATTTCATCATTACAAATATTCTTTTAAATTCTAAAGATTTCAACTCCGCAGCGATTTTCGTTTTTCCCACATGTAAAAATAATAGTTTTTTCTATAAGTAGAATTCTTAAAAAAACGAAATAGGGATTACAAAAATTTTGATATTTTAATTTGTTTGGCAGTTAAAAATTCTTAAAGTTTAAACAAATAGATAACTGTTTAGGTACTACGGGATGAGCTAGAAAGCTGAAATTTTTCAATTATTTGCAGAGTAGTAAATTTGCACAAATAAACATTTCAATTTTACCATATATGAATTGCGGCGGCCGTTAAAAATTATTTAATTTTAAACAATTAAAAAAATATTATTTTACTTCTAGAAGTGCTACAACTTTATAATTTGGCTAAAATGTGTAGCATTAGTACCTTATAATGATGATAGTGTAAAATTGTTAAAATTTCAAAATTTGGGGATTGTTTTAAACTATTATTTTTACATGTGGGAAAAACGAAAATCGCTGCGGAGGTGAAATCTTTAGAATTGAAAGAATATTTGTAGTGATGAAATGTCTGTCTGAAAAATGAATGTTTTTTCAAGGTGATATGAAATGCTTGCAGTATGCAAGCACCAACTACTAGTATGTTATATCCTCCTTTGTAAGAGTCATCGATAAATAATGATAGATATAGGAGGATACTAATGTCCAGCCCAAACTACAAGAGCTAGAGACCTGAAAGTTTTAGTTTTTGTAGATATGATGGAGAAACCTTCAGATAAAATGAGACTTCTTACCTAAGTGACATGAGTTCGACTCCAGAAATTCCGAAAGTTGCGTTTTTTCCCATAAGAAAAGCATTGCGCCATTTTTGTAAATTAATTACGGGCACTTGCCGGTAAGCTAGAAAAATGAAATTTTTATTGTTGCTAGATGGCCGCAATATCTATTTGGAATTATTGTCACTTTTGCTTACAGTGTCTTGGGTTCGACTCCAGAGACCCCGGAATATCTCCCATAAGTTAGCATGGGAAAACGCAATCCGGTGTGTAGACCAATCTAATACGTTTAGGAAGCTGAAATTTTGCAAGATTAAAGAACTTTTCTCATAAACAACTATAAAAATAGAAAATTTTAAAATTGTAAATTTTAGGGGTTGTTTTAACCCCATTTGAACATTAAAGTTTAATAATTTTTTAGGTACTACGGGATGAGCTAGGAAGCTGCAATTTTCAAATTATTTACAGAACAGTGCATTTGCACAAATAAACATTTCAATTTCTCCATATATATATATTGCGGCAACCGTTAAAAATGTTTAAATTTTAAACAATTAGAAAAATATTACTTTACTTCTAGAAGTGCTACAACTTCAAAATTTGGCTGAATTGTGTAGCATTAGTACCCCATAATGGAGAAAGTGTAAAATGTTTAAAATTGCAACATTTGGGGATTGTTTTAAACTATTATTTTTACATGTGGGAAAAACGAAAATCGCTGCGAAGGTGAAATCTTTAGAATTAATAGAATATTTGTAATGATGAAATATCTGTCTGAAAAATTAATTTTTTTCAAGGTGAGATGAATTGCTTGCAGTATGCAAGCACCTTCTACTAGTATGTTATATCCTCCTCTGTAAGGAACGTCTATATAGAATGGCTAGTTGTTGGTGCTTGCATACTGCAAGCATTTCATCTCACATTAAAAGAACATTCATTTTTCAGACCGAAATTTCAACATTTCAAATAGTCTTTTAATTCTAAAGATTTCATTTCTGCAGCGATTTTTGTTTTTCCCACATGTAAGAATAATAGTTTAAAACAATCTCCAAATGTCGCAATTTTAAAAATTTTACACTTTCTTCATTATAAGGTTCTAATGCTACACATTTTAGCCAAATTTTAAAGTTGTAGCACTTCTAGAAATAAAATAATATTTTTCTAATTGTTTAAATTTAAATAATTTTTAACGGCCGCCGCAATACATATATGGTAAAATTGAAATGTTTATTTGTGCAAATTTACTATACTGTAAATAATTTGAAAATTTAAGCTTCCTAGCTTATCCCATAGTACCTAAACAGCTATCTATTTGTTTAAACTTTAAGAATTTTTAACTGCCAAACAAATTAAAATATCAAAATTTGTATAATCCCTATTTCGTTTTTTTAAGAATTCTACTTATAAAAAAAAATTTCAACTCCGTGGTACATTCGGAAATATATAAACCTTGAAATTTTTTTTAAACAATTGCGAATTTTTAGCGGCCGCATTGTTGCACTTTTTCGGAGATTAAAATGTTTATTTGTGCAAATGCACTGTTCTGTAAATAATTTGAAAATTGCAGCTTCCTAGCTCATCCCGTAGTACCTAAATAATTATTAAACTTTAATGTTCAAATGGGGTTAAAATAACCCCTAAAAATTAACAATTTTAAAATTTTCGATTTTCATAGTTGGTTATGAGAAAAGTTCTATACTTCTGCAAAATTTCAGCTTCCTAAACTTCATAGATTGGTCTACAAACTGGATTGCATTTTCCCATGCTAACTTATGGGAGATATTCCGAGGTCTCTGGAGTCGAACCCAAGACACTGTAAGCAAAAGTGACAATAATTCCTAATGGATATTGCGGCCATCTAGCAACACTGAAAACTTCATTTTCCTGGCTTACCGGCAAGTGCCCATAATTAATATACAAAAATGGCGCAATGCTTTTCTTATGGGAAAAAACGCAAATTTCGGAATTTCTGGAGTCGAACTCATGTCACTTAGGTAAAAAGTCTCATTTTATCTGATGGTTTTTCCATCATATCTACAAAACCTAAAACTTTCAGATCTCTTGTTCTTGTAGTTTGGGCTGGACATTAGTATCCTACTATATGTTATATCCTCCTCTGTAAGAGTCGTCGATATATAATGACTAGTTGTTGGTGCTTGCATACTGCAAGCATTTCATCTCACCTTAAAAAAACATTCATTTTTCAGACAGACATTTCATCATTACAAATATTCTTTTAAATTCTAAAGATTTCAACTCCGCAGCGATTTTCGTTTTTCCCACATGTAAAAATAATAGTTTTTTCTATAAGTAGAATTCTTAAAAAAACGAAATAGGGATTACAAAAATTTTGATATTTTAATTTGTTTGGCAGTTAAAAATTCTTAAAGTTTAAACAAATAGATAACTGTTTAGGTACTACGGGATGAGCTAGAAAGCTGAAATTTTTCAATTATTTGCAGAGTAGTAAATTTGCACAAATAAACATTTCAATTTTACCATATATGAATTGCGGCGGCCGTTAAAAATTATTTAATTTTAAACAATTAAAAAAATATTATTTTACTTCTAGAAGTGCTACAACTTTATAATTTGGCTAAAATGTGTAGCATTAGTACCTTATAATGATGATAGTGTAAAATTGTTAAAATTTCAAAATTTGGGGATTGTTTTAAACTATTATTTTTACATGTGGGAAAAACGAAAATCGCTGCGGAGGTGAAATCTTTAGAATTGAAAGAATATTTGTAGTGATGAAATGTCTGTCTGAAAAATGAATGTTTTTTCAAGGTGATATGAAATGCTTGCAGTATGCAAGCACCAACTACTAGTATGTTATATCCTCCTTTGTAAGAGTCATCGATAAATAATGATAGATATAGGAGGATACTAATGTCCAGCCCAAACTACAAGAGCTAGAGACCTGAAAGTTTTAGTTTTTGTAGATATGATGGAGAAACCTTTAGATAAAATGAGACTTCTTACCTAAGTGACATGAGTTCGACTCCAGAAATTCCGAAAGTTGCGTTTTTTCCCATAAGAAAAGCATTGCGCCATTTTTGTAAATTAATTACGGGCACTTGCCGGTAAGCTAGAAAAATGAAATTTTTATTGTTGCTAGATGGCCGCAATATCTATTTGGAATTATTGTCACTTTTGCTTACAGTGTCTTGGGTTCGACTCCAGAGACCCCGGAATATCTCCCATAAGTTAGCATGGGAAAACGCAATCCGGTGTGTAGACCAATCTAATACGTTTAGGAAGCTGAAATTTTGCAAGATTAAAGAACTTTTCTCATAAACAACTATAAAAATAGAAAATTTTAAAATTGTAAATTTTAGGGGTTGTTTTAACCCCATTTGAACATTAAAGTTTAATAATTTTTTAGGTACTACGGGATGAGCTAGGAAGCTGCAATTTTCAAATTATTTACAGAACAGTGCATTTGCACAAATAAACATTTCAATTTCTCCATATATATATATTGCGGCAACCGTTAAAAATGTTTAAATTTTAAACAATTAGAAAAATATTACTTTACTTCTAGAAGTGCTACAACTTCAAAATTTGGCTGAATTGTGTAGCATTAGTACCCCATAATGGAGAAAGTGTAAAATGTTTAAAATTGCAACATTTGGGGATTGTTTTAAACTATTATTTTTACATGTGGGAAAAACGAAAATCGCTGCGAAGGTGAAATCTTTAGAATTAATAGAATATTTGTAATGATGAAATATCTGTCTGAAAAATTAATTTTTTTCAAGGTGAGATGAATTGCTTGCAGTATGCAAGCACCTTCTACTAGTATGTTATATCCTCCTCTGTAAGGAACGTCTATATAGAATGGCTAGTTGTTGGTGCTTGCATACTGCAAGCATTTCATCTCACATTAAAAGAACATTCATTTTTCAGACCGAAATTTCAACATTTCAAATAGTCTTTTAATTCTAAAGATTTCATTTCTGCAGCGATTTTTGTTTTTCCCACATGTAAGAATAATAGTTTAAAACAATCTCCAAATGTCGCAATTTTAAAAATTTTACACTTTCTTCATTATAAGGTTCTAATGCTACACATTTTAGCCAAATTTTAAAGTTGTAGCACTTCTAGAAATAAAATAATATTTTTCTAATTGTTTAAATTTAAATAATTTTTAACGGCCGCCGCAATACATATATGGTAAAATTGAAATGTTTATTTGTGCAAATTTACTATACTGTAAATAATTTGAAAATTTAAGCTTCCTAGCTTATCCCATAGTACCTAAACAGCTATCTATTTGTTTAAACTTTAAGAATTTTTAACTGCCAAACAAATTAAAATATCAAAATTTGTATAATCCCTATTTCGTTTTTTTAAGAATTCTACTTATAAAAAAAAATTTCAACTCCGTGGTACATTCGGAAATATATAAACCTTGAAATTTTTTTTAAACAATTGCGAATTTTTAGCGGCCGCATTGGTGCACTTTTTCGGAGATTAAAATGTTTATTTGTGCAAATGCACTGTTCTGTAAATAATTTGAAAATTGCAGCTTCCTAGCTCATCCCGTAGTACCTAAATAATTATTAAACTTTAATGTTCAAATGGGGTTAAAATAACCCCTAAAAATTAACAATTTTAAAATTTTCGATTTTCATAGTTGGTTATGAGAAAAGTTCTATACTTCTGCAAAATTTCAGCTTCCTAAACTTCATAGATTGGTCTACAAACTGGATTGCATTTTCCCATGCTAACTTATGGGAGATATTCCGAGGTCTCTGGAGTCGAACCCAAGACACTGTAAGCAAAAGTGACAATAATTCCTAATGGATATTGCGGCCATCTAGCAACACTGAAAACTTCATTTTCCTGGCTTACCGGCAAGTGCCCATAATTAATATACAAAAATGGCGCAATGCTTTTCTTATGGGAAAAAACGCAAATTTCGGAATTTCTGGAGTCGAACTCATGTCACTTAGGTAAAAAGTCTCATTTTATCTGATGGTTTTTCCATCATATCTACAAAACCTAAAACTTTCAGATCTCTTGTTCTTGTAGTTTGGGCTGGACATTAGTATCCTACTATATGTTATATCCTCCTCTGTAAGAGTCGTCGATATATAATGACTAGTTGTTGGTGCTTGCATACTGCAAGCATTTCATCTCACCTTAAAAAAACATTCATTTTTCAGACAGACATTTCATCATTACAAATATTCTTTTAAATTCTAAAGATTTCAACTCCGCAGCGATTTTCGTTTTTCCCACATGTAAAAATAATAGTTTTTTCTATAAGTAGAATTCTTAAAAAAACGAAATAGGGATTACAAAAATTTTGATATTTTAATTTGTTTGGCAGTTAAAAATTCTTAAAGTTTAAACAAATAGATAACTGTTTAGGTACTACGGGATGAGCTAGAAAGCTGAAATTTTTCAATTATTTGCAGAGTAGTAAATTTGCACAAATAAACATTTCAATTTTACCATATATGAATTGCGGCGGCCGTTAAAAATTATTTAATTTTAAACAATTAAAAAAATATTATTTTACTTCTAGAAGTGCTACAACTTTATAATTTGGCTAAAATGTGTAGCATTAGTACCTTATAATGATGATAGTGTAAAATTGTTAAAATTTCAAAATTTGGGGATTGTTTTAAACTATTATTTTTACATGTGGGAAAAACGAAAATCGCTGCGGAGGTGAAATCTTTAGAATTGAAAGAATATTTGTAGTGATGAAATGTCTGTCTGAAAAATGAATGTTTTTTCAAGGTGATATGAAATGCTTGCAGTATGCAAGCACCAACTACTAGTATGTTATATCCTCCTTTGTAAGAGTCATCGATAAATAATGATAGATATAGGAGGATACTAATGTCCAGCCCAAACTACAAGAGCTAGAGACCTGAAAGTTTTAGTTTTTGTAGATATGATGGAGAAACCTTCAGATAAAATGAGACTTCTTACCTAAGTGACATGAGTTCGACTCCAGAAATTCCGAAAGTTGCGTTTTTTCCCATAAGAAAAGCATTGCGCCATTTTTGTAAATTAATTACGGGCACTTGCCGGTAAGCTAGAAAAATGAAATTTTTATTGTTGCTAGATGGCCGCAATATCTATTTGGAATTATTGTCACTTTTGCTTACAGTGTCTTGGGTTCGACTCCAGAGACCCCGGAATATCTCCCATAAGTTAGCATGGGAAAACGCAATCCGGTGTGTAGACCAATCTAATACGTTTAGGAAGCTGAAATTTTGCAAGATTAAAGAACTTTTCTCATAAACAACTATAAAAATAGAAAATTTTAAAATTGTAAATTTTAGGGGTTGTTTTAACCCCATTTGAACATTAAAGTTTAATAATTTTTTAGGTACTACGGGATGAGCTAGGAAGCTGCAATTTTCAAATTATTTACAGAACAGTGCATTTGCACAAATAAACATTTCAATTTCTCCATATATATATATTGCGGCAACCGTTAAAAATGTTTAAATTTTAAACAATTAGAAAAATATTACTTTACTTCTAGAAGTGCTACAACTTCAAAATTTGGCTGAATTGTGTAGCATTAGTACCCCATAATGGAGAAAGTGTAAAATGTTTAAAATTGCAACATTTGGGGATTGTTTTAAACTATTATTTTTACATGTGGGAAAAACGAAAATCGCTGCGAAGGTGAAATCTTTAGAATTAATAGAATATTTGTAATGATGAAATATCTGTCTGAAAAATTAATTTTTTTCAAGGTGAGATGAATTGCTTGCAGTATGCAAGCACCTTCTACTAGTATGTTATATCCTCCTCTGTAAGGAACGTCTATATAGAATGGCTAGTTGTTGGTGCTTGCATACTGCAAGCATTTCATCTCACATTAAAAGAACATTCATTTTTCAGACCGAAATTTCAACATTTCAAATAGTCTTTTAATTCTAAAGATTTCATTTCTGCAGCGATTTTTGTTTTTCCCACATGTAAGAATAATAGTTTAAAACAATCTCCAAATGTCGCAATTTTAAAAATTTTACACTTTCTTCATTATAAGGTTCTAATGCTACACATTTTAGCCAAATTTTAAAGTTGTAGCACTTCTAGAAATAAAATAATATTTTTCTAATTGTTTAAATTTAAATAATTTTTAACGGCCGCCGCAATACATATATGGTAAAATTGAAATGTTTATTTGTGCAAATTTACTATACTGTAAATAATTTGAAAATTTAAGCTTCCTAGCTTATCCCATAGTACCTAAACAGCTATCTATTTGTTTAAACTTTAAGAATTTTTAACTGCCAAACAAATTAAAATATCAAAATTTGTATAATCCCTATTTCGTTTTTTTAAGAATTCTACTTATAAAAAAAAAATTTCAACTCCGTGGTACATTCGGAAATATATAAACCTTGAAATTTTTTTTAAACAATTGCGAATTTTTAGCGGCCGCATTGTTGCACTTTTTCAGAGATTAAAATGTTTATTTGTGCAAATGCACTGTTCTGTAAATAATTTGAAAATTGCAGCTTCCTAGCTCATCCCGTAGTACCTAAATAATTATTAAACTTTAATGTTCAAATGGGGTTAAAATAACCCCTAAAAATTAACAATTTTAAAATTTTCGATTTTCATAGTTGGTTATGAGAAAAGTTCTATACTTCTGCAAAATTTCAGCTTCCTAAACTTCATAGATTGGTCTACAAACTGGATTGCATTTTCCCATGCTAACTTATGGGAGATATTCCGAGGTCTCTGGAGTCGAACCCAAGACACTGTAAGCAAAAGTGACAATAATTCCTAATGGATATTGCGGCCATCTAGCAACACTGAAAACTTCATTTTCCTGGCTTACCGGCAAGTGCCCATAATTAATATACAAAAATGGCGCAATGCTTTTCTTATGGGAAAAAAACGCAAATTTCGGAATTTCTGGAGTCGAACTCATGTCACTTAGGTAAAAAGTCTCATTTTATCTGATGGTTTTTCCATCATATCTACAAAACCTAAAACTTTCAGATCTCTTGTTCTTGTAGTTTGGGCTGGACATTAGTATCCTACTATATGTTATATCCTCCTCTGTAAGAGTCGTCGATATATAATGACTAGTTGTTGGTGCTTGCATACTGCAAGCATTTCATCTCACCTTAAAAAAACATTCATTTTTCAGACAGACATTTCATCATTACAAATATTCTTTTAAATTCTAAAGATTTCAACTCCGCAGCGATTTTCGTTTTTCCCACATGTAAAAATAATAGTTTTTTCTATAAGTAGAATTCTTAAAAAAACGAAATAGGGATTACAAAAATTTTGATATTTTAATTTGTTTGGCAGTTAAAAATTCTTAAAGTTTAAACAAATAGATAACTGTTTAGGTACTACGGGATGAGCTAGAAAGCTGAAATTTTTCAATTATTTGCAGAGTAGTAAATTTGCACAAATAAACATTTCAATTTTACCATATATGAATTGCGGCGGCCGTTAAAAATTATTTAATTTTAAACAATTAAAAAAATATTATTTTACTTCTAGAAGTGCTACAACTTTATAATTTGGCTAAAATGTGTAGCATTAGTACCTTATAATGATGATAGTGTAAAATTGTTAAAATTTCAAAATTTGGGGATTGTTTTAAACTATTATTTTTACATGTGGGAAAAACGAAAATCGCTGCGGAGGTGAAATCTTTAGAATTGAAAGAATATTTGTAGTGATGAAATGTCTGTCTGAAAAATGAATGTTTTTTCAAGGTGATATGAAATGCTTGCAGTATGCAAGCACCAACTACTAGTATGTTATATCCTCCTTTGTAAGAGTCATCGATAAATAATGATAGATATAGGAGGATACTAATGTCCAGCCCAAACTACAAGAGCTAGAGACCTGAAAGTTTTAGTTTTTGTAGATATGATGGAGAAACCTTTAGATAAAATGAGACTTCTTACCTAAGTGACATGAGTTCGACTCCAGAAATTCCGAAAGTTGCGTTTTTTCCCATAAGAAAAGCATTGCGCCATTTTTGTAAATTAATTACGGGCACTTGCCGGTAAGCTAGAAAAATGAAATTTTTATTGTTGCTAGATGGCCGCAATATCTATTTGGAATTATTGTCACTTTTGCTTACAGTGTCTTGGGTTCGACTCCAGAGACCCCGGAATATCTCCCATAAGTTAGCATGGGAAAACGCAATCCGGTGTGTAGACCAATCTAATACGTTTAGGAAGCTGAAATTTTGCAAGATTAAAGAACTTTTCTCATAAACAACTATAAAAATAGAAAATTTTAAAATTGTAAATTTTAGGGGTTGTTTTAACCCCATTTGAACATTAAAGTTTAATAATTTTTTAGGTACTACGGGATGAGCTAGGAAGCTGCAATTTTCAAATTATTTACAGAACAGTGCATTTGCACAAATAAACATTTCAATTTCTCCATATATATATATTGCGGCAACCGTTAAAAATGTTTAAATTTTAAACAATTAGAAAAATATTACTTTACTTCTAGAAGTGCTACAACTTCAAAATTTGGCTGAATTGTGTAGCATTAGTACCCCATAATGGAGAAAGTGTAAAATGTTTAAAATTGCAACATTTGGGGATTGTTTTAAACTATTATTTTTACATGTGGGAAAAACGAAAATCGCTGCGAAGGTGAAATCTTTAGAATTAATAGAATATTTGTAATGATGAAATATCTGTCTGAAAAATTAATTTTTTTCAAGGTGAGATGAATTGCTTGCAGTATGCAAGCACCTTCTACTAGTATGTTATATCCTCCTCTGTAAGGAACGTCTATATAGAATGGCTAGTTGTTGGTGCTTGCATACTGCAAGCATTTCATCTCACATTAAAAGAACATTCATTTTTCAGACCGAAATTTCAACATTTCAAATAGTCTTTTAATTCTAAAGATTTCATTTCTGCAGCGATTTTTGTTTTTCCCACATGTAAGAATAATAGTTTAAAACAATCTCCAAATGTCGCAATTTTAAAAATTTTACACTTTCTTCATTATAAGGTTCTAATGCTACACATTTTAGCCAAATTTTAAAGTTGTAGCACTTCTAGAAATAAAATAATATTTTTCTAATTGTTTAAATTTAAATAATTTTTAACGGCCGCCGCAATACATATATGGTAAAATTGAAATGTTTATTTGTGCAAATTTACTATACTGTAAATAATTTGAAAATTTAAGCTTCCTAGCTTATCCCATAGTACCTAAACAGCTATCTATTTGTTTAAACTTTAAGAATTTTTAACTGCCAAACAAATTAAAATATCAAAATTTGTATAATCCCTATTTCGTTTTTTTAAGAATTCTACTTATAAAAAAAAATTTCAACTCCGTGGTACATTCGGAAATATATAAACCTTGAAATTTTTTTTAAACAATTGCGAATTTTTAGCGGCCGCATTGTTGCACTTTTTCGGAGATTAAAATGTTTATTTGTGCAAATGCACTGTTCTGTAAATAATTTGAAAATTGCAGCTTCCTAGCTCATCCCGTAGTACCTAAATAATTATTAAACTTTAATGTTCAAATGGGGTTAAAATAACCCCTAAAAATTAACAATTTTAAAATTTTCGATTTTCATAGTTGGTTATGAGAAAAGTTCTATACTTCTGCAAAATTTCAGCTTCCTAAACTTCATAGATTGGTCTACAAACTGGATTGCATTTTCCCATGCTAACTTATGGGAGATATTCCGAGGTCTCTGGAGTCGAACCCAAGACACTGTAAGCAAAAGTGACAATAATTCCTAATGGATATTGCGGCCATCTAGCAACACTGAAAACTTCATTTTCCTGGCTTACCGGCAAGTGCCCATAATTAATATACAAAAATGGCGCAATGCTTTTCTTATGGGAAAAAAACGCAAATTTCGGAATTTCTGGAGTCGAACTCATGTCACTTAGGTAAAAAGTCTCATTTTATCTGATGGTTTTTCCATCATATCTACAAAACCTAAAACTTTCAGATCTCTTGTTCTTGTAGTTTGGGCTGGACATTAGTATCCTACTATATGTTATATCCTCCTCTGTAAGAGTCGTCGATATATAATGACTAGTTGTTGGTGCTTGCATACTGCAAGCATTTCATCTCACCTTAAAAAAACATTCATTTTTCAGACAGACATTTCATCATTACAAATATTCTTTTAAATTCTAAAGATTTCAACTCCGCAGCGATTTTCGTTTTTCCCACATGTAAAAATAATAGTTTTTTCTATAAGTAGAATTCTTAAAAAAACGAAATAGGGATTACAAAAATTTTGATATTTTAATTTGTTTGGCAGTTAAAAATTCTTAAAGTTTAAACAAATAGATAACTGTTTAGGTACTACGGGATGAGCTAGAAAGCTGAAATTTTTCAATTATTTGCAGAGTAGTAAATTTGCACAAATAAACATTTCAATTTTACCATATATGAATTGCGGCGGCCGTTAAAAATTATTTAATTTTAAACAATTAAAAAAATATTATTTTACTTCTAGAAGTGCTACAACTTTATAATTTGGCTAAAATGTGTAGCATTAGTACCTTATAATGATGATAGTGTAAAATTGTTAAAATTTCAAAATTTGGGGATTGTTTTAAACTATTATTTTTACATGTGGGAAAAACGAAAATCGCTGCGGAGGTGAAATCTTTAGAATTGAAAGAATATTTGTAGTGATGAAATGTCTGTCTGAAAAATGAATGTTTTTTCAAGGTGATATGAAATGCTTGCAGTATGCAAGCACCAACTACTAGTATGTTATATCCTCCTTTGTAAGAGTCATCGATAAATAATGATAGATATAGGAGGATACTAATGTCCAGCCCAAACTACAAGAGCTAGAGACCTGAAAGTTTTAGTTTTTGTAGATATGATGGAGAAACCTTTAGATAAAATGAGACTTCTTACCTAAGTGACATGAGTTCGACTCCAGAAATTCCGAAAGTTGCGTTTTTTCCCATAAGAAAAGCATTGCGCCATTTTTGTAAATTAATTACGGGCACTTGCCGGTAAGCTAGAAAAATGAAATTTTTATTGTTGCTAGATGGCCGCAATATCTATTTGGAATTATTGTCACTTTTGCTTACAGTGTCTTGGGTTCGACTCCAGAGACCCCGGAATATCTCCCATAAGTTAGCATGGGAAAACGCAATCCGGTGTGTAGACCAATCTAATACGTTTAGGAAGCTGAAATTTTGCAAGATTAAAGAACTTTTCTCATAAACAACTATAAAAATAGAAAATTTTAAAATTGTAAATTTTAGGGGTTGTTTTAACCCCATTTGAACATTAAAGTTTAATAATTTTTTAGGTACTACGGGATGAGCTAGGAAGCTGCAATTTTCAAATTATTTACAGAACAGTGCATTTGCACAAATAAACATTTCAATTTCTCCATATATATATTGCGGCAACCGTTAAAAATGTTTAAATTTTAAACAATTAGAAAAATATTACTTTACTTCTAGAAGTGCTACAACTTCAAAATTTGGCTGAATTGTGTAGCATTAGTACCCCATAATGGAGAAAGTGTAAAATGTTTAAAATTGCAACATTTGGGGATTGTTTTAAACTATTATTTTTACATGTGGGAAAAACGAAAATCGCTGCGAAGGTGAAATCTTTAGAATTAATAGAATATTTGTAATGATGAAATATCTGTCTGAAAAATTAATTTTTTTCAAGGTGAGATGAATTGCTTGCAGTATGCAAGCACCTTCTACTAGTATGTTATATCCTCCTCTGTAAGGAACGTCTATATAGAATGGCTAGTTGTTGGTGCTTGCATACTGCAAGCATTTCATCTCACATTAAAAGAACATTCATTTTTCAGACCGAAATTTCAACATTTCAAATAGTCTTTTAATTCTAAAGATTTCATTTCTGCAGCGATTTTTGTTTTTCCCACATGTAAGAATAATAGTTTAAAACAATCTCCAAATGTCGCAATTTTAAAAATTTTACACTTTCTTCATTATAAGGTTCTAATGCTACACATTTTAGCCAAATTTTAAAGTTGTAGCACTTCTAGAAATAAAATAATATTTTTCTAATTGTTTAAATTTAAATAATTTTTAACGGCCGCCGCAATACATATATGGTAAAATTGAAATGTTTATTTGTGCAAATTTACTATACTGTAAATAATTTGAAAATTTAAGCTTCCTAGCTTATCCCATAGTACCTAAACAGCTATCTATTTGTTTAAACTTTAAGAATTTTTAACTGCCAAACAAATTAAAATATCAAAATTTGTATAATCCCTATTTCGTTTTTTTAAGAATTCTACTTATAAAAAAAAAATTTCAACTCCGTGGTACATTCGGAAATATATAAACCTTGAAATTTTTTTTAAACAATTGCGAATTTTTAGCGGCCGCATTGTTGCACTTTTTCAGAGATTAAAATGTTTATTTGTGCAAATGCACTGTTCTGTAAATAATTTGAAAATTGCAGCTTCCTAGCTCATCCCGTAGTACCTAAATAATTATTAAACTTTAATGTTCAAATGGGGTTAAAATAACCCCTAAAAATTAACAATTTTAAAATTTTCGATTTTCATAGTTGGTTATGAGAAAAGTTCTATACTTCTGCAAAATTTCAGCTTCCTAAACTTCATAGATTGGTCTACAAACTGGATTGCATTTTCCCATGCTAACTTATGGGAGATATTCCGAGGTCTCTGGAGTCGAACCCAAGACACTGTAAGCAAAAGTGACAATAATTCCTAATGGATATTGCGGCCATCTAGCAACACTGAAAACTTCATTTTCCTGGCTTACCGGCAAGTGCCCATAATTAATATACAAAAATGGCGCAATGCTTTTCTTATGGGAAAAAACGCAAATTTCGGAATTTCTGGAGTCGAACTCATGTCACTTAGGTAAAAAGTCTCATTTTATCTGATGGTTTTTCCATCATATCTACAAAACCTAAAACTTTCAGATCTCTTGTTCTTGTAGTTTGGGCTGGACATTAGTATCCTACTATATGTTATATCCTCCTCTGTAAGAGTCGTCGATATATAATGACTAGTTGTTGGTGCTTGCATACTGCAAGCATTTCATCTCACCTTAAAAAAACATTCATTTTTCAGACAGACATTTCATCATTACAAATATTCTTTTAAATTCTAAAGATTTCAACTCCGCAGCGATTTTCGTTTTTCCCACATGTAAAAATAATAGTTTTTTCTATAAGTAGAATTCTTAAAAAAACGAAATAGGGATTACAAAAATTTTGATATTTTAATTTGTTTGGCAGTTAAAAATTCTTAAAGTTTAAACAAATAGATAACTGTTTAGGTACTACGGGATGAGCTAGAAAGCTGAAATTTTTCAATTATTTGCAGAGTAGTAAATTTGCACAAATAAACATTTCAATTTTACCATATATGAATTGCGGCGGCCGTTAAAAATTATTTAATTTTAAACAATTAAAAAAATATTATTTTACTTCTAGAAGTGCTACAACTTTATAATTTGGCTAAAATGTGTAGCATTAGTACCTTATAATGATGATAGTGTAAAATTGTTAAAATTTCAAAATTTGGGGATTGTTTTAAACTATTATTTTTACATGTGGGAAAAACGAAAATCGCTGCGGAGGTGAAATCTTTAGAATTGAAAGAATATTTGTAGTGATGAAATGTCTGTCTGAAAAATGAATGTTTTTTCAAGGTGATATGAAATGCTTGCAGTATGCAAGCACCAACTACTAGTATGTTATATCCTCCTTTGTAAGAGTCATCGATAAATAATGATAGATATAGGAGGATACTAATGTCCAGCCCAAACTACAAGAGCTAGAGACCTGAAAGTTTTAGTTTTTGTAGATATGATGGAGAAACCTTCAGATAAAATGAGACTTCTTACCTAAGTGACATGAGTTCGACTCCAGAAATTCCGAAAGTTGCGTTTTTTTCCCATAAGAAAAGCATTGCGCCATTTTTGTAAATTAATTACGGGCACTTGCCGGTAAGCTAGAAAAATGAAATTTTTATTGTTGCTAGATGGCCGCAATATCTATTTGGAATTATTGTCACTTTTGCTTACAGTGTCTTGGGTTCGACTCCAGAGACCCCGGAATATCTCCCATAAGTTAGCATGGGAAAACGCAATCCGGTGTGTAGACCAATCTAATACGTTTAGGAAGCTGAAATTTTGCAAGATTAAAGAACTTTTCTCATAAACAACTATAAAAATAGAAAATTTTAAAATTGTAAATTTTAGGGGTTGTTTTAACCCCATTTGAACATTAAAGTTTAATAATTTTTTAGGTACTACGGGATGAGCTAGGAAGCTGCAATTTTCAAATTATTTACAGAACAGTGCATTTGCACAAATAAACATTTCAATTTCTCCATATATATATATTGCGGCAACCGTTAAAAATGTTTAAATTTTAAACAATTAGAAAAATATTACTTTACTTCTAGAAGTGCTACAACTTCAAAATTTGGCTGAATTGTGTAGCATTAGTACCCCATAATGGAGAAAGTGTAAAATGTTTAAAATTGCAACATTTGGGGATTGTTTTAAACTATTATTTTTACATGTGGGAAAAACGAAAATCGCTGCGAAGGTGAAATCTTTAGAATTAATAGAATATTTGTAATGATGAAATATCTGTCTGAAAAATTAATTTTTTTCAAGGTGAGATGAATTGCTTGCAGTATGCAAGCACCTTCTACTAGTATGTTATATCCTCCTCTGTAAGGAACGTCTATATAGAATGGCTAGTTGTTGGTGCTTGCATACTGCAAGCATTTCATCTCACATTAAAAGAACATTCATTTTTCAGACCGAAATTTCAACATTTCAAATAGTCTTTTAATTCTAAAGATTTCATTTCTGCAGCGATTTTTGTTTTTCCCACATGTAAGAATAATAGTTTAAAACAATCTCCAAATGTCGCAATTTTAAAAATTTTACACTTTCTTCATTATAAGGTTCTAATGCTACACATTTTAGCCAAATTTTAAAGTTGTAGCACTTCTAGAAATAAAATAATATTTTTCTAATTGTTTAAATTTAAATAATTTTTAACGGCCGCCGCAATACATATATGGTAAAATTGAAATGTTTATTTGTGCAAATTTACTATACTGTAAATAATTTGAAAATTTAAGCTTCCTAGCTTATCCCATAGTACCTAAACAGCTATCTATTTGTTTAAACTTTAAGAATTTTTAACTGCCAAACAAATTAAAATATCAAAATTTGTATAATCCCTATTTCGTTTTTTTAAGAATTCTACTTATAAAAAAAAATTTCAACTCCGTGGTACATTCGGAAATATATAAACCTTGAAATTTTTTTTAAACAATTGCGAATTTTTAGCGGCCGCATTGTTGCACTTTTTCGGAGATTAAAATGTTTATTTGTGCAAATGCACTGTTCTGTAAATAATTTGAAAATTGCAGCTTCCTAGCTCATCCCGTAGTACCTAAATAATTATTAAACTTTAATGTTCAAATGGGGTTAAAATAACCCCTAAAAATTAACAATTTTAAAATTTTCGATTTTCATAGTTGGTTATGAGAAAAGTTCTATACTTCTGCAAAATTTCAGCTTCCTAAACTTCATAGATTGGTCTACAAACTGGATTGCATTTTCCCATGCTAACTTATGGGAGATATTCCGAGGTCTCTGGAGTCGAACCCAAGACACTGTAAGCAAAAGTGACAATAATTCCTAATGGATATTGCGGCCATCTAGCAACACTGAAAACTTCATTTTCCTGGCTTACCGGCAAGTGCCCATAATTAATATACAAAAATGGCGCAATGCTTTTCTTATGGGAAAAAACGCAAATTTCGGAATTTCTGGAGTCGAACTCATGTCACTTAGGTAAAAAGTCTCATTTTATCTGATGGTTTTTCCATCATATCTACAAAACCTAAAACTTTCAGATCTCTTGTTCTTGTAGTTTGGGCTGGACATTAGTATCCTACTATATGTTATATCCTCCTCTGTAAGAGTCGTCGATATATAATGACTAGTTGTTGGTGCTTGCATACTGCAAGCATTTCATCTCACCTTAAAAAAACATTCATTTTTCAGACAGACATTTCATCATTACAAATATTCTTTTAAATTCTAAAGATTTCAACTCCGCAGCGATTTTCGTTTTTCCCACATGTAAAAATAATAGTTTTTTCTATAAGTAGAATTCTTAAAAAAACGAAATAGGGATTACAAAAATTTTGATATTTTAATTTGTTTGGCAGTTAAAAATTCTTAAAGTTTAAACAAATAGATAACTGTTTAGGTACTACGGGATGAGCTAGAAAGCTGAAATTTTTCAATTATTTGCAGAGTAGTAAATTTGCACAAATAAACATTTCAATTTTACCATATATGAATTGCGGCGGCCGTTAAAAATTATTTAATTTTAAACAATTAAAAAAATATTATTTTACTTCTAGAAGTGCTACAACTTTATAATTTGGCTAAAATGTGTAGCATTAGTACCTTATAATGATGATAGTGTAAAATTGTTAAAATTTCAAAATTTGGGGATTGTTTTAAACTATTATTTTTACATGTGGGAAAAACGAAAATCGCTGCGGAGGTGAAATCTTTAGAATTGAAAGAATATTTGTAGTGATGAAATGTCTGTCTGAAAAATGAATGTTTTTTCAAGGTGATATGAAATGCTTGCAGTATGCAAGCACCAACTACTAGTATGTTATATCCTCCTTTGTAAGAGTCATCGATAAATAATGATAGATATAGGAGGATACTAATGTCCAGCCCAAACTACAAGAGCTAGAGACCTGAAAGTTTTAGTTTTTGTAGATATGATGGAGAAACCTTCAGATAAAATGAGACTTCTTACCTAAGTGACATGAGTTCGACTCCAGAAATTCCGAAAGTTGCGTTTTTTCCCATAAGAAAAGCATTGCGCCATTTTTGTAAATTAATTACGGGCACTTGCCGGTAAGCTAGAAAAATGAAATTTTTATTGTTGCTAGATGGCCGCAATATCTATTTGGAATTATTGTCACTTTTGCTTACAGTGTCTTGGGTTCGACTCCAGAGACCCCGGAATATCTCCCATAAGTTAGCATGGGAAAACGCAATCCGGTGTGTAGACCAATCTAATACGTTTAGGAAGCTGAAATTTTGCAAGATTAAAGAACTTTTCTCATAAACAACTATAAAAATAGAAAATTTTAAAATTGTAAATTTTAGGGGTTGTTTTAACCCCATTTGAACATTAAAGTTTAATAATTTTTTAGGTACTACGGGATGAGCTAGGAAGCTGCAATTTTCAAATTATTTACAGAACAGTGCATTTGCACAAATAAACATTTCAATTTCTCCATATATATATTGCGGCAACCGTTAAAAATGTTTAAATTTTAAACAATTAGAAAAATATTACTTTACTTCTAGAAGTGCTACAACTTCAAAATTTGGCTGAATTGTGTAGCATTAGTACCCCATAATGGAGAAAGTGTAAAATGTTTAAAATTGCAACATTTGGGGATTGTTTTAAACTATTATTTTTACATGTGGGAAAAACGAAAATCGCTGCGAAGGTGAAATCTTTAGAATTAATAGAATATTTGTAATGATGAAATATCTGTCTGAAAAATTAATTTTTTTCAAGGTGAGATGAATTGCTTGCAGTATGCAAGCACCTTCTACTAGTATGTTATATCCTCCTCTGTAAGGAACGTCTATATAGAATGGCTAGTTGTTGGTGCTTGCATACTGCAAGCATTTCATCTCACATTAAAAGAACATTCATTTTTCAGACCGAAATTTCAACATTTCAAATAGTCTTTTAATTCTAAAGATTTCATTTCTGCAGCGATTTTTGTTTTTCCCACATGTAAGAATAATAGTTTAAAACAATCTCCAAATGTCGCAATTTTAAAAATTTTACACTTTCTTCATTATAAGGTTCTAATGCTACACATTTTAGCCAAATTTTAAAGTTGTAGCACTTCTAGAAATAAAATAATATTTTTCTAATTGTTTAAATTTAAATAATTTTTAACGGCCGCCGCAATACATATATGGTAAAATTGAAATGTTTATTTGTGCAAATTTACTATACTGTAAATAATTTGAAAATTTAAGCTTCCTAGCTTATCCCATAGTACCTAAACAGCTATCTATTTGTTTAAACTTTAAGAATTTTTAACTGCCAAACAAATTAAAATATCAAAATTTGTATAATCCCTATTTCGTTTTTTTAAGAATTCTACTTATAAAAAAAAAATTTCAACTCCGTGGTACATTCGGAAATATATAAACCTTGAAATTTTTTTTAAACAATTGCGAATTTTTAGCGGCCGCATTGTTGCACTTTTTCAGAGATTAAAATGTTTATTTGTGCAAATGCACTGTTCTGTAAATAATTTGAAAATTGCAGCTTCCTAGCTCATCCCGTAGTACCTAAATAATTATTAAACTTTAATGTTCAAATGGGGTTAAAATAACCCCTAAAAATTAACAATTTTAAAATTTTCGATTTTCATAGTTGGTTATGAGAAAAGTTCTATACTTCTGCAAAATTTCAGCTTCCTAAACTTCATAGATTGGTCTACAAACTGGATTGCATTTTCCCATGCTAACTTATGGGAGATATTCCGAGGTCTCTGGAGTCGAACCCAAGACACTGTAAGCAAAAGTGACAATAATTCCTAATGGATATTGCGGCCATCTAGCAACACTGAAAACTTCATTTTCCTGGCTTACCGGCAAGTGCCCATAATTAATATACAAAAATGGCGCAATGCTTTTCTTATGGGAAAAAACGCAAATTTCGGAATTTCTGGAGTCGAACTCATGTCACTTAGGTAAAAAGTCTCATTTTATCTGATGGTTTTTCCATCATATCTACAAAACCTAAAACTTTCAGATCTCTTGTTCTTGTAGTTTGGGCTGGACATTAGTATCCTACTATATGTTATATCCTCCTCTGTAAGAGTCGTCGATATATAATGACTAGTTGTTGGTGCTTGCATACTGCAAGCATTTCATCTCACCTTAAAAAAACATTCATTTTTCAGACAGACATTTCATCATTACAAATATTCTTTTAAATTCTAAAGATTTCAACTCCGCAGCGATTTTCGTTTTTCCCACATGTAAAAATAATAGTTTTTTCTATAAGTAGAATTCTTAAAAAAACGAAATAGGGATTACAAAAATTTTGATATTTTAATTTGTTTGGCAGTTAAAAATTCTTAAAGTTTAAACAAATAGATAACTGTTTAGGTACTACGGGATGAGCTAGAAAGCTGAAATTTTTCAATTATTTGCAGAGTAGTAAATTTGCACAAATAAACATTTCAATTTTACCATATATGAATTGCGGCGGCCGTTAAAAATTATTTAATTTTAAACAATTAAAAAAATATTATTTTACTTCTAGAAGTGCTACAACTTTATAATTTGGCTAAAATGTGTAGCATTAGTACCTTATAATGATGATAGTGTAAAATTGTTAAAATTTCAAAATTTGGGGATTGTTTTAAACTATTATTTTTACATGTGGGAAAAACGAAAATCGCTGCGGAGGTGAAATCTTTAGAATTGAAAGAATATTTGTAGTGATGAAATGTCTGTCTGAAAAATGAATGTTTTTTCAAGGTGATATGAAATGCTTGCAGTATGCAAGCACCAACTACTAGTATGTTATATCCTCCTTTGTAAGAGTCATCGATAAATAATGATAGATATAGGAGGATACTAATGTCCAGCCCAAACTACAAGAGCTAGAGACCTGAAAGTTTTAGTTTTTGTAGATATGATGGAGAAACCTTCAGATAAAATGAGACTTCTTACCTAAGTGACATGAGTTCGACTCCAGAAATTCAGAAAGTTGCGTTTTTTCCCATAAGAAAAGCATTGCGCCATTTTTGTAAATTAATTACGGGCACTTGCCGGTAAGCTAGAAAAATGAAATTTTTATTGTTGCTAGATGGCCGCAATATCTATTTGGAATTATTGTCACTTTTGCTTACAGTGTCTTGGGTTCGACTCCAGAGACCCCGGAATATCTCCCATAAGTTAGCATGGGAAAACGCAATCCGGTGTGTAGACCAATCTAATACGTTTAGGAAGCTGAAATTTTGCAAGATTAAAGAACTTTTCTCATAAACAACTATAAAAATAGAAAATTTTAAAATTGTAAATTTTAGGGGTTGTTTTAACCCCATTTGAACATTAAAGTTTAATAATTTTTTAGGTACTACGGGATGAGCTAGGAAGCTGCAATTTTCAAATTATTTACAGAACAGTGCATTTGCACAAATAAACATTTCAATTTCTCCATATATATATATTGCGGCAACCGTTAAAAATGTTTAAATTTTAAACAATTAGAAAAATATTACTTTACTTATAGAAGTGCTACAACTTCAAAATTTGGCTGAATTGTGTAGCATTAGTACCCCATAATGGAGAAAGTGTAAAATGTTTAAAATTGCAACATTTGGGGATTGTTTTAAACTATTATTTTTACATGTGGGAAAAACGAAAATCGCTGCGAAGGTGAAATCTTTAGAATTAATAGAATATTTGTAATGATGAAATATCTGTCTGAAAAATTAATTTTTTTCAAGGTGAGATGAATTGCTTGCAGTATGCAAGCACCTTCTACTAGTATGTTATATCCTCCTCTGTAAGGAACGTCTATATAGAATGGCTAGTTGTTGGTGCTTGCATACTGCAAGCATTTCATCTCACATTAAAAGAACATTCATTTTTCAGACCGAAATTTCAACATTTCAAATAGTCTTTTAATTCTAAAGATTTCATTTCTGCAGCGATTTTTGTTTTTCCCACATGTAAGAATAATAGTTTAAAACAATCTCCAAATGTCGCAATTTTAAAAATTTTACACTTTCTTCATTATAAGGTTCTAATGCTACACATTTTAGCCAAATTTTAAAGTTGTAGCACTTCTAGAAATAAAATAATATTTTTCTAATTGTTTAAATTTAAATAATTTTTAACGGCCGCCGCAATACATATATGGTAAAATTGAAATGTTTATTTGTGCAAATTTACTATACTGTAAATAATTTGAAAATTTAAGCTTCCTAGCTTATCCCATAGTACCTAAACAGCTATCTATTTGTTTAAACTTTAAGAATTTTTAACTGCCAAACAAATTAAAATATCAAAATTTGTATAATCCCTATTTCGTTTTTTTAAGAATTCTACTTATAAAAAAAATTTCAACTCCGTGGTACATTCGGAAATATATAAACCTTGAAATTTTTTTTAAACAATTGCGAATTTTTAGCGGCCGCATTGTTGCACTTTTTCAGAGATTAAAATGTTTATTTGTGCAAATGCACTGTTCTGTAAATAATTTGAAAATTGCAGCTTCCTAGCTCATCCCGTAGTACCTAAATAATTATTAAACTTTAATGTTCAAATGGGGTTAAAATAACCCCTAAAAATTAACAATTTTAAAATTTTCGATTTTCATAGTTGGTTATGAGAAAAGTTCTATACTTCTGCAAAATTTCAGCTTCCTAAACTTCATAGATTGGTCTACAAACTGGATTGCATTTTCCCATGCTAACTTATGGGAGATATTCCGAGGTCTCTGGAGTCGAACCCAAGACACTGTAAGCAAAAGTGACAATAATTCCTAATGGATATTGCGGCCATCTAGCAACACTGAAAACTTCATTTTCCTGGCTTACCGGCAAGTGCCCATAATTAATATACAAAAATGGCGCAATGCTTTTCTTATGGGAAAAAACGCAAATTTCGGAATTTCTGGAGTCGAACTCATGTCACTTAGGTAAAAAGTCTCATTTTATCTGATGGTTTTTCCATCATATCTACAAAACCTAAAACTTTCAGATCTCTTGTTCTTGTAGTTTGGGCTGGACATTAGTATCCTACTATATGTTATATCCTCCTCTGTAAGAGTCGTCGATATATAATGACTAGTTGTTGGTGCTTGCATACTGCAAGCATTTCATCTCACCTTAAAAAAACATTCATTTTTCAGACAGACATTTCTTCATTACAAACATTCTTTTAAATTCTAAAGATTTCAACTCCGCAGCGATTTTCGTTTTTCCCACATGTAAAAATAATAGTTTTTTCTATAAGTAGAATTCTTAAAAAAACGAAATAGGGATTACAAAAATTTTGATATTTTAATTTGTTTGGCAGTTAAAAATTCTTAAAGTTTAAACAAATAGATAACTGTTTAGGTACTACGGGATGAGCTAGAAAGCTGAAATTTTTCAATTATTTGCAGAGTAGTAAATTTGCACAAATAAACATTTCAATTTTACCATATATGAATTGCGGCGGCCGTTAAAAATTATTTAATTTTAAACAATTAAAAAAATATTATTTTACTTCTAGAAGTGCTACAACTTTATAATTTGGCTAAAATGTGTAGCATTAGTACCTTATAATGATGATAGTGTAAAATTGTTAAAATTTCAAAATTTGGGGATTGTTTTAAACTATTATTTTTACATGTGGGAAAAACGAAAATCGCTGCGGAGGTGAAATCTTTAGAATTGAAAGAATATTTGTAGTGATGAAATGTCTGTCTGAAAAATGAATGTTTTTTCAAGGTGATATGAAATGCTTGCAGTATGCAAGCACCAACTACTAGTATGTTATATCCTCCTTTGTAAGAGTCGTCGATAAATAATGATAGATATAGGAGGATACTAATGTCCAGCCCAAACTACAAGAGCTAGAGACCTGAAAGTTTTAGTTTTTGTAGATATGATGGAGAAACCTTCAGATAAAATGAGACTTCTTACCTAAGTGACATGAGTTCGACTCCAGAAATTCAGAAAGTTGCGTTTTTTCCCATAAGAAAAGCATTGCGCCATTTTTGTAAATTAATTACGGGCACTTGCCGGTAAGCTAGAAAAATGAAATTTTTATTGTTGCTAGATGGCCGCAATATCTATTTGAAATTATTGTCACTTTTGCTTACAGTGTCTTGGGTTCGATTCCAGAGACCCCGGAATATCTCCCATAAGTTAGCATGGGAAAACGCAATCCGGTGTGTAGACCAATCTAATACGTTTAGGAAGCTGAAATTTTGCAAGATTAAAGAACTTTTCTCATAAACAACTATAAAAATAGAAAATTTTAAAATTGTAAATTTTAGGGGTTGTTTTAACCCCATTTGAACATTAAAGTTTAATAATTTTTTAGGTACTACGGGATGAGCTAGGAAGCTGCAATTTTCAAATTATTTACAGAACAGTGCATTTGCACAAATAAACATTTCAATTTCTCCATATATATATTGCGGCAACCGTTAAAAATGTTTAAATTTTAAACAATTAGAAAAATATTACTTTACTTCTAGAAGTGCTACAACTTCAAAATTTGGCTGAATTGTGTAGCATTAGTACCCCATAATGGAGAAAGTGTAAAATGTTTAAAATTGCAACATTTGGGGATTGTTTTAAACTATTATTTTTACATGTGGGAAAAACGAAAATCGCTGCGAAGGTGAAATCTTTAGAATTAATAGAATATTTGTAATGATGAAATATCTGTCTGAAAAATTAATTTTTTTCAAGGTGAGATGAATTGCTTGCAGTATGCAAGCACCTTCTACTAGTATGTTATATCCTCCTCTGTAAGGAACGTCTATATAGAATGGCTAGTTGTTGGTGCTTGCATACTGCAAGCATTTCATCTCACATTAAAAGAACATTCATATTTCAGACCGAAATTTCAACATTTCAAATAGTCTTTTAATTCTAAAGATTTCATTTCTGCAGCGATTTTTGTTTTTCCCACATGTAAGAATAATAGTTTAAAACAATCTCCAAATGTCGCAATTTTAAAAATTTTACACTTTCTTCATTATAAGGTTCTAATGCTACACATTTTAGCCAAATTTTAAAGTTGTAGCACTTCTAGAAATAAAATAATATTTTTCTAATTGTTTAAATTTAAATAATTTTTAACGGCCGCCGCAATACATATATGGTAAAATTGAAATGTTTATTTGTGCAAATTTACTATACTGTAAATAATTTGAAAATTTAAGCTTCCTAGCTTATCCCATAGTACCTAAACAGCTATCTATTTGTTTAAACTTTAAGAATTTTTAACTGCCAAACAAATTAAAATATCAAAATTTGTATAATCCCTATTTCGTTTTTTTAAGAATTCTACTTATAAAAAAAAAATTCAACTCCGTGGTACATTCGGAAATATATAAACCTTGAAATTTTTTTTAAACAATTGCGAATTTTTAGCGGCCGCATTGTTGCACTTTTTCAGAGATTAAAATGTTTATTTGTGCAAATGCACTGTTCTGTAAATAATTTGAAAATTGCAGCTTCCTAGCTCATCCCGTAGTACCTAAATAATTATTAAACTTTAATGTTCAAATGGGGTTAAAATAACCCCTAAAAATTAACAATTTTAAAATTTTCGATTTTCATAGTTGGTTATGAGAAAAGTTCTATACTTCTGCAAAATTTCAGCTTCCTAAACTTCATAGATTGGTCTACAAACTGGATTGCATTTTCCCATGCTAACTTATGGGAGATATTCCGAGGTCTCTGGAGTCGAACCCAAGACACTGTAAGCAAAAGTGACAATAATTCCTAATGGATATTGCGGCCATCTAGCAACACTGAAAACTTCATTTTCCTGGCTTACCGGCAAGTGCCCATAATTAATATACAAAAATGGCGCAATGCTTTTCTTATGGGAAAAAACGCAAATTTCGGAATTTCTGGAGTCGAACTCATGTCACTTAGGTAAAAAGTCTCATTTTATCTGATGGTTTTTCCATCATATCTACAAAACCTAAAACTTTCAGATCTCTTGTTCTTGTAGTTTGGGCTGGACATTAGTATCCTACTATATGTTATATCCTCCTCTGTAAGAGTCGTCGATATATAATGACTAGTTGTTGGTGCTTGCATACTGCAAGCATTTCATCTCACCTTAAAAAAACATTCATTTTTCAGACAGACATTTCATCATTACAAATATTCTTTTAAATTCTAAAGATTTCAACTCCGCAGCGATTTTCGTTTTTCCCACATGTAAAAATAATAGTTTTTTCTATAAGTAGAATTCTCAAAAAAACGAAATAGGGATTACAAAAATTTTGATATTTTAATTTGTTTGGCAGTTAAAAATTCTTAAAGTTTAAACAAATAGATAACTGTTTAGGTACTACGGGATGAGCTAGAAAGCTGAAATTTTTCAATTATTTGCAGAGTAGTAAATTTGCACAAATAAACATTTCAATTTTACCATATATGAATTGCGGCGGCCGTTAAAAATTATTTAATTTTAAACAATTAAAAAAATATTATTTTACTTCTAGAAGTGCTACAACTTTATAATTTGGCTAAAATGTGTAGCATTAGTACCTTATAATGATGATAGTGTAAAATTGTTAAAATTTCAAAATTTGGGGATTGTTTTAAACTATTATTTTTACATGTGGGAAAAACGAAAATCGCTGCGGAGGTGAAATCTTTAGAATTGAAAGAATATTTGTAGTGATGAAATGTCTGTCTGAAAAATGAATGTTTTTTCAAGGTGATATGAAATGCTTGCAGTATGCAAGCACCAACTACTAGTATGTTATATCCTCCTTTGTAAGAGTCATCGATAAATAATGATAGATATAGGAGGATACTAATGTCCAGCCCAAACTACAAGAGCTAGAGACCTGAAAGTTTTAGTTTTTGTAGATATGATGGAGAAACCTTCAGATAAAATGAGACTTCTTACCTAAGTGACATGAGTTCGACTCCAGAAATTCAGAAAGTTGCGTTTTTTCCCATAAGAAAAGCATTGCGCCATTTTTGTAAATTAATTACGGGCACTTGCCGGTAAGCTAGAAAAATGAAATTTTTATTGTTGCTAGATGGCCGCAATATCTATTTGAAATTATTGTCACTTTTGCTTACAGTGTCTTGGGTTCGACTCCAGAGACCCCGGAATATCTCCCATAAGTTAGCATGGGAAAACGCAATCCGGTGTGTAGACCAATCTAATACGTTTAGGAAGCTGAAATTTTGCAAGATTAAAGAACTTTTCTCATAAACAACTATAAAAATAGAAAATTTTAAAATTGTAAATTTTAGGGGTTGTTTTAACCCCATTTGAACATTAAAGTTTAATAATTTTTTAGGTACTACGGGATGAGCTAGGAAGCTGCAATTTTCAAATTATTTACAGAACAGTGCATTTGCACAAATAAACATTTCAATTTCTCCATATATATATTGCGGCAACCGTTAAAAATGTTTAAATTTTAAACAATTAGAAAAATATTACTTTACTTCTAGAAGTGCTACAACTTCAAAATTTGGCTGAATTGTGTAGCATTAGTACCCCATAATGGAGAAAGTGTAAAATGTTTAAAATTGCAACATTTGGGGATTGTTTTAAACTATTATTTTTACATGTGGGAAAAACGAAAATCGCTGCGAAGGTGAAATCTTTAGAATTAATAGAATATTTGTAATGATGAAGGAATGTAAGGAACTTCTATATAGAATGATAACATACATATAGGAGGATACTAATGTTTAGGCACTTTTAGATGAGCTGGAGATTTGGAATTTTTTTCTTAGGTAGGATTATGTGCAAAACCGACCTGAAAAAACGAAGACCTTGAAAAAGTGCAACAATGCGGCCGCAAAAAATTCGCAATAGTTTAAACAAATTTTCAAGGTTTATGTATTTCCGGATGTGCTACGGAGCTGAAATTTTTTTTGAGCTAGTATTTATAAATAAACGAAGTAGGGATTATACAAATTTTGATATTTTGATTTTTTTTATGTTAAAAATTCTTAAAGTTTAAACAAATTAGTGAACGTTTTGGGTACTATGAGATGAGTTAGGAAGCTGAAATTTTTAAGTTATTTACAGAGTGGTGCATGTGCACAAATAAACGTTTTAATCTTTCCATAAATATGTTGTGGCGGACGTTAAAAATGTTTAAAATTTAAACAATTAGAAAAATATTTTTCGCTTCTAGAAGTGCTACAACTTTAAAATTTGGAAGAAATGTGTAGCATTAGTACCTCATAATGGAGAAAGTGTAAAATTCTTAAAATTGCAAAGTTTGGGGATTTTTAATCTATTATTTTTACATAAGGGAAAAACAAAATTCGCTGCAGAGGTGAAATCTTTAAAATTAAAAAAATGTTTGTAATGTAGGAATAGAAGTAATGTATTTTCCGGTAGATGACCCATGCGTTATCTATGCAAATATTTCAAAATCTTGAAAAAAGGGTTGTGTGCATTATACATAGGATATGGATTTTTCTGGTTTAAAAAATAATTCATTCGCAGAGTAAATATTGGGTTTTATTTTTTCCTTTTCATTCAGGTTAAAATCAGGTGTAAATAAGTTACATATTTTTCAAGGTTTTAAAAAAAGTTCATTCTCATGTAATTTTCGGATTTTATTATTTTGTAATTTGGACAAGATGATTTTTAAATAAAACTCGTTTAATAGTTTTATTAACAATCAAAACTTTTTACTATATTTTAAATATGGTTGAGAGTGTAATATCTTGTGTTAAATGCCTCCAGGTGGAGAGGAACAACTCGCAGGCTGCACAAACATCTTGCTTCCCATTCAACTTCTTTTGAAAACACACCAAGTATAAGTGAAATAATTTTTTTTCATAGTGTTCCAACTAACAGACTCTTGGGCTCTTTTTTTCCTTGTCCTATCAAAGATCTAACAGCAACTAGCTAATGCACGTCCTTGACTATTCGTGGCGCGAGCAAACCAAGGAGATTCAGATTGTGTTATAAGCTTATGAATATATTGTTTACAAAGAGAATAAATGACTGATCACAAACATTTTGGACTGCACTCAAGTGCTGAGATGCCTACAAGTGCCAGAATAGAAATTTTGTGACCAAATCTTAAAAAATTGTTTAAAGAAAACTAATAAATTTGGGTTTTTTCAGGTTTTACCCGAAATTAAAAAAAGGCAATTGGAGGGTAAAAATCAGCTAAAACCGAAAAAATCCATACCCTAATTATAAATAGGAAAACAACTGAATACTTAAAAAAAATTATTTACGCCGAGTGTTATGATTTTTTGATTCCTATGTCCTTTAGCTGACAAATTCATGATATTTCCTCTCATTCTGTTTAAAGGCCTGAATGTACGTAATCCTACTAAATCTCATTGCTAAAAAAAATTTCAAGTTAAAAATTTTTTAAATGCTTAATCAACAAGATGGAAAAGTATACTCCATAAATAGAATACACAGAGATTTCAAAGACGTTCTTTATGGGAAATATTTTTGAAACGGTATCACAAGTTGGGCGATTCTCGAATTTTTATCTCCAAAACTATAACTTGTAATTATGTGGTCTTGCGAATTTTTATAGTAAATGTTGTCCTCAATCCGAATTAAATTTTTTATCTATACCTTACAGATCATTTAAGATCTAAGGAGAGAAAAATATGGTATTTAATTGTTGCTTGATGGATGCCATTTAATCAGATACGAGTGTTTTTTATAAGTGTTTGCATAAAGTGGAAGTTATAATTGATGGACATAACCGAAAATCACAATTGGGCAATAAATTTTAATAAGAATCACTCCTACTTAATTAAATTAAAATCCATCTAGCGGTTTAGGAGATGAAAGTTATGACAGACAGACGAGACGTGCCCGTTAGGCATTCTGCTACTATCATTTGCTGGTGAAGAATGTCTAAAAAAATCAGTGTTTGGCAAAAGAAACTTTAATCCTTTAGGTAGCCTTTCATGTATGTTCCAAGGAATGAAATGCTTCTGTGCTCGAATCCAGTCCATTTCTGTAGACTGTAATTAACTAAAAGCTTCTTTCTCTAAAGCTGAAATAATAGTTAAAATAAATTACGCCATTCTCTAGTTAAGCAACATTCTTAGGGAGTTGATACATTTACATAATGATCTTTACCAATCAAAATTTTTGACTGCTTTGTCTATACATTTTAAAGTGTTAAAAATATTAAGGTGTGCATCATCAACTAGGTCCATGTTATCATTGGGAAATTACAGTACAGTGGAACCTCGCTTAACGAGCATAATTCGTTCCAGAATCTTACTCGTAACGCGAAACACTCGTTAAGCGAAACAGTTTTTCCCATACAAATTAATGTAAAATTCGATAATGCGTTCCATGCCGAAAAAATACTCAAAATATTTTATGTATAACGTTTATTCAAAGAAAATTATATATACATTGTTAAGGACCGTGATTCATCTTCCTCTTTTCTTCTATCGCGGAATGAACGAACCTGGAATGAGAATTCGATTTGTAGAAAACAAAAAAAAATCGAAATAATTAATTTACTATTTATGATACATACCTAATTCTTTTTTACTAGAAAGCTGTCTAGATTTGTTTTTGCCGACGCTTCAGAATTTGGTGGAAATGTGACACAGCATTATCATTAAATAAATTAATAGCCCGCATAGCCACTGCCTTATTAGGGTGATGCTTCTCAATGTACGATGCAACAGTTTCCCATGCTTTCAGCATTTCTCTTATTGCGCCAGAAGATTGTTGGTTTGCTGTTACCTCCTCCTCCTCGGACAAACTCTCCTCTACAACTTCTTGCTGTGAAACACAATGTAACTCCATAAGCTCTTCGGTGGTCAGCTCTTGGCTGTGTTCTTCCACAAGCTCATCGATATCTTTGTTATCCACCTCCAGTCCCATGATCTTGGCCAAAGACACAATCTCATTGACTACAGGCTCCACAGGTACTGTCTCAAACACCTCAAAGTCACATTCGACAACGCTCTCCGGCCAAAGCTTCTTCCAAGCAGAAGTGAGGGTTCTCTTGGTAACCCCTTCCCATGCCTTTTCGATCATCAGGCAACGATGTGGAAGTGATATTTCCAAAACTCTGAGAGTGAGATTGGTCCCTTAAGTCACCTCAAAACATCGCTCGAAGAGTGCTTTAGTGTAGAGCTTCTTAAAGTTAGAAATAACCTGCTGGTCCATAGGCTGGAGTAACGGAGTGGTGTTGGGAGGCAGAAACTGAATCTTGATGAATTTAAATTCTTCAAGGAGGTCATCTTGTAGTCCTGGAAGATGGGCAGGAGCATTGTCCATAACAAGCAAGATTTGGAGTAGTAGATTCATCTCAAGCAAATATTTTTTCACAGAAGGACCAAACACTTCATTGATCCAATCAGTAAAAAGGTCACTTGTCACCCAAGCCTTGTTGTTGGAACTCCACATCACATTTAGCCTCCTCTTCTGGACTTTACACTTCTTGAAGGCTCGTGGAGTTTCTGAATGGTAAACAAGCAGCGGTTTAATTTTCAAATCGCCGCTTGCATTGGCACAAAATAGCAACGTGAGACGGTCTTTCATTGGCTTGTGGCCGGGTAATGCATTCTCCTCTGCTGTTATATAGGTTCGCTTCGGCATCTTTTTCCAGAAGAGACCCGTTTCGTCACAATTGAAAACCTGTTGCGGCAGGTAACCCTCAGAATCTACGAGCTTCTTGAAGTCGCCGATGAAGTTCTCTGCTGCCTTTGCGTCGGAGCTTGCTGCTTCACCGTGCCTCACAATGCTGTGGATGCCGGTTCTTCTCTTAAACTTCTCGAACCACCCACGACTTCCCTTAAATACTTCTTCTTCGGCCGTTGATGATCCTGGAGTCTTCTTAACGAGGTCGGCGAAAATCACTTTCGTCTTCTCACAAATGATGTTCTCATTAATAGTGTCGCCTTGCAGTTGCTTTTCATTTATCCATATGAGAAGCAACCTTTCAACATCATCTAGAATACGTAACCGTTGCGTAGATATTCTTGTCACTCCCTTTGAAGCATCTATCTCCTTAATCTTGTCCTTGTTCTTGAGGATAGTGCAAATCGTTGATGTAGACTGATTGTATGTGCATGCTAGATCAGCCACGCTCACACCTCGTTCTCGCTTTTCAATGATTTTACGTTTCATTTCTATGGTTATTTTTATTCTCTTATAGCTGTCTCCTTGCGGCTTTTTCTTTGGGGACATTTTTGCAAGGGTTATTAAACTTTGCACAAAAAAATCACAAATAATATGTCTGAACACAAGTTTGGAAAAATGTGTGATCACAAGCGACACTAAGATCCTAGCGGAACGAGTGCTAAACAGACTGATATAACAGGCATGGACGGTTGACTAAGAGGGAGGGGGGACGGACAGAGTGGAAATCCAAGCACGCTGTCAGCAGCAGGCTTGCAGCTAACGCATCCGTTCCTCGGATTGGCTGATTTTGAGACGTCAGGCGACTGCAGCGCTCTGCGGTGCTGGCCCTATATAGAGCCCCCGCACCGCTCTGTCCGACCCCCCTTGCCTTCCGACCCTCGCTGTTGCAGGCGCACAATCCGGGACTTCCCCTCTCCTCTTCACTCATTATGCGAAACGTCCCTCGTTCAGAGAATCATTTTTTTACAATTCATTTTGCTCGTTATGCGAATTACTCGTTATGATAGGTGCTCGTTAAGCGAGGTTCCACTGTATTTTGGTTCATCAAAACATTTAGGAAGGGTTATGTTGTGTATCATTTCTAGCCATGATTAAGTCTGTATCTGGCAACATTTGAAGAAAATATTGACATGATAACAGTTAAATATAACGTTTTAGATAAACTTAATTCATGAAAGTAAATAAAGATGATCTAAAACATAAATAATTGTTTCCAAAATTGTATAGCTAAATGTGCCCTCCATGCACTCACCAATCCTATTAATTAGGCTGTCAGAGTACACTGCACACATTGCACATACAGACACCTTGTACAGATAGTACTTACTTAAACCTCTCCAGTCTGAATTTAAATGCCCAGTATCCCCAGTTTTGCACCTTTCAATTCACTGGAATCTCATTCCAAGGATATCAGTTCACGTAATTATTTACTTATTAATGTATTATTTATTTAAAAAATTTCCTACCTTGTAATGGTTTTAGTTTTCCACCTCTACTCCCTTCTCCTGGTGATATTCCAAAAAGCATCCCACTTTGCATAAAGTGAAGTCACAATTGCAACACTTCCACTATGTTTGGATGCCTTTTCCATAAGGGGCTCACCTCGTCTTTAGTTTTTCTATTGTAATGTCAACCCACTCTTGATCAGCCCTCCCTGAATTGCTTTGTTTGAATTGGGCGTATTTATTGGTGTTGTCTGCGATCTCTTGAAAAAAATCTCCACCTAACAAAAATATCAGGTAAGAAAATTCATTCACACCTGAAGGTAAATCATAAATAGTGCCACTAAACCCCCACAAAATCACCAAGCCCCTCATAACGCTTCGTATCTTTCCAGTCAGTAAGTTTCACATGGAGTGATTCACCTGATTGAAGATCTCTCTTGGCAAGAAATTGCGTAATATCATCCTCGGAATCACTTTCAGCTGGAACTTCCAACAACTCTGAATCACTCAAACTATCAGAACCACTGGAATAAATTTCTTGATTCAGTTCTTCTGCAATGGTATCCTCACGCAACTCAGCCATGGTCACAGCTGAGGGCTGTGGTCAAAAAAAAATTTTTTTTCAGCTCTCATCATATTAGTGCATGAGGAGAAGGTTTGCTTACAAATGGCATGCCAGTTCTATTACGGAGTAAAAGCTCATATGCCTGAGATGATGATGGCCCTTTAGCCATCTCACTCATCTCCATCATGGTCATGGCATATTGGAGCGTAAGGAGAAGGTTTGCTTACAAACTGCATGCCATTTCTATTACAGAGTAAAAGCTCATATGCCCAAGATGATGATGACCTACTCTCTGGCTCATAATTATTGTTTTGCTGCTTCATTCATTAGTTGAACCAACAGGTAGTTAAGAAAATTGTTTTCTTCAGAGTGTTTATCAAAGAGAGAAATGAATACTGAAGGAGGTGTATATAGTGAAAAGAAACAGACCCATCACAAAGAAGACATTCATAGCACAGGGCGCTTATGGGCATCTTGTGCCAAAAGGTCAATTTAGGTTCAGATGCTTTTGGGCACTTCATGCCAGAAAGGGTTAAACTTAAGTGCAAGATGAGATGTTAATTCCTAGGGTCATTCCTTATCAAATGAACAAATGCCTCACAGGTAACCGTCTCAGATTTTAATCATATTTGGCACAAATATTCATTACATGAAGTCCTGTCATGTATTAGTGTCCTAATTCTAAGCAGTTCTGAGAAATGGTATCCAGAATGTACTAGAAGTGTTCAGGCTTCTGCTTTGAAATACAGCCTCATAATTGTGTCAAGGCTTTTACTTTTTCTGATATATGCCCATGAAATGGGCACTTTTTATTGTTGCTCAAAAAATTGTTTTTTTAATGTTCACAGATTGCAGGAATAAAGTAGTACAGGTCTCTATGTTTACACAGTAAGTCTATGTAATGTATAATACACACAATGAATAGTGAAGAATTCAGACTCTTTTTCTAAGACTTACTAAGGTCTAAAGTTGGCCACAGAGTTAAAAGTTGCAAATTTGACTTATTTGCAATAAAGTGTTTTGTAACATTGTGAAATATGAAGCTGAGTTTTGTAGAAATGTTCACACTTATATAAGATAAATGTGGTATGAATTTCAAAATCCTAACTCAATCCCTTACTTCCAAACAATGAAAACAAATGTAGATACTCCTGTAAGGGCATCTAAGATATCTTAATGGTTTTCAAAATCCAGAATGCAAAGTAATTTATGGAAATAACTCTGGGAGAGTTATCATTTAATGTAACATTTAACTCACTTTGACATAAGCAATAAAATCTTGTTGTAGCAGTCCTGTTCTAGTTTGTATAATCATCCACTATTACTTTGCAGTGATGGGACTTCCACTATGCAGACGATGTTCATAAATGGAATCCAAACTGTGTCCTTGTTGGGCCATGATAGTAGCTAAGATTCTGAGGGTGACATACAACTCACTTCACCATCATTTTTCTCATTTGTTCACTTTAATATGAGTCCGATATACCATTTTCCATCATATGTAAATGCAGTATACTGGCCAGGTTGTAGTTTTCAGAGAGCAGTATCCATGCCTGTACATATAGAGACAGGAGTACCAAATGGATCAGATGAAAGTCTTTTCATAAAAATTGAATTATTTGAAGTAGCCAAAAATGCAGTGTGATCGTGTTCCTGGTATGATCTTGATACTGCTGTATCATTCCTCCATCACTGCTTCATGAGAAACGATCTCATATGAGAGAACAAAGAAGAAAGTGATGTCCTTTATGTTTTCATGCGCCATCTGAATAAATTGCGATATAAGTATATAGCTGCATGTCGATGTTGCTTGTAGATAGGCATTTTGTTGTTCCTCCAATTCCATCATGTGGACTTTTACCGTGCAAGGTAACAAAAAATGCCATTCCGCCTCAATACCAAAATCTTGTTCATGCAAACACAAATTCATCATATTCTTGTAGTTCTAGTACTGGGATGCTGCCCCATCACTGAAGTAAATTATTTTGTCAATAAGCTTCTCGGGGAGTAACATTTTGAACTTAGACAAAATGTTTGCTAAATACATACACAGTAGTTGTGTTGTGCTGTAGGTGATCAGAGATGCAGCAAAACTGAGGCACTTTATGGCATTGTCACTTTTATAATACACCACAAAGGGATGTAATGTAGCCTGCGAATTATCCCAGTGATATCCTTGCACCTTATCCTGAATTACAAAACTGTAATTTTCTGCAAAATCTAAAAGCAACAGGACTTAAGAGTCAAGAGAGATTTTCTTTGCATTGTTTTAAATATGACAATTGTGCCTTTGTTATGAAATGATGTTGGCGAAGCTCGTCAACCATGTCAGCAAGATCTCACAAAATTCACTTACCGGCAATTGCAAAGTGACTGATGTAGTCCTGTCTGTATGCATCCATTTATGAAAAGTAAGTGCCATTGTCATCTTTAAATCCCTCGTTAAACTATCCTAGTAAGTAATTGTATACAGCATCTTTTCCAGGACACTTTTCACATATGCACTTCACACAGTTCCTGTTGCCAGTGTCACATACTGACTTTTGTAATAGCAACTTATAGTCAGAGCAGTGTTGAGGGACAGTATTTCACGTCATTTTAACATTTTGGTGATACTGGCAGACAGACAGAATGAGTACCTTTTTCACCAACAGGAATAAATTTAGGTCTCAGTTCACAAAACTTAGAAAATGCTATCTTCTGTTCAGTTTTTTTACAAAATTCAGTGTAGAGTTCCTTTGACTTAACAAAGAGAAGTATTTTTTGTACATGAGCTCTTTCTTTGCCTACTAAAATAGAAACAAAGTTTTTTTTCCAGGCACACATTCATGAGTAGTTGTCATTCTCATAGAGGGTTCACAACGACTTGTATCACATTTGCTGCAAGTGTTCTACCAAGTTGTTGTGGAGTTTCAAGAATACCATGTCTGGTTTTTACTTCTTGTGCTTTACAAACCGTGTACACAGATACACCAAAGGTATTTGCTATCTCTTCAATGGTCCATGAAAGAGGGGCAAGTTTCAGAACTTGCACCTGTTCACTTCATGTTGAGTTGTGGCACTTTTCTATAAGCAGATGCAAAATGTCATCAAGATCTTTATTAGATAATAAATGGAATGCACAAGTAATAACAATATGTTTACTCAACTAGTCCTTTTCCTTTTGCAATTCTTTTTGCCTTGTACATAACCATTTTGATCGATACAGCATTACCTAATTTTTCACTTCCTCCTCTAGTTGTGGCCATTTAGGACCAAGCTTATGAAGAATATGTTTCTCTTTTACTGACACCTTTAGTTTTTAAACCCATTTTATTCATTCATAGACCATTTTTTCTGTGAGATGTGGACCGAAATGACGTTCTGCTGCTCAGATTTCATGCATTTTTGCATATTGAATCATCTGAAGCTTATAGCTAATAGTATAGGCATATCTTCTCACTCTTGTAGCCATTGCGATCTCAATTCATGTAATGGTATTTATCCTAGATATTTATAAAATTTTTATGACATCTAACGGAATTCTAATTTTCCGTGGCATTAATTGCGCCATTCATTATGAGCTAAAGATATGACTAACATTGCAAATGCACTGAAATTGTAATAACTGTGAGTGAACATGTAATAAAGCACAATAACAATAATGCATCATTCCAAGTAAAACATGTTATATCAACATAGATCTTATTCTCAATGCTTGTGGAGCCATGGCTGTTCAAAATTTAACAATTTAACAAAAGGAGTTAAATGCTACCAAATAAGAATAAGGCAACACGCATCTGACAAAGTGTTTATTCATTAAGTTTTGTTTACAAGATTTGGCATAACACGGACTCCAAGTTGACAGGTTCTCAAACAGACCACCCTTGGCCTCAATACACAATGCAGCTCATTTGTGAATCACTTGTGTAGCTCGCTTTAGCTCAGTATGTTTGTCCTTTATGAGTCTTGCAGCATCCAATATGTGACCGAGCAACGCATCTCATGTTTCCACTTTTGTGGAGTATGCCATTTAATTGTTAAATTGAATTAAATTGTTAAATTTTGAACAGCCATATCTCCACAAACACTCAGAATCAGACCCATGTTGATTTAACATGTTTCACTCTGAATAGCCTCAGAAATCACATTCTGAAGTTATGCACATTCCTCATGACTCACCCTGTATATTAACATTAGTTTCCCTAATGATAATAATGTATATTAATAATGTATATTTTAAGATGAATTACTGTCAATTTTTTCATTTTGGGGATAAGTGGGTTCATGAGTGTCACTACTAAATACAGTAACAATATTACTTTGTCTATAAGACACAGACTGATTTTGGGAATCATTCTTCTGGGAAAAAAAGTGCATCTTATACCCCAAAAAAACTGTAGTTCGATTTCCCATAGATATCTGTGTTTGCTTATCTGAAAGAAATGGAAATGTATATCATCTATTAAATAAAGAGTCTTTTTTAAATTATGGCTTATTTTAACGTGTATAAGTTAGTTTTCTTTGAGCAAACCTGGAAATTTTTAAATTAGTGGATTAAAATTTTCTTTGTATGACTTATTATACAAAAAATAACTGTAGAATAAAAGATGTCTTCATGGTGATAAGAATTTTATTTGATTATAAGAATAAACATTTTGACCAAAAATTTTCTTAAATTTGTTTCACACATTTAAAATGTTTTAAAATAATAAAAACTTAATAAAATAAAAGTATTGCCATGTTAGGATGCTTTTTCCACACCGGATCTATTTTACACCCTGCATGATGGAACTCATTGCAAAATATGACATGACCACTGTTGGTTCAAGAAAATTCCATACAAAAAACCATCCTGAAATATCTCTGTCACCTTCATAGTGATAAAATGTTTAAAGCAGCAATGTGCCACCTAAAGCCTGCAGGCCACATCCAGCCTGCGAGAGCATTTTATGCATCCCAGAGAGCTTTGGTGAAAAAAATGATGTTTGACAATTAATACTGGCAGTTTTATATTTTCCAACTAAAATTACTCATGAACCCATTCTGGTGAAGATTTGATGGTTAGGAATGAATTTCACTTTATTGTTGTTCCCTTCTTGTTTCACAGTTTAATCTTGATATTTGATGACATTATAAATTTTCTGGTGTATTCCTTATTGGATTTTACTACAGTAAAACCTTGATTATCTGAAGTATATTGAGGGAAGGACTGTCGGATAAACCAAAAAGTTAAATAATTCGTAAATAATGGAAACATGGCTCATTTAGGAACATTGTCTTTATTTAAGTATTTCACATATAGCTCAGGCCATGTTACAAAGAAATTTAAATAAAAAATAATATAGTAAAATATTATTAACAAAAATATTAAAATTAATTAACCAGTGGTCTCTCGAGTGAATCAACTGTCAATAGGGTTGCCACCACATAAGAAGTTAATTCTGGGAGATTTTCTTCTAGATTTAAAATAAAAACCATATGTAAACTATGAAAATTGTTTTATTTATTGATTAGAAGGCATTTAATGAATATTTAATCAATTTTATTTTATTAAATAAAATAATTAGCATTAATCATCTGTCGGGCGATCTCTTGCATGGACTGACTCCTGAGGATCTTCTATGTGAACTGATTTTCGGTGGATGCAACTGACATATGCTTTCCAACTATGGTTAGACAACTCATCTATTTATCAGTCGGTTAAATCAAAAGTCATAATCAAGGTTTTACTGTATCTGGAACTGCATTATTTAAGTATCGGTATCTTCTGCCACCTTCATTCATACTCTTGCTAAGCATGTAATAGTATTCTGTGGTGGATATTACTCCCTTCTGCATTTACATTCTATGATTCTTTTTTGTTTGCACAAATCCCTTGCTTTCTTCTCACAACCATATTTTTCATATATTTCATAGGGAACAAGAAGAGCCTATTCTGTTTGTCAGCTAGATGATCTGTGGTTTTAATCAGTTATATACAGGGTGTCCCACGAAACGTGTGCATAATTTCTGGTGGTGATTCCTTGACTTATTCTGCATGAAAATGTCTATATCAACATGGGTCGAAATGTCAACTGTTACAGAACTACAAGCACTTGAAGTTCGAGCTCCGATTTTTGTTTTGTGAAAAACTTAGATAATATACATTGCACAAACACATTATTTACTTTACTTACTGGTGCTCCTCTGTGTGAACAGGTATAACTACAGCATGGTACAGTATGCCTCACTGTTCCTTGCCGACCTCAGGCTGTTCCACTTGGATGGGGTTGTGGACATTTTTGCTTACAACTCGAGAACAGGAAATCTGCAGCATATGAAATTTGTATGGTTGGTGTAGGCATTCCGTGTAAAAGTGTCATTAGCTTTTCGCAAAAATCAGCATAACGGAAACTAGTGTATTTGAGGTCAGAGTTGAACCCAGCGTTCCTCCAGCATTATTCTTTGCAACTCACACTCCTGTATACAGAAAGATGCGTCTTTTTAATCTACAGAGAGATGTAAATAATGTGTTTGTGCAATGTATATTATCTAAGTTGTTCACAAAACAAAAACGGAGCTCGAACTTCAAGTGCTTGTAGTTCTGTAACAGTTGACATTTCGACCCATGTTGATATAGACATTTTCATGCAGAATAAGTCAAGGAATCACCACCAGAAATTATGCACACATTTCGTGGGACACCCTGTATATAACTGATTAAAACCACAGATCATCTAGCCGACAAACAGAATAGGCTCTTCTTGTTCCCTATGAAATATATGAAAAATATGGTTGTGAGAAGAAAGCAAGGGATTTGTGCAAACAAAAAAGAATCATAGAATGTAAATGCAGAAGGGAGTAATATCCACCACAGAATACTATTACATGCTTAGCAAGAGTATGAATGAAGGTGGCAGAAGATACCGATACTTAAATAATGCACTGTTCTAGATACAGTAAAACCTTGATTATGACTTTAAATTTAACCGGCCTAATGGAAACTGGTGTTTTTGAGATCAGACTTTGACCCAGCATTCTTCTGGTGCTATTGTTTGCTACTCACATTTCAGTATACAGAAAGATGTCTCTTTAATCTACTTCTGGAGATGTAAATGTGTGTTTGTGCAATGCACATTACCGAAATTTTTCACAAAAAAATCAGAGCTCGAACTTCAAGTGGTTGTAGTTCTGTAACAGTTGAGATTTTGACCCATGTTGGTATAGACATTTTTGCATGGAGTAAGCCAAGGAATCAACACCAGAAATAATGCACATGTTTTGTGGCACACCCTGTATAATGCAGAATTTATTCTGTAAGATTGATTGTGTGAATGGCAAATAACCTTGGAGAAAAATTGTGAATATTTTCAAGTACTTACAGCTGTATTAATATTTTCAGTCTCACCAGAGCTGACCATTCAAGAGTTGATAAAGAAGCTAAAAGACTTAATAAGGCAAAATGAACTCATAGCAGAGGAGAAAAGGCAGGTTGAACAGAGAGCAGCTGCCTTAGCTGAAAAGGTTGTCACTTTGAAGGCAACTGTAGATGAGGATGAATCTGAGATGGCAGCATTGACAAATCGATTAGCAGTAGTTGAAGCTCAGTTGGCACATAGGTAAGGTTTATAATTGATTCCTTTCAATAGCCCTTTTCCTAACTAGCTCATTATTTGAATTCTCTGTTTTACGGGAAGGCCATTTAAAGACTACTGCCTAAAATATATATTTTTATACAGTTATCTGTTGGGACATTATTATTCAAGGCAAAAAGCAGAAGTTTTCGATATACAGGCATGCCTCACTTAGTGCATGAGAGGCATTCCGAGAAATCTGTGCGCTATCAGAATTTGCACTAAAAGAAGTTTCTAACATAGCACTTAACCCAGTTGAATTTTACTATTAGAAATGTTACTGTTTTTACCTTGCAACTTATATAATGATAGGACATTTTTATATACTAATTTAAAGTCAAGAAAACGAAGTACTCTATTTACTCGTGTAATACCTGCACTTTTTCCCCCACAAGTTCCCATCAAAAAAGGAGGTGCGGACATAACATGATATTTGCCCTTTTATCTTTTGAGGGTAGGCAATAAGCTGTCAGTAGTAAACTTAAATCATGTAAATATTCTATGTAAATAGAAGTGTCATTCATTCTCATAGAAAAGGTGATGTAAGAGAAATAAACAACTGAATTACATATATTTTTCATTAAAAACAAACGAATTCAGTTAGATTGCCTTTTAATTCATGACGTGCTCAAATCACATTTTACCGTAAGTGCATTTTCTTGGGTTCCTATACGTTATGCAATCCTAAAAAAATATATGTACATACTTTTATTACTCTGTATAAAAGCAAAAAACACAATCTTGTGATGGAAATGTCACTAAATAGCTGTTGGAGTTGTTCGTTTGTGCTTTCTGAAAGCTGTAAGTGGTACATTTTATCCACAGAAACGTAAGAAACGCTTCTATGTAACTGGGTTGCAGTGCATCTAGTGACCGGTTTGTTTTTGGCATTGTGTGATCTCTGAGAGATTTGACGCGGGTATTTATTTTGAGCATAATAGTTTACATTTATTTATGTAAATTTCGCTCTTTTTATATGTGAATAATGGCTGAGTTAGCGTAATTTTGCAAAATTAGCGAAAATTACTCATTTTAACTTATATAACTTGAGAATGTGCAGCGGCTCAAAATTGAAAATTTCTGTGAGATCAAGGAGCTAGACTCCAAAGTAGGTTTTTGAGTTGTCTCCGTGTAATATAATGGCAATTTGTGAATTTTTCATGTTTACGTACGTTAAAAAAGTATTTTAAAATCATTTTTTTAAGTAATTTCTTAAATATTTGCTTGTTGCCATAATTATGTCATCAGATTCGGCTTCAGATAGATTATTCAACCGATATTGCTGTAAAATATCAAAATTTTGGAATTGCGGACTACATGAATTACAGTTTTTCAGATTCTTAGCTCTAAAAATGGGGATGCATGCATTACATGTGTGCGGGTATTAAATGAATAAATAATTTTAATAATTAATTAATAAGTAATAATTTTAAATAATTATTTATTATGAACTTATTGGTGTACAAAAGCTTCAGAAAACTAATTCTTTATGATGGAAAATCTCAATTTTCTAATAACATTTGCGATGAAAAAACGTATTATAAATTAAATGAGATATACAAAATATCATAAGTATTTCTGGTATATACTTGGTAAAACATCAATATAATGTATTGCCTTGCCATGTTCCTAAAGTTCTTCATGATTACAAAGATCTCTGATGATTGGCCAGCGCAAAAGTAAACAAAAACAGAATACGAGTGTTATTACGATTCAGTGGCATCGCTGCAGCTTCAGACACATAACTATAGTATAGATACCAACAGCAAAATAAATCAGAATAACAAATGAATAATGAAAGCTAAAGTTAAAGTTGTGGTGAACCTAATCTAACCTAATCTCAAGCAAAAACCCATCCAAAGCGAACCCAGCCCTGCACATCTCAACAGTAACATTAACAACTTTAAAACTTACAGTGTCACTGCAAAAGACTGTGGAATTATGGCAAACCAATGTAAAAAACAATAAAAGTGAACGAGTGAAATAGAAATAAAGTTAATAAACGTATATATAACAACAACTTGTCTTTAATTAGAGTTAAATGACTATCACTGAACAGAGATTGAAATACGAATGAAGGTAAGTGAGAAAAATCCTGGGACCATAATAAAGGACCGTAGCATTTAGGAGCATTATTTTAAGAAATTTCAAAAGTTAAAATTTTAGTCCTGAGATGCCAACCGCAATATATAAAAAATGTGCTAAAAGAACATTCGCTAAAAGAAAATGCACTAAGTTAGGCATGCCTGTACAAAGAAGTTAATATTGTTTTTACTTTGACTTTTAACAATGAGAAAAATATCAAGCTCACCAAATGAGCCATCGGCATTTCCTATTCACAGACCTTCATGAAACAATACTTTTTGATTGATTTTGGATTCCTTTCATGTAAACAAAGGGGAAAAGTATTCATTTTTGTGTTTATCGTTTTTCTAGACATGATATTTCATATTATATTTAAATATATATGTCAATATCCATGTTGCTTTTATCAGATAAACGAAAGATCCTGTTCAAAGGCATTGTAGTTATAAGGACTCACCATCATTAGTCACTATGTCAGAAAAAATTTTCATCTGAAATGTGACCCAAAAAAAATAAATATTTGTTTTAAGGGATAAAGGGAATAGAGAACAGCAACATGCAAGCACTCTGAATCTGGAAAGACCTACAGTAAAGAAAAAGTAAATAAATTGCATCACAACATAGGTTTGAGTAAAGGGAGTTCCAGTCCATATGGGTTACATCGAACTCGCCTGAGGAGTTAAATTTGTCCGTTTATGATGTTAATTTATTTCTGAGGATAAGATAAATGTGATGTTGTAAAAGTCCTCGTATTCAACCTGTTTTGAACGTGGACTAACTCAGATAAAAGAATTGGGATAATCAGTGAATCATTGTAAAACATCTCAAAATGAACAGCTTAACTTTTACTGAAATAAATGTTGTAGTCATATAATGATATGCTATGTTTATATAAATGCTGTACACCCACATCAGGTGTTGATAGTGAAATTAGGATGGCTCAGTCATAACTTAAGTGTGTATAGGAGTGAAGATAACAGGTGCACTGGTACCATCATTCTTAAAATTAAAAATGTAAGCTTAAGATTGCATGTTGAGTCTCTCATTTACTCATTAAAAATTGAAACTACTTTTGGTGGCTACAATGGGAACCATGTTTTGGCAATGCCCAAAAAGTAAAATAACTGGAAGTCGGATACAAAGAATTTTACAGTATATTAGAAATATATAAGATCAACCTGTTAGGTAACCATTTATATCTTATAAGCCACTTTTGTTGCATTATGAAATTTATCAACTCACTTTTCGAGTTTGAATCCAGTGAAATAAAGCTGCTTGTGTTATGATGTGTTGGGCAACCTATTCTGCATAACTGCATTGGTGGTAACGAATCCTTCAGTGGGGTGCATTGAAAGCTGCCATTTATTCAGTAGGCTGGATTAGAGTTAAATCTGAAGTTACCTGAAGATTCTGAAACATAATTGAAAATCCAGTTCTAATTAGGTTTATTAGGTTAACATTTCAGTATTAAATGTTTTATTATCATAATTTGAATTTAAAATTTATTAATTTGTGTGTTAAAATTTATGGATCTCTTTTTCATCATAGCTTTGCGGGCCACATAAACCATTCTCACAGTGCATTTCACCGTGGGCTGCCCATGTCTCAAGTATCAAAAATCATGATGGAATTCAATCTTAGAAATACCTATGAGAAAAGATCAAAAACAACCTTAAAAAAACTTATTTGAATAGGGAAGTATTTAATAGGGAGGTCATAATTTAACCCTGAACAGATATTGCTAGATAGAAAATAATATTTAGTTGATAAATTAAAAATTGAACATTATAAAACACAGGCAGGTGGCCGCATAAAATTGTTTAGTAGGCTCCATGTTGGGCTCTGCATTATGGTATTAAGTTGGTGATTTCCTGTTTTAGCAAAGGTGATCATCTTTCTAACTTTGGCTCTCTTTGATAAATATTGATTTTCTATTTCAGGGAAAACATTGATGATGCAGCTGTTCTGAGGCAGGAACTCATTCAAGTGCAGAGGGTTATGGATGAGATGACTAGAGAGAGGGAAATGGAAAGTGATCAACTGAAGAGGGATCTACAGAATTTGCAGCAAAAGTACGATTTGTTACAAATGGAAAGCAAGAAGGCCAAAACATTGGAAGAGGAAATAAAAAGGTTGGTGGATAAACTTTATACTGATTTTTCATTTCTTTTAATTAATCTTTCAATCTTGGTGTATTTCCCTTGAACTGTTGCTTATTTTAATTACTTACTTGAATCTTTAGTAAAGAACTAGAAGAATCTCTTTTGAAGAAAGATGAGCTTATAGCTAAGTTTAGTGATGAATTAACTATGCTAAAGGATACGGTAAGCACTTTAGAGGCTGAGTCCTTCCTGAAGAGTTCAAAGTTAAAAGAAACTGAGACTGAACTTGAAAATTCAAGATTGATGCTAGATGAAATTCGTTCCAAAGACGAAAATAGTAGGAAAAGAATAGCTGAATTAGAAGAATGTTTGATGGAGGTAAGTTTATTATATTTATGTGTATTTTTGTTATTGTCTTACCTGAATTGTTTTGATGCTGCCACATTGTTGAACAGAAATAAGTAAGTTATTCTTTTAACATTAGGCATCATTAGCATTGGAAGAATCAAAAAAGGAGCAGAGGAGGATGAATGAGTTGTTATCATGTCTTGAGGAGAATGCAAAAAAAGATAACCAGAGTATTTTTGATTTGAAGACTGAAGTAAATAATAATTTAATTGCAATTAGTAATAAGAACAAAGAGTTGATGGCTGTTAATGAGAAAATTGAGATGCTAACATCCCAGTTGAAGGAGTATACCATTATGAATGAAGATTTAAGGTGCCGAAATGCTGAACAAGCCAGATATTTAGATGACAAAATAAAGCTTGTGACCTCCATGTTAGTATTGTGTGACTTTTAAACAGTAGTTTATTATATATATATATATATATATATATATATATATATATATATATATATATACTGTGTTTACTCATGTACCTCTTGCACCTTTTTACATGGAACACTGGCAAAAAAAGGGAGTGCGCGTCTTACACGGAGTTTTCTGACCAAGTAATATAAATTTTATCAATTGTAAATTTTCTGCAATATGATTGCATCTGCATCTATATATGCAGAAAACGTTGAATTCTACGAAGTATTCGCGTATCTATGCGACCAGCAAACATTTAGGTCAGTGTTTCTCAACCGCCGCTGCCGGTCTGCCGCCGATCCACGGTCTGCAGTCTGCCACTAGTACGCAAGAGGACCTTACTGTACAGGCTATTGATGCTGAGTGCCATGTTACGTCAAAAATAAGTAATACGTGAAGCTCCGCATCAGCGCGTAATTTTACTAAAGATAAAGTGCATAATATAGTTATCTTTGATATTGCCTGAAAACAGGGTAAATTGTGGATGAAATTGCATAATATTACATTAAAAACTATTAAGAGGTTTACAGAAAAGAAGACTATCAAAGATGAGGAGATTTCTGCTAGTATCGGTGGAAAGAGATCGCCCAATAAATTACATCACCTAGTAGGGGGGAGAGGGAGATAATTTTTAACTCTGAATCTATCGCGGATCGGTGAATTTTCTTTTTTGATTGAATTTTGGAGTCAAAAAACTTAATTTGAGCAAAACTTGTTTCGGGGAGTGGGAACCGTTGAAGAGTCCGATTTTATTTTTAAAAAACGTTCCTGCTTAAATTAATTTTTTCCCTCCGGACTGGCCCCAAAATAGGGGTGCGCAAGGTACACGAGTAAATACGGTATATATATATATATATGTTGTGTTTTTATTGATTATTTGGTTTCTGTCTCAGGGAGGACAAGGAAAAAGAAATACAGAGTACTTTGGAAAAAAATGCTGCTCAAATGGATCTCTTAAATAAAAATTATCTGGAACTTATGGTATGTTGTCTTATATTGTTCATATTATAGTTCTAATGCATGTAGCTTTTATCATTTATTGTTATTACCAACACCTGCTGTCCTTAAATCATTTCAAATGTACACCTATCTCATTTAGCATGGTAGATGGGTTCCTGAAATACACCACGCTAAACAAAAACCCGCTGAGCAAAAACTGATTTCCCATAAGAATACTTGTAGTACTACTTAGTTGCATTCCTGTCTCAAACTCATGATGTGTGTAATATTTAAAAAATTTTTAGAGCTTGTTCCAAGCACAAATGCAGGAAAACAACAAAATGGATTCAGATACAGAGAAAAAACTTCTTAATCAAATTGAATCAGCAGTTGATTTGTTAACAAAGAAGTCTAGTGAGTTAGATCATTTATCCACAAATGATAAACAAATGTTAGAAAGTTTGCAAAAAGAAGGAAAAAGTACGAATGAAGAAGTGATCAAAATGCTTCAGAGTCAGTGCAAAGAGAAGGTATTTTAAGGCATGTGTTCAGATTCATTGTACAGTATTATTTGCCGGCTAAGTATTAAGAATTAACCATTTTTATTATTTTCAGTCGGAACAGTTAATGGAGGCTCAAAGGAGAATTAGCATTCTGTCGACTGAGATGGAAAGCAAAGCAAACATGGACAAGGCTAAAACAGAGGAGCTTGGAGCCATAATCAATTCTTTGAGGGTCACTTTGGAACAGAGGAAAACAGATTTAGTTGCAAAAAATAAGGTAGTTGAGGAACTAGAAGAAAAATTGTCCGCGCAAAAGTTACTGATGGCACAAAAAGATGAAGAGATATGTAGAATAAATTCAAAGTACATGATGAAGGTAAGCAGTGTCTGTATTTTTATTTATTCTTTGTTTAAAACTTCAACAGCATAAAATCTTTCCAAGTATTGTTGAGTCATATAACTGCAACTATATATATGATATGAGAGATTATGAAATTAAAAATCAGAATACCTCTGGTTTTTACATAGATGAACTTTTTCATTGGGCCACGCCAGCTAGAGAAGTTTGTACAATTGCTATTCATTTTAATAATTATATTGAAAAATAGAAGGTTTATGTTGCAATGGTGAAAAATGAAATGAGAAAACATTGTGACCTTCTTAATAGGTAACATGAAACATGAAGATTCCTCATGAGCTGTTTTCTATATAAAGCCTGCATTACACATGATTTCTTGTCCTATCCTTGCAATAGTATGGAAAGTAGAAGATGTAGGTTGTGTGATTTGGATCTTTTCAAACAATCAAAAAATTTTTCTATTTTAGGAAAGCAACTTGTAACATTACAGGTTAGATAAAAATGTACAATTCCTGTGTTCCTATTTTTATTGGTTTATATCCGAGTGCCTCTTATGGGACACTTTTTATCCCATCCCTGCCTGTTATGACTTTCAAGAATAAACATTCATTTAAAAAGGAAGTGTACATCATGTAGATGGATTTCTTAAGAAGTAGGCCAGTGTTAGTACAAGTTTTCCATTTTTATTCTTGGGTGTTAGGTTGTACCCCTGTATATTTAATGCTGAAGCTATCAATTCAGAAATGTCTTTTACCTTAAAATAATTGACTGAGATTGTCTTTAATTGATGACTCACATCCACTCAGATTTTTATTATTAAATCAACTTATAGAATATTCTGTGTAGTTCTTGTGGAATATGTAGTCTCTCTTCATGTTGCTAAGTGAATGGAATTTTGTAGCCTTTTTTGCTAAATAAATACAGTAAAACCTTGTTATTTCGAAGTTTAAGGGACCACAAATATATGGCTTTGAATTATCCAGGTTTAAACGAACTTTTAAAAAAATCGAAATTTCTTACGATTCGCATCTTGGACAGTAAAATCATAATATAATCTGATCTATCCATTCTGCTACAAAACGTATTGACCTTACAAGTTCGTACACATGGCAAATTCATGAACAGAGCTTAAGTGACCACTTAATTCATGATTCACGAACACCACCGCATTTGAAAAATAGGATAGAGTGAACATCCCAACTTTCCCAGTGTGTATTTCAAGGTATTTTTTTACGCCACGTTTCGGAAGAAGACTTTCAACCATGCATACTCAGCCTAAAGATTACGAAAATGCATGCTAAAAAGATTGGGAAAACGCTTGTGTGAAATATTGTCTAGATAATAGATAGGAACCATCACGTAGTAATTATCTCCAATTTCGTTCAAATTTTCCATGCCATCGGTATGATCAAAAATAATTAATTAATTAATTATATCTTTATTAGCTCTAGGTAATTTCATACATTGCATTGTAATTTTATTTCCATCCATATTACACAGCTGTAATAAAATATACGTGCTCTCAAAATAACGTGGTCGTATTTGTTATGACAGGACAATTATGTACTTACGAATTCTTTTTTTCAATACATACTCAACACATTCTCCCTTTGGGACTGCTGGCGAGGGGATTTAAATCCATGAATTACGTCATGCAGGCAGGAGGGAGTGGTAGGGGGCAAGCTTAGTGTAGCGTGCCAATTTTAAGGGAAGGGAAAACTAAAAAGGCATAGATAAGCATGATGTATTTTATGGACGATCTCTTAGAATTGTAAGAAATGCTTTTAACCCATCAGCCATTGTCCTGTGTACCCAGTACGCAGGCAAAAACTTCGTATGCAGTCGTACTGGGTACACCACGGAGATCGCTAATTTCTCTATTTTTTTTAAGCAATAAATTTTCTTAAATCTAAAAAACCTTCATATATTTCAAAACAATAACCTTTGGTTTTCCTATGCGCTTAATTCTGCAATTTTTACTTTCTTTTACCTATATTATACAGTGGAAACCACTTAACACGAAAACGGATAACACGAAATATCGGTTAACATGAAATGCAGGCTCATCCCTACCGGTGCCTATACATTTCAACGTATATTAGTTCGTTTTATGCTAAATGGTTAACAAGAAATTTCGGTTAACACGAAAAAAATTTTTCGGTCCCCTGAAAATAAATCCCTCTCAAATTCTTGGGATAACATGAAATGACCCACTCATTTCTTAACATAGGAGTATGAATAATCTCACAACCACAGCTGTACCTCCTCCTTCCCCCTCTCTTTCAATAGGCATGGTCATTAGTACCTCAGAGAAACTCCCGTTGAGAGGGTTGCTACCTAGATTTCCTTGGCAGCAATAAACTAAATTCTGGGAACTACCATCTTCGAATGAAAGGAAGGATTTGGAGGTGCAGATTTCTATTTGTACTGTACCTTCCCTTTTCCCGTCTTTCAATACGCTCAACTTCTCCCTTGCTCTTGTCTCTAGACCCCTATGCAGAACAGTTCTACTCAGTTGATTCTGAATTTCCGCGTGAAACGGCTAGCGAATGTGAAACGAATCTGTGAGCGAAGTTCTTCTTTCTTTGGTGAAGTGGTGAAGAACGAGGAGCCTTTACTTTTCAAGCCAGCAGAGGATGGTTTGATAGATTTAAGAAGCGATTTCAACTTCATTATGTGAAGATTGCTGGCGAAATTGCATCTGCCGATCATGAAGCAGCAGCTAAATATCCAGATGTATTCAGTGAACTCACCGAAAGGAAAAATTACCGGCCTGAGCAAGTCTTTAACGCCGATGAGACGAGTTAATTTTGGAAAAAAATGCCACAACGAACGTGGATTGCTAAAGACGAACGGTCGGCTCCTGGCTTTAAAGTAGCGAAAGACAGATTTACCCTTCTATTTTGCGGCAATGCAGCAGGAGATTTTAAGTGCAAACCAATGTTGGTGTATAGAGTGGAAAATCCGAGGGCACTGAAGGGCAAGACCAAAAGTTCGCTCCCTGTATTTTAGAGGAGTGACAGCAAAGCTCGGGTTACTGCAAGACTTTTTGAGGATTGGTTTGAGAATTGCTTCGTTCGTGAAGTGAAAAAGTACTTGAAGGAAAAAAATCTTGCATTTAGGGTGATCCTCGTAGTGGATAATGCACCAGGTCATCCGAAATCTCTTGCTGAGGCCCATCCTGAAATTGAAGTTGAGTTCTTACCACCTAATACAACTTCACTTCTGCAGCCCTTGGACCAGGGTGTTATTGCAGCCTTTAAGTCGTATTACATCCGCAGAAGTTTCACTAACATTTTTTCAATGGTGGAGACAAATCCATCCTTAGGAGTTAGCGATTGCTTGAAAAAATTTGATATTTCGAAGGCCATTGAAATAATAAAGGGATGAAGTGAAACAATGAACCTTTGCTGGAAAACTCTTTGGCCTGATATAATTCGTGACTTCCGAGGTTTTCCCGATAATATGGAGGACGTTAGGGAAATAATTAATATCGCAAGACACATCGGGGGTGAAAGCTTTGAAGACATGGAAGAAAGTGATGTGGAAGAATTGTTAGAGTCCTATGCAGAGGAACTAACCGTTGGTGAATTAGATATGGTGACACAAACTTCGAGTGAAGGCGAAAAAGAAGAGAATGATTCGGAGCCTGAGAAGCCAAAGTTAACAGCAAAAATTTTGGAGAAGTTTTTGAAGCAGGCAGAAGATTTAAAAGAAGCACCACTGGAATTTGATCCTTCAGTAGAAAGAAGCCTGAAGTTCAAGAGGAGTCTAGAATCAGCTTTAGCTCCCTACGTAGAACTTCATAGGGAGTTAAAAAAGTCCAAACAGATGCCTATCACAAAATTCTTCCAGTCAAGGTCCGAGCACATCGAAATCACAAGACCAAGAGCAGACCATCTAATTAACCTTGGTGAGTTTCACTGTAACTTCGTTAAAATATTTCATTAAATTTTCAATAAAATATTTCTAGAGATAAATAAAAATTACGCGAAAATTAATGCCAGTATGTACCGTTTCAGTGAGTGCAAACAACCGCCGGTAGTGCTGCTAGTGTTATGCATCTGTGCAGAGGCCAATCCGGCATAGCTGAGGACTTATCGTTGGATTCGCTGTCAATATTAATCAACAAGTTTTTTATATGTATTGTTTCAGCTCTGTGAACATTAAGTTTAAATATTTCTAAACTTGTTTCTAAATATTTATCACTTCGAGCGATGAAAGTGTCGTATTTAAGCAAGCATTTCCAGGTATAAAGGGAAAACTATAAAAGTGAATGTCTGCCTAGTGTAAAATTACGCGAGAATTTAATTTTAATTTTTTAATAAATATTTTTTTAAACGCAATACTACTGTATATAATTAGTTGATGAGATGTTTATGAGATGTTTATAATCTTTTTTCAAGGAAATATAAGCAATCTATGTCATTATTATTGAAAAAACGCCTTCAAGGAGTACATTTTTCCGAACTCGGAACGGAACCCTTTTATTCCCATAAGACTAATGATTTCTCCAACGCGGATTCGCGCAACACGACACCCTTGTAGAACCTAACCCCCGCGTTCGGCGAAGTTTTACTGTACCAATAACATACGGTTGTAACTTCGTTTCATTTGCTAACACTGCTAGTATTATAGGAATGTGCATTCTTTCATAGTTTTTATAAGGTCCTTTTTTATGACTTTTTCATTAACTTTGTAATTGGATGGCATGTTGAAATAAATAGGTGTCTCATCTGCATTAGCCATTTGGCTCAGAAGGTAATCTTGAATTTTCCATGATGCAATTACATGCTTCTGGAAAGTAATAAGTTTGTCTGTGTAGTCAGAAGGTAAATGGCAAAGACAAGTATGTTGAGTACGTAATGCATGGATGTTTTCTTGGGTTTTGCAACAAACCTTTCCAAGCTGCAAAAACAATGCAAGCATTAAAAAGTGGTAACATTTCTTTTATTAATTACATTTAAAATGCATAACAGAAAATCAAAACCTATCATAAGAGGGTGATCACATTTCTTTTAACCCTTAACTACTCATGTCTAAAAATTTCACGCAATTGGTCATGCGGTGTACTGAGTGTGTTGTTGCATTATGTGGACAACGCGGCTGTAAATAATAATAATAATGATAAATTCATTTTAATATTTTGTTTATTTAATATTTTAATGTATTTCATGATTTGTAATTCTCATTGTTAAAATTATTTATTTATTACTAAAATAAGTGCCAATTTAGGCAATTATAACAATAGAAGAAATAATGCTCAAAAAATAACATTATTGAAATATTCAAACGTTTACAAACAAATCACGATGCGTATATAGTGCAGTAGAAGCGACTCACACAGCTTTGCATCTGTTTTACTCCTCAAGAACAATAGTAAAAATTAGAGGCACTGGTAACAAAAGAAATCGATTCACAGTAATGCTCAAATGCATGGCTGATGGCACAAAACTGCCACCATATGCTGTTTTTAAGCGAAAAACTTTACCTAAAGGCAATTTTCCCAAGGGAATTATCATAAGAGCGCAAGTAAAAGGTTTGTTTGATGAGAAGATAATGAATGACTGGATAGAGAGTGTATGGAAAAGAAGAACTGGTGGTTTATGAAATCAGAGGTCTCTACTAATTTTAAATGCATTTAGTTGTCACACTAAACCAGCGGTAACGTGGAAACTACAAGAATTAAACATAAATCTTGCAATAATTCCTGGTGGAATGACATCAATTCTACAACCAGTTGATGTTGTTATTAATAAACCATTCAAAACACCTATGAGGCAAAAGTGGTCCAATTGGATGGTCAATGGCGACCATAGGTTTACTAAAAGTGGAAATATGATGAAAGTTGATATCCCTACGATCTGCCGATGGATTGTTGAAACGTGGAATGAATTGTCCACGGATGTTATTATAAAAGGTTTTAAGAAATGTTGCATCAGTAATAGTTTAGATGGTAGTGAAGATGATATGGTGTGGGAGGACGACGATGACAGCGCCACGACAACGGAGGATACAAAAGATACCAAAGATGACGATTCCGATAACAACATCGAAGTATAATGGTCCAGTGACGAAGAATTTCTTGGCTTTTAAAATGAATAAATACTGAATTGATTCTTTTCATATCTAATTAATGCATGTTTATAGAATTAGTTAATAAATTTTTACTATTATCTATCTTACTTTTCGTAAAAATCACCAATAAAAATATGAGGACACCCGGGCAGTAATTAATGTGCCGAAATTGTAGAAATATGGGGTCAAATGAAAATAGGAAGATTATGTACCTCGTGTAACACACATTCTAATTTTTAACTCAAATATTTAAAAAAAAGTGCGCATTATACGTGGGTATTTACGGTATTTTAAGTTAATTTCAAGCAGATATAATTTAGCGATAATTAAGGATGAAGTGATTTAGTGCTGTGGATTTGATGCAATGACTGACGTAGAGAATCTTGTCATTGAAAACAAAGAAAAGTTTCTGTGCCAAATTTTTCCTTTAATATTTTAAAAGAATCTTTATCCTTTCATATTTGGGTGGTTGTCCATAAAGTTGATCTTGCTGACTTTGCTCAATTTCACATTCCCGAGGCATGTTCCTTGCTAGAAGATGCTAGTTTCTTGTTCTGATTCAGTTAAAAAAGTTTTCATTATACAATTCTATATTTTATATGTAAATATTGGTTCTGTTTATGCGAAATATTTTTGTATCAGTTTCCTGGAATGCATACTCTACATAAAGAGAGGAGTACTGTATCTTAATTTTGAAATGTGCCTGTATCGTAATGCCTGTGTGCCTGCATGGATTGGTCTGAAGCCTGTCGTGACGTCATGTTGAATAAAAAATTCGATAACTCATGAAGTTGCAAATTAGATTACAGGAACGTTTCTCGATACGTGATGGAGAAGCTAATTATAACTCTGGTATCCCATAATTTTGATGTTGCTACAGGATTAAAAAATCTAGCATTTATACCGTCTGCAGTTAGTATTTGTTTTATTTAGTGGATATTTCAGATTTTTAGATCTCAAGCAAAATTTTAAAATAAAGAAACTTATTTTTATAACCGATGTCTATATTAATTCCTTCAATAAAAGGTCTGAGCAATTGAAAATGCATAATAGACATGAATTTCACTACAACACTTCTAATTAAATATTATAATTGTTAAATCAAATTTCAAAAATTGCTTGATAACAATTTTTTTATAATTATGTCGTATATGTATATTATTTTTAATATCATGCCTTTCTTATATTTTGTGTGTGGCTTGCCAGAGAATTTGAATTCAAAATTTAGCTTGTGGTGGCAAATGGTTGGGCACCCTTGCTCTATAGTAGGTAAAACATTTATCTCTCCTGTTGAGGTGCAATGCCACAGTTAACCCCTAGAAGGAAAAACCAAGTAATTGGTTTATTGTAATCAAATTTGTCTATTAGGGAGATTGCATGACAAATGAATGTCTTGCATTCAACCATAGTGCAACTTAAAAACCGGTGGATGTCGGAGCTCTCGGTGCAGTACAGCAGAGAAGGATCAGCAAATCATTGCATATTTGAGGGAGAACCCCTTTTCTTCGCCATCCGAGGTGCGAGCGAAAACTAATATCGCGGTATGTGAGAAAACTGTTAGGAGGCGACTTTTCTGTGCAGGACTTACGGTGAGGCGAGCTGGAATAAAAGAGACACTGTGACGCCCAATTGAATTTCGCCAGAAGATACGTAACAGAAGGATAAGGATTCTAGCAAAATGTCTTTAGCGATGAAATAAGGTTTTCTTTAGCATCAAGTGGGCCGGTAATTGTGTATAGACTGGATAATTCTAGATTTAATCTAAGATATATCTGTGAGAGGAGCAGAAGTGGCCATTTCTCAGTGATTGTGTGGGGGTGGATGTGTGCCGAGGGGCCTGGGGTGTGCTGGAGTATAGATAGCAACTTGACTGGCAAAAAATATATCAGCATATTAGAGGAAGTGATGCTTTCTTCGGTGAAAATAGCACTTCTGGTGGAGTTCATATTCCAGCAATTAAGTTTCGACAAAATTTATTTATAAAAATGACCTCTATAGATTGCCTTTTCTCTTATTTCCATTTTCTATGTTTTTTACCTTTCTTTTTCTATATATAGCTCCTTCCTACATTATTGTAATTATACAATTTTTTACAATTGTCATATTATATAAGACAATTCATGTGTGCACACCTGTCGTGCCACAATGCAATGATTTTGAGATAATGGAATTAATGTATTTCATTGGCCGGCCAAAAGTCTGGATTTAAATCCAATCGAAAACCTTTGGGCTGTGATGGCCAGGGAAGTAAGGGGAAAACTTGGAAGACCACTGAATGCCACACAAATGGAAGGCCATTGAAGAAGCATGGGAGTCAATCTCACCCTATCTCTGCGGAAAGTTAATTAAATCCATGCCAAATTGGTTGGATTTGGTTATACAAAATCAAGGAGGGTGGATTGATTATTAAAAATACTCCTGAGTCCAGAGCCATAACTAGAGTATGGCAGGTTTGGCAATTGCCATAGGCGCCACTGCGGCTGAAGGTGCAAAAATCATTGAGATGATATTTTTGTAAACTTAATACCTATACAAAACATACTAAACTTCTATGTAACTTCTTTGTATCTCCATAAACTTCTTTCATTACTGCTACTTAGTGATCAGTTAATCTCTAATTTGCTTAAAAGCTCTTTCCTGTGAATATCCCCACCATTTGGCAGTCAACAGAAATACAGTTCGAGCTCAGTTGAATTAGTACAGTGTGGAAAGGAAGTGCTTTAATTGATTTATGAATTTTTCTATACAGATTCTCAAATGTGTTTATCTTACTTTCATTCCTAACATTTTAATTTTAATTAATGAACTACGTAGTTAAGAAAATTGTTTGTGTTAATCTAACCAGATAATGCCTTCATAGCATATATATATATATATATATATATATATATATATATATATATATATACACATTGCAATATTGGCCGAAGCGAACAAAGTGAACATCTATATCCAATGGAATAAGTTGGAAGGAGATGGAGAAGTGCGAAGAGGAATCAGCCGGCAAACTCGGTCGTCAAACCGATTGTCCCTAATTGTAACTGTGATCAGTTATAACTACTCAGTCATTTTAAAAGTAAGTACACTTTAAATTTACAGAAATCTAAAATAGAGGTGTTCTGTTTTAGCTTCTTTTAATAAAAATGAAGATAAGGGTACCCTTTACAGTGCCGAGTTCAAATCCCTGAAAATCACTTTATTTATCTAATTTTAGCAAGCAGTAATGCGGCTTCAATAAATGGGAGCAGCTTAATCCGAGAATAATTAATCATGAATCATCGCTGGAACATATAACCTGCCATACAAATCGGAAATTATTTGAGAAGAATAGAAGGCAATCGAAAATGCGGGATTTTTCTCAATTTGATAGAATTAATAATTGAATTTGATCCCAATTTAAAATGTTTTTTGAAGGCCAGAACTAAAGGAAAATTGTCATACTTAAGTCCAAATATTTAAAACTAATTCATGTCTTTTATCTGCAAAATTAAGAAACAGAATACTAAATGAAATAAGACAAGCTAAATATTTTGTTATTATTTTTGATAGCACTTCCAATGTATCTCATAAAGAACAAATAAGTCAAGTTATAATGTATGTGAAAATTTCAGGAAAAAGTGTTTTGATCGAAGAATGGTTTGTTAATTTTATCAGTACTACACAAGATAAATATTGGTTTAGCTAATGAAATTAGACAAAAACTAGAAAATGACAATTTAAAAATTGAAGACATTAGAGGGCAGGGATACGATAATGGAGCAAACATGGCATGTCTGTATAATGGTGCTCAGGCCCATATTATATGCGAAAACCCATTAGCAAAATATATTCCATGTGCCGCACACAGTCTAAATTTAATTGGAGTGTATGCAGCAAGTAAAAATATTGAAGTACTTTCAATTTCTGCCAAAGGACATAGTGACACAAGATGGTGTTCTAGAGCAAGGGCAATAAGGGGTCTGCATCTACAAATAAAAGAAATTGTTCTGGTTCTAGATCAAATATCACAAAACTCATCTTTTGGAGATGGTGTTGCTATGGCTATGATGCTAAAAAATCAAATGAAAACTTATGACTTCATTTTCTTTTTGACTATTTGGAATAAAATTTTACAAAAGCTTAATAGTATAAATGAAGATCTACAATGCAAGTCCCATGATATAATAAGATCAGCAGTAATGTTGAAGGGACTTACTTCAAATTTTCAAAATTTAAGAAGTAATGGGTTCATCGAAATTTTGTTCAAAACAAAAAAGTATGCAATGATCTAAAAATTGATGCTACTCCAAAGACTAAAAGAAAATGTAAAACAAACGCAATTACTGGCAAAAAGACAAATAATGAAGCAATTAATTTCTCTTGTGAAAACAAATTAAGATTTTTATTTTTTGAAATTCTGGATGCCATCATTATGCAACTAAAACAGATTTCAGGGCATGGAGAAATGTGCATCACTTTTCAGTTTTTTATCCAGATCAAACCTTGTGAGTTGGTCAATTGAAAAATTAAAAGTAGGAGTTAATCATCTTTGCCTGGAATATGCAGAACTGGACTTATTATCTATGCATAATGAAATTGAGTGCTTTAAATTCCAAATAAAGGATATAGCAGAAAATCTTATCGATTTGAGCCATTTTGAAATTTTAAAACTGATGGCACAATGGGAATTAATGGATATTTTCCCAAATATCCAAATATCTTTAAGGATTCTTAAAACTCTGCCAGTTACAATTGCTTCAGCAGAAAGAAGCTTTAGTAAGTTGAAATTCATTAAAACCTATTTCAGGAATTCAATGACCCAAGATAGGTTATCCAATTTGTCACTTCTAAGCATTGAAAATGAATTGTTTGTGGATACTGATTTTAATGACATTGTTAATGAATTTGCTAATGTAAATGCTAGAAAAACAAAACTGAATTAATTAATTGAATTTAAAAAATGTAATGCATTGTATTATATAATATTTTGTGTGCGTATATGTTTAAATTTTGTCTAAAATTGATTTGTAATATTATATAAATAATCTTGGGAAAATAAAAACTTAATTTTCAAATACATCTTAATTTTGTTTATTATTAATAAACTTCTACAATATTGAACAATATCAGTATGTTTAAGTATGTAAATAAGTTTTGGGTTTATGTTTAAGTTATCAAATGCTAGTGACTAAATAATACATATATTCTGATGTACATACCTTAAGGCGCATTTGCAAATCTTGCCATAGGCACCAATTTCTCTAGGTATGGCTCTGCCTGAATCATACTGTTTGACACCGAGGGGGGCACAGAGCCAATGGAGGCACCAAGGACAGGAAAGAAGTGAAGAGAAAAGATCAGAAGAATTCAAGGCGTGTGTATATATCTTTCGTGTGTGATTAGTGCAGTGTTGCGTGTGTGAAGTGCTGTCATGAATTTTCACTCACTATAACCATTGTGTTCCCCTGTTCCCTGAAAAAATTTCTTTCTTATTTTCTCCTCTGCTAGTGTAAAGTGAATTTATTTTATTCATATTAGTATTATCAGTGAATAACTAATGTACACTATAAACAACCATAGTGTACTCATTAATATTCTTATGATTATACCAGTGTACTTCTGTTTCTCTCCTATAGATTCACTTTTAAGTATTTATATTAAGTACATGATTAGTACTTTTCCACAATTTTTTATTTTTGCTACCGGTTAACCAAAGGACAGAAATTAGATACAAAGGAACAATTAGAAATTTTTAAATCCTCAAGGTGAGACTATCTAGTGATTGAATATGTTTTTCCCAACATTTCACCTTTGCTCTCCACTACCTTGCCCCTTCCTAAAACTCACCCCTCCTCCCCTCCCTCTGGACCTAGCCATTTACTCTGCAATCGGGTGCTTTCCCTTTCCCAGCCCAATCTATATGCTTCCATTCCTCTTTCCCTCCCCCTTCTCTTCCCTGTGTGTCCTCATGGTCGATGGTCACTTTCCTGTCCTCTCACACACCCATGTACACCATTGCCAGATTTCACATTTTCTCTGGAGTTTGTTGGGAAGCCAGAATTCACAAGGCACTACTGATTCGATTTTATTTTTTGAAGGTATTATTTTTTATATACAACCATTTATCTATTTGTTTAAATTTTAAGAATGTTTAACAGCCGAATAAATTAATATATCAAGATGTCTATAATCCCTTTTTGGTTATTTTACAAATTCTACGAATGCATGCCAGAAAATTAGTGGTTGGTGTACATTCTCTTCTACTCCAACAATCTTTGTATGTAAAATATTGTACGCAAAATCGATATTTACAAATTTCATGTTTTTCATAAATCCACAAAAAAATTCAGAAAAATCAAGAGAAAACTTCTCAAGTTATGATTATTTTAATATTTTCGAACGTTTTTGCAATGCAATCGTGAAAATTTAAAAACCTCATCCGGCCGTACGGGTGGGATTTAATAAATCTCCTCCGGGCTTGAGGGGTTAAACTTACTGCTCAACTTCTCAATAAAATTGAAATGAGAAAAAAAATCAAGATTGCTATTATTTGTTACATATTGTAAGCACTTGGTAATAATATTTACCTGTAGAATATCTATAATAATAAAGCTACTTGTACCTTGCTTACTGACATAAAACTCTTAGGTAGTTCTAGAAGGGCTAGAAATCAAATTCGGCATGTAGGTAGGTCAAGTGGCACAACCAACGAGAAAAATCGAAAATCACAAAAAAGTTCATATTTAAGGAGTCTTTTTTACCCCAATGTTCCATTTCAATACCCCATAAGAAAAGCATGGGATTCAGTGCAAGGCTTTCTAAAAATGCATTTTTAAATTACTTAGAATTGGGATACGAATTTGGGAAAAGAACAACTGTCTATCTGAAAGAACGAAATTCTTAATTTTTGAAGGCAGAATTCAAATACCTACTGAATTTGCATAAATATTTGCTTTTAATCGGAAAAAAGTGGGAATTTTTCCTCTTTTCAACATTGGAAATCTTTAAATACTATGGAAACGACCTCAATGCTTTTAAAGGGATCTGATATTATACATTACAGTTGCAGTGATTTAATGCTTGTAATGGAAATTAATGCCATCATAACGAACTTCCATAACTCGAATCTCAAGGGAAAGTAAACATTATTTGAGTATTAGAAAACTCAAGTTATGGAAATATATTTTTAAATATTTGTACAGTGGGCCCTTGATATCCGTGACCTCACAATCCATCTTTTCTCATCCATCGTCCATTATTTAATACCATTATTTCCGTATCCATCATCGGTTCTCGTATCCGTCGTCATGTTGCCACCTGTTTCATGCATCATGTACAACACTTCCTATTGCTCAGTAGCTTCAGTCTACCAGCAACTCTCCTAGTGATAGGTTCTCAAACCAGTTCTCTGCCAATTTTGTGCCATGTCAGCCAAGTCAAATGAGAAATCTAAGAGTAGTCTAAGTAGTCCCCACTTTGTAAACGAAATTTAAAATTATTGATGATTTGAATCTGGCAAACAAGCAGCTGATATCGGACATGAACATGGAATACCACCTACAACAGTAAGAAAAATTTTAGCTGATAAACAAAAATATAAAGATGTTGCAAAATTAGCCATCTGACACGATTAAATGTTTTAGAACCGGAGAAAATGTAAAAATTCAAAAGTTCTTATGGATTTTTTGCTTCTGATTGACAAGCTAAGGGAGATAATGTGAATTCCACTTTGATATGGCAGAATGCTAAGAGAATTTTTGAAGATCTCGAGGTGGACGAAGAAAATCGCCAGATTGAATTTTTTTGCAAGTAAGGGCTAGTTTGATAAATTTAATTTAAGAAGTATATTTATATGCACATTGCATCTTTAAATCAATAAAATTGTTGTTAAACTAGCCTTATTGGTGTTTATTTACCCGAAAAATGTGTTTAGTACTCAATTATATGACTTCCCTGGAACGAATTATTATTATAACATGCGAGTTTATTGCTCCTTATCCGTCACACTTTTAAAGAACCAATTAACGATGTATATTGAGGGCCCACTGTATATATACAATGGAAGTTCTATAACTCGAATCTCAAGGGAAAGCAAAAATTATTTGAGTTATAGAAAATTCAAGTTATGGAAATATATTTTTTCATTTTTCTTTAATTAAATTAACATCAAGTTTATTCCCATAAGCATATAAGTTAACTTACTCAAAATTTCAATGTAATGCATATTATGAAAACATCATCACCAATATATTCTTTCAATAATATGTAAGATTTTATTGTATCCAATACACTAATTTCATCACGCACTGTGATTGAGGGTATCATAGATAATTGTAAATCTCACATACTACTGAAAGCATGAACACGACGATGAATTTTGGGATATCGACGGTAGGATGGAGTGAATAGGTTTGTTTTTCTCTAGGACTATAAGAGATCACAATTGGAGATGCAACCCTGATAGCAGTGACAGTAAAACATGAAAAGTATTTTAATGTTGTTTTGTAGTTTTTCGAGAAATTTTAACTCATTTCAATTCTAAATATAATGGCATCATACCTATTTTAGGATTTTTGAATCCAAATACATGCTCAAGGCATGAATGATTATGCCATAATCTTAACAGAAATTATCCTAATTTTTCCATAAATTAAATGTATAGGGTGTTGTCTTAATGATGATTATTCTTGTTGCTCATGCAGGTTGATCTTAGTCTCGAAACTTGAAATATGAAATCTTGGACACAAGCTGATTGCCAGAAAATTTGGAAATTACAGATAGTTGCCTTAATTTCACAGAAAATTATAAACACTGCTATTACTCATGGAATTTATTATCTAATACATATATGCTCCATGTGGTTGAAGTGCTCTTGCCCTGGAGATCTTGTTGGTTTATTTACGAGTTTAGATCTTGGTATATGGTGATTTTTTAGCGCTTGCAGTATTCAGTAACAATTATCACTGACATCCCATGCCTAGTTTATTATTTATTAAAATTGAGAGTCATAAAGATTATTTAAAAAATCCAAGCTAAATTCCATTCCCATTAGGATTAAGTTTTTCCGTGAAAAATACAACGAGGGTTAACATAATGGCAAATGATTTTTATTTCAAAAAAGGAACTTCTTGGCATTAAAAAGGTATTCAATTGTTCTTAACACGATTACAAAATTCATAAAGAACCGCCTCTGCTGGGCTTATACATGCATGAAATATTGTTTCTTTTTTATATAGATAACCAGATAAACATAATTTTCCTATCTATATAGTTGTTCAAACTCTTTCAAATGATGCATTTATTAAAGTGATAAAAACCACCCTTTTAATAAAAATATCATGAAAAATTTGTCCCATTTTGTCCTATTTTTTAAATTATAAATTATGGGAAATGCCCTGTTTTCATCTTGTTGAAATATGGTAACCCTAACCATATGGAAAGAATGAAAATCAGTGCAGAGGTGCAAAATTTGAATTTAAAAAATATTATTATCTAAAATAAACAAAATGATCAAAAATACTTGCAGAATGCAAGCACCTTTTACTAGTAAAACTTTTAAAAGATTTTAAAAAGATTTAAATAATCGACCACCACAAATTTTTTAAACGAGCTTATGCCTGTCTGCATAGGATCTTCGGATCATATCATTCCATCAATTTCACCACAAATTTGTTTATTCTTGTTCCTGAGACTTGAGGATTACACAGCATCCTTTATCTGTTATTCTTAATTTTACACACGTAATTGGATTATTCATTCATTTAATTATATGGACTCTTTTCTGCTTCTTTGAGTAATAGAACACTCTAAAGTATGACAGCCGAAGGGTAAAAGAAAAAAATTCAAATCTATAGAATAGTTTATATAATAGGAGTTTAGCTATATTTTGGGATTCAAGATTATTTTCAGACAAGATGCTACTTTTGTAATAATACCGTATGCTACTTTGTTTCCAAATAAAAAATATTTTCATCACCTCTTCTGGATATCATGGGTGTTAAAAATAAAATTTTGAAACAGCAAACTTTACTATGTCATTGATTAAAAAGTCCAAACCATCACAAATATAGAGCTGTATAAGAATGTCTATTCAATATAGTCATTATTAAGTGCTTGAAAGATTTTGTTCTCATGATTGGGCACTTAAAACTTGATTTTTAATTTGACTTTTAGGGGAAGGAACTGAAGGAAGTTAAATCTCTGTGCTCATATTTAAAGAAAGAATTTGAGTCTTGTAAAGAAACTGTATCTAGTATCTCTAACGAATTGCAACAAAACAATCAACTCTGTCGGGAAAAAATAAACTCAATGACAGTGTTGCATGCACAAGTGGAGGAAGAGGCAAAGGAATTGCCATTAGTGAAGGAGAATTTGCGGATTGCATTTGAGGCAATGGATGAGAAGAATTCCACAATTGAGGAACTAAAGAGAAAACTAGATGGTGAGCTTAAGAGAAATAGTGAACTGCAAGATGTGAATTCTATCAAGTTGATGGAAATTGAGGAACTGAATAACCATGTAGAAATTGAGAAGAAGGTAATTTTAAATGCTTCCATTCCAGAATTTCCAGGAAAGATTTTTATAAATATTTCTAGCATGTTACATAATCATGTTATGTATTTTATAAATCTAGAAAAAGGTCTAATATTATTACTTTTTACTTTTTCAGAAAAATTCTCAGTTAAATGATGAAATGGATTCTTTAAATCAGCAAAAACTGGAGTTAAAAGAACATATAGTCGAGTGTGAAAATAAAGTGAAGTCTTTAACTGCTGATTTGCTTTCTAGTGAGAAGTGTAAGGCTGATTTTGGATCAGAAAAGCAGATATTGGAAGCCAAGCTGAAGATGGACCTTCATGAAAAGGAAATGGTAGATCTTCTATGCATCTTTTATTTTTTTAACTCCCATAGTTTTTAGTTGGATTTATGATTATGGCAAAATTTTTCAACAGTGCAATATACATTTTCACATTATGTTATTCAAGAATAAACACTTCACATCAAAGGTTTTTAAAATAAGCACAGTAGATGCATGAGGTGGCGGTGGTTGAGTGGTTAGAGCATTGGCCTTTCACACAGTGGTCCCAGGTTCGAATCTGGTAGAGTTTGGAGTTTTCAACCTGGGATTGTCCTGTCCCCTATCTGTGTGATTTGAGGAGACCGTGCAAGTCAGCTCTCCATCCTTCGGAAGGGACATTAAGCAGTTGGCCTCCTTTGTTCTCTTCTTAAAGAGTAGGCTAATGCCGGCACCAGGTTTCCCTCCTCCCTTGTATGTGTGTTCGGTGTGGAAGGAGTAATGGCTATAATAATCCAAGAGGTTGATTAACCAGAAATTCTATACAGACAAATGGTAGATGCATGTAGCGCAGTAGTTACGTTCCTTAAATTGCCTTATTGGAAGAAAATCTGGTGTGTGAATTTAATAACTTATGAAAACATAGGGTTATGTTCTCAGAGTTTGGAATGTTATATCCTTTTTGCATGTTAAAAAAATGTGAGATAAAATAATTCTGAAAACAACAAAAACAATTTTAACCCTACAAGTGCCAACCATCGATAAATTCGACGATACGTAACCAGCTATAGTGGCAGAGTCAAAATTTTTGACTCTTAAAATATTCGCTTTTTACTGACATCAGGTGCAACCTTTAAACATTTTATGTTAACTTTGTGCACCTTTAGTATTTTGGGACAGTCCATGCCAATAGATGAATGGAAGTTTCGTATTTCATTTGTTTTACCTATGTGAGATTATAGTAGTGAAATCCAATTTTCCCAGAGCTCCACGAGCTACTTATTTAATAGATAGGTTTTTCTTAGTAATAGAAAAATGTAAAGCATGGATTTCGTAGATGCATATTGCATGAAAAATAATAATTTTTAATTCAGTACATACATACATACATAAATTTATACATAATTATGTAATATTAAATTATTGTCATATATTTCAATAATATGAAGTATTTAAATAAGCTAAATGAAGTCGAAACCACATGTTTAATTAAGAAGATGAAGAAGGTTTATACTGCATTAAGTCTACTAAGTTTGTAAACTTTAGTGTGTGCTAACTGCTAACCTTAAACATAAGTCAAGTGGTTGTCTGTTAGGCAGGAGTGATATTTAGACTTGATGATATTCATTGTTGAGAAGGCAGACTCAAATAAGTAAGTAGAACCAAAGAAAGATGTAAACAGATTACCACTTTTCTGAGATTTAAGTACTTTTCTTTGCTCATCAGATTCCAGAAACTAACTTCAAAACTCCATGTTTTCAGCTGTATGTCACTTTGCAGATGAAGAACCTTGTTCTTGACCATATTTTGGAAATTCCTCATTTCTTTCTTTTTCAGCTGGAAAGATAGTAATATCAATTTGTTTTTTAAAGAATTAACACAGCTAATCATTTCAGTAATTGTTTTTGATTTTCCTTGCAAATGCAAGTTGAGTTCATTGAGTTGACCAGTAATATCAGCAAGGAATGCCAAATCCAACAGCCAGTTGTGATCATCAAGCTGAACTTCTCCCCATCCCTTGATGCTAAGAACTCCTTAACTTCCTGCAATAAGTCTCTGATTTGTAAAAATTTTCTCATGACTATCTGCATGAGATACATAAGAGTTATCCATGTTCAAACATTTTTTCTTCTAGTTGAGTCCTGAATAATCTCCTCTGCACACATCTTCCTCATATATAGTTCACAATTTTCATGCAGATATCCATAATAAGTTGCATATTCAACATTTTGCACCAAAGTGCATGTTGATGAATTATACAATAGTATCATAAGAAATTGGGGAAATCATCATTTCTGTACAAAGTGAGAAATCCATTTATTTTGCTTGTCATCAAAGCTGCTCCATCAGTTGTCATCGACAATTTATTAATCAGAAAGTAGTTATCCATATACTGCTTAAAAATGTGGCAAATGACTTCACTGTAAGTTTTTTCCCTTAAGAGTTTAAGTATTTCTTTTGCACTCATGTCCTCAAAAACCATTGATAAAAACACAAAGCTGAGAGGTATCAACTATGTCCATTGATTCATCTAATTGCGGTGTCATTTATTACTTCTATGCACAAGTGACAGTTTTGCGTGAGAGCTGTAGATCTTGAATGGCAGAAATGATTTCACCTTTGTTTTTGAAAGAATCAAACAATGACTCACCTGCCTCCAGGAACACTTCTTTCAACATTTCTCCATCCTCGACTGGCTTCTTATGCTTCCCTAACCAGAGACTCATGTGAACTGACATTACTGTTGCTGCCTTCGGTTTAATAACAAATTTTACAAAAATAGATTTTTTGCTTGCTAGTCTTACCTTCAGTTCTTTCAGTTTTATTTTGCAGAATTTACTCTTAGAGGGATACTCTGTATCAAAATTTCTATGCATGCTTTTAAAATGTCAGTCTATGTTACCTTTCATAGGCAGTGGTATGGTTATACGACATATGATGCACACACAACTAGATTTCATCATTGTAAAAAAGAGTTGTTCTTTTCACTGTGTTAAAGTGAAAAGTCTTTTTTTTTCATGCTTGGTCCTGCACTCGTGATTGCTTTTAATTATGGTAAACTTTCTACATGTTATACAAAGCAATAACTATGTTAAAATAAAATATTAAACAACTATCAAAACTGATACAAGGACACAACAAAACTGAAGATCGTAAAAGGGAACTAGAGGTGTAGTGGGAGCAAAGTGTTGCCACACATGTGTAGTTTAGTTGGGTACTATAGTACGTTCAAAATTCTCAGCAACAGAAAAAATTTAGGGTAGATTTCAAACAGAAAAATAACAAAAAATGAATATTTGTCCATGCTTTGGCAATCGACTAAAAATATGCTCATGATCAACATCTTTCTCAGCCCTGGTGTACATAATGCAAGGGAACAAACAGGAATTTACCTATACATGTTGCTGATAAACATTGGGAGAAAGTAGATCCACCAGAAGATAAACAATTTTTTTTAGAATTTCTCCTTTACAACAAGAACTATAAATAAAAAATTATTCATTTACCTGTTCTGAAATTTTTTGTAAAGACAGTAAGAATATAAAGCAATATTTTGTACATATCAGATTTATAGATCTGAAACAATCGGCACACGAGCAATTCTTTCGCATCCTGAAGACTTCACACATTCCATCTTTTTACAGTTTGCTTGGTGAGCATATTCCTACAGTAGAGACCCATAATGATCTGGGAATAATCTTTGACTCGAAACTTACATTTGCTCAACTTACGACCTAATTGGTTCCTGTACAACGGTCATAAGTCAAGACATAAGTCGAACCCTTATTTCCCATAGGCGCAATGTCATAAATTGGGGTTTCATTCCTGGAATCACATTTCACATCACAAAATACCAAAATTGACCACTAAATTTGAAGAAAACTGACAAAAAATGAAAGAGCTTTGCAAAAGAGATGCGTTCGCTTCAAGCATAGGCTGCAGACTGAGTCACCAATGTATGTTCCCAACTGATTCACCTCTTGCCTATGCGCAATGGGCATCTAAGAGGTAGTGCAATAAATAGCTGGATAGCAAGGGAGAAGAGAAACTCGGTGCCGACATTAGCCTACTCTTAACGAAGAACACCAAGGGGGCCAACGGCTTAATGTCCCTTTTGAAGGACGGAACAGCTGAATTTGCACAGTCTCGAGACTGAGTCAGCTCAAACCGCACGTTCGCTATATCGGCCGTGCTATGATGCTATGAGACCACGTGCCACTATGAGACCATGTGACGTTGTGAGACCACTCACTTGTTCCTTTGGTGGAGAGGGTAAGGCAATGATGGAACAGCCATCTGAACTGTGCAGTGCAGCTATGTGAAGAGAAATCACCTACCTGGCGATCGTCGGCGATATAGCATCCGTCACGTGCGATACATGCTATATGGCTCGCGTTCGGTGTGAGGCTACATCGGAAAATCTATTGTGGCGATTCAAAGACACATCGCCTAGAAAGCTTGCTCGCGTGGCTTAGCTTTCGGTCTGAGTTGGCCTTTAGGCGGTCGTATATACGAGTTTGGACTTAAGTGTGTGGATCTTATTTACTTTAAGAGAGGACATATGAGCAGGGGGTCATAAGTCGGGGGTCTGCTGTATTGATACACTATCTTGGAGAACAGTGGCATTACTTGGTATTCTATATAGACTTTAGTGAGATATCTGACCAAAGTGCTCTCAAAAGTTTCTTCAATGGGTTCAAATTTTAGATTTTTGATTATTGATCTCCAATTTGGACCTCAGCCACGGCTTCCAATTTGAAGCAGTTAAATTCAACATGTAATCTTTGTAATGCAATAGTTAGGAGTAGGAACCAAGGGAGAACTATTACTCCAAGGATTCAACCCCTTACTGCGAGATGGAAAATGAACAATCTCAAGTACCTCCATTCAATTATGAATAGATATTATAGTTCTTTAACTCTCACTTCCTTCTTCTCTCTTCAAGTTCCATCTCGCCCAATGAGGCATAAAAATCTCTTTCACACACCTAACTTTTGGCTTTTGTTATCATGTCGTTCCCCTTTTTACCACATTCCTGCCACCTATAATTCTGTAATAAATAATCTAGAATCTAGATGTGTTTTTTACTAGCTCATTAAAATCAATACTCTAATTTTTCCTATTTTGTTTTTTGGTCCGACGTATTTTCCTTTTATATTTTTAAATTTTATACATATTGTTTTATATTTTATAATAATTATTTATTGTTTGTATGTTGTTTTTATGTCTCAATGTAATTTGGCCTTTGTCATGTTTTTGAGGTTTTTTCCTAAATAAATAAATAAAAATTCCGAAATTCTTTACTTCTCCACGTGAAATAAAGAAAAAATATGCGGTAGATGTAATGATGCACTCAATGTTTTATTTGCACTATTTTAAGGAAAAATTTCGATAATAATTCGAGTTAATATGGTAGTTAATTTACAATTTAATGCATTCATAAATAACAATAAATAAATAATGACTCAACGGTATTGATGTCCCTTTAATGATAATGATAATTGCAGCATTGGAAATGTTAGTTGGACGAGGCTCCCTCTTGTGGATCATCCATTGGCAATCCAACAGATGGATGAGGAGAACTTCAAGCATTGGCAGTGCTACTTTCAGATACAGCATTTGAGCTTCTCTTAAAGTAGCTTGTGATTGGCACCTGCTTCAAAATTTTTTGAAGGTCTTTGTAAATTTCTCTATAGGGATTTATAAATCTTCCATTCCTCTCTTAAATTTAATGCTTTGTTCCATGACTAGGTCAACATCAAACACTGTATCCATTAGTTCAGACCTGTGTCATTATCCCTGCCAATGTTTTAAAATTCAACTTAGAGGTCATCGCATCCTCCTCCACATCATCATTAAACTGAACAAGTTCATCTAGGTCCCCTTCAGTTAACTCTCCACTGTGTGAGTCTATAAGTTTTACTATCTCTTCTGGTTGCAAATCCTCAAACCTCTCCCATCCAATGTGCCATCCTTGGAACCATTTTCAATTATACGCCAATTGAAGGAAATCCATCGAAGTTAATGAGAGATTCCTGCCACAATTTTCCCCAACCTGTTTATAGTCAAAGGTTTCACCTCTTCAATTCACTCTTTAATGTTTTGTATACAATGTGCAATGGTATAATTTTTCCAGCATTCGGTGACAGCCATAGTGGGGTCACGCTCCATTTCATTTAAGATGTAGCGGAATGTGCTTTTGAATACAGCAATCACTCCTTGGTCTAAGGGTTGGAGAAGTGAAGTTGTATTTGGGGGCAGAAAGGTAACTTCGATGTTTGGATGTGCAAATTGAATACTCTGTGGATTACCAGGCACATTATCTAAAATGAGAAAGAGTTTAAATTCCAAATTTTTTGAAGTTTCATGAACAAAACAATTATGAAATCAATCTATAAAATTGTTTTGGTGAGCAGGCCTTCTTGTTTGAATGCCAGAAAACAGGTAGTTTTTGCTTATTTTTCCCTTTCAATGCACAAGGATTAAGTGAACGATAAAGCAACATTGGCTTATTCATGCAATCCCCAGGCACATTGGAACAGAGAAGGAGGGTTAACCTGTCTTTATTTGCTTTAAATCCAGGCACCGAACATTCTTCTTTGGAGATGAATGTTCACGAAGGCATTAATGACATAACTTTTCTTGCTCTTCTCACTCTTTTATTGGCACTCATTTCACTTCCTTGGCGTTTTGGGGCTATGATATAAAATACTGAGCAAGCACAAAAATATTTTTAAAACTACAGATCCTTTAAAGGCTGGTGTTAAACAGCAATGGTAACTGTGCATTTAAAAGAGCATCATTCCAAAGTACTAATTGTATTAGAGAGAACATTAGGCTGCTAACAAAACGACTCACAACTCCGAGCTGAATGCAGAAGATACTCTTGAATGATTTCTTTACGAAGTGGGAACTCCCAGGGCAATTGACCAAGATATTCTAGGGTTGCCAGCCATTCCAACTTGAAAATACAACCCAGGGTCTCGCCTTTTGTTAAGCAGGACAGCGAATATCCTGATTTTTTTCATTTCACCTTTACACTGTGTGACGTTCGATATCTTTTGGGTAGTCTATCAGAAAATTTCCATTCTTCCCTTTCTCTTTTCTCCCTCCCATTCTAACCTACTTAATCCCTTTTCAAGTGTGTAAAAACTAAGCTTGCTTTGTTCTCACTTGGGTTGGATAAAAATCTTCTTAGTCGCCTGAATTACAGATAGTCAAGCAGAGAACAGCTGAGTCAGCACCCTTCTGTAGATATAACAGCAGTAATACTGTACCGACTACATGACTGTGAGTAGTTCTTTTTCCGTTGTCGTATAATTCAACGGCAGCTTTCAGCTGTCGTGATGCATAGGCCATGGGGTGTTCCTCACCTTCTATCACTTGGGATAAAACTGCCTCAATGGCAATAGCATCACTGGATATTACAAAGGGTAATGAAAAATCAGGAAAAATGAGCACCGGACTCTTCACCAACACATTCTTTAACTCCGGTGTCCACATGAACATGGTGCCCTTTTTTAAGTCTCATGAGAAGGCCGGCAATCAAAGCATAATTTTCCACAAATCGGCGGTAGTAATTTGCCAATCCCAAAAATGACTACAGCTCCTTCGTCGACGTAGGTGTAGGGAATTCCTTCACTGCAGCAATTCTCCCAGTGTCAGGGTATATCCTCTCCTGATTAATCACATGGCCCAGGTAATTCACCTCTGCAAGGGCGAAATGACATTTTCCTAACATCAGTGACAACTTTGCTTCTTTTATTTTCTCCAGGACCCGTCTCAAGCACAATACATGTTCCTCATTCATGGCACTGAAAATGATAACATCATCTATATAAACCAAACATTGGGTAGGTTTTAAACCCCTCGACACTCTATCCATCATTCTCTGAAATGTGGCCAGCACGTTTCTTAGTCTGAATGACATTTGGGTGTACTCATAATGGCCACTCTCAACATTGATCCCTGTTTTCTCGAGACACTGGGTGCATTGGGATGTGATGATATCCGCTTGTCAGATCTAATGTTGTAAAATACTTTCGACCTCCCAAACAGTCCCGAGTATTAGTGATATTTGGAATTGGGTATACATCCAGTATCGTCACAGCATTTAAATCCCAAAAGTCAATGCAGAAAAGGAAATTAGGTTTCTCATCCAAGGACTTTTTAGGCACTATCACAACAGGAGACACCCAGGGACTCCCACTAGAAACAATGATACCTGCTGCTAATTGCTCTTTCACAAATTTTTCAATAATGGGCTTCTGGTAATACAATACAATATGGTTTCCAGTAAATGGGGCAAGCATCTCCAGTGAGGATTCGATGCATCACGTTCGTCACAGGGGGGTTCCTCCCTCCAAAAATAATTCATGAAAATCCTCCAGTACTGGGAGTAAAGTTTCCCTCTCCACCATTGTCAAGTGCCTTAATTTTCCTTTTACGCCCATTTTAGCGGTATCATTCCGCTTCGATCTCACCCATCCCATGCTAACAGAAGGAATCTCGCCATCCTCTTCATCAAACACCTCACTCACAGTGGCTAGTTCAGCGCCTTTCCTCAATATCACCTTCTCTATGCCAAAATTAAACATGTGGGTCACGACGTCTCCACCCCTCCCCATTTTGCACACCCCTCGGCCCACCCAACAGACCTTGCTTTCCAGCTGGGATTCCACTACACACTCTTACCCTTCCTGCCATTGTTCCATGGCCAGCATCAGTTTAATCAATCTCCCGCTCTGCACTGGCAGCACTTCCGCCAAAGCAAGTCATACCGGCATGTCAATGAGGGGTAGCATCACCTAGCCCTCTTTGGCGGTGATTTCTCGCTTCTATTTCTATTAACTCCCTCACTTTTCTGCAGTGTACCTTCCCTCATCGCCTCTACCAGTTGAACCACTCATCCACCAAAACCCAATGTCACTATTTTTGCACAGACTTAGCTCATTATTCACCATGTCTAGTATGCCCCCATATTTGCGTAGAAAGTCTAAACCGAGGAGACCTGCATATTCTCCCACAGAGTCCACTACTTCAGCTTTTAGTCCATATTCCATGTGGCCCAACCCAATGGTCAACTGAGTCTCTCTATGATTCCTCAGATGCTTCCCTGTGATGCCTCTGATGTGATAGGACGACCTCAAAAGTTTTTGTCGCACACAGATGTCCTTTGCTATCAATGACACCAGTGCACCGGTGTCTACCAACAGTCTTAACTCCTTTACGCCACACCTTGCTCGTGCCTCCAAGTTGGTCGGTCCTCCATCTTGGCTAACATGCAGTAACGTCACTCCTAGTGGAAACTGGCATGGGCGGTTCCACTGGCTCCATCTGCCTGCATTTAAAGCTCCTCTGGCCATCTGAGGCTCCACAACAACCCACATTTCTGTTTGAAAGAATAATTTCATTTCATTTTTTACAGACTTGTATGACTTCTTTAAAGATTCATTGAATCATAACTCCAAAATAAACCATTTTCAGAAATATTGTCATAGGGCATTTTAGTCTTGTTTTGTCTTCTAGAACAGTGGTTTTCAACCTTTTGCATCTTGCGTCCCAACTACCATTCTGTCAAAAAACCTAGGTCCCACCAACCATTTTGTCGAAAAACCTTGGTTCCACAATGAGAAAAACAAACCCCATCTTTTCCAAGAAGTGAATTTTTTATGTCAGCTGCATTTCAGAACCATATTAATCCTTATGGACATTTTTAAAAACCTTAAATATTGGAAAAGTTTTGTTGAGAGAAAGCTATACATTAATTACCATTGAAACTTCGCGTCCCACCTAGATGACCTTCGCATCCCACTGGTTGAGAAACTGCTCTAGAATATGTCCTTGAATTTTTTACTGTTCCACACCTGGTTTTTGCGTCATATAGTTTGAATGACTCCATTCCAAACCAATATCTCTTTTTTGGAATGTACACCTTCCTTCCAAGATGACCTTTTCAAAGTAATTAACTTCCATCAATGGATTTGTGGTCGTCAAGAGTATAGCTACTGGAAAGGTTCTTCAGCAAATGATTCAAGATAGGCCTTATCTTGTAGAGTTTAAGTGAAATTTCCTCTCCTTTACTGTATGCCTTGTTATTGGCAAGATGAATAAATTTCAGCAATAAAAGAATTGTTTTTCAGACAACTCATAAAAAATGGGAGTTTGCTAATATCCTATTACAAGAAAAATAATCTCCCAAACTTAACTTCTGCACTCTTCCTTGTAGGAGAAGAATACCATAAAAGTTTCACTTCTTCCATATTTGTTTCTACACAATCTTTTTTGAGACTTCTTCTCTTCGACTTTCTTAAAAGACTCTTCTCATTTATTATTTGTTGGGCATACAAACTCGTCTGGGCTGCTATAGTTTCACTGATGCCATCATCAAAAAAGTGTTTGAATATTGAAAGTGGATCATTTTTATCCAACAATTCACCCTTGGGAGTGGCAACAAATTGCTCAGGAAATCTAGGTCTTACAAGGAGAGGCTCCAGACTGTAACTCACAGATTCCATTCATCTTCTCCCAGCGGAGAGTTTAGGTCAATATAAAAATATCTTTTCGGAATTTCGGGCCAATGGCTTTTAATTTAAGAGAAATAATTAATTAATGGACCCATTTCCTTAAATGCTTGTAGCTTCTCTCTCCCTCTCACTAGAGGCTGTAGCCTAGAGATAACGTTTAGGGCTCGCGTCCTGTACTTTTGGCGCTCAAGACTCCTGCTTGTCGATTTTTTCTCCTTGAAAATGTCCTTTTTCTACTGGTTTTTATATCCCAATCTTTAGGAAATAATTATTCACCGCTAATTTTTTTTATGTAGGAGAATTATTTTTAATCATTACACCACTATTCTTCCCATGCGTATTTTATTCCCAACTGACTCCTTCAAAAATTCCGTGCATTTACTATCATAAGTTTAAAACATTTATCTGGAAAGAAGCAGTTTTTTGCGAGAATTAAAGATACATATAATACATTTGCGGATAATAGTAAAGTAACCCATCTTATTAGCTATTATTGGTACTTACTGCAGCATTGGAAGGTATGATGGCGAAGAATAACTTCTGCCAGCTCTTTGCTCTGCATCTGCCCATTGCTGCGTTGACACTTTCCACCTTTCAAAATTAGTCTGCATTTCCCTCGCATTCCTTCGGATGGTAATCATCAAAGAAACATGGAAAACAAATATTCGTGGCACCAGGACACCGGGAGCAACATAAATGGAGGTTTGCCACAGCGATTTCTTTTAATTTTGTCTGTGAACGAAACTTGATTTACATTGTGAAATAATTCGCGTCACTTGCACAACCTTGACGTATACCAGGCATATAGTAGCATCGAACCAAACACAGGCACTGAAATCTAATGGTGCACAAGAGAATGCATTTCCTCTACTTCGAATCAGCTTGATATTTCATGCTTTTCTTCGAAGAGGTACTGACAATTTTGGATTCTTGATATTAATATTTTTACCTGCCAGGAAAAATATCACATGACTGGCAAAGTGGTGTACATTTTGGCGGAATAATTTTCAATGTGCACGTTGGAGAGTTTGCATCGTCGGTAAACTTGTTGTCATATACTCCCGAGATTTTCTGTCCACCCCTAGAATCAACTAATAACAAAAACCAATTTTTTCTTACATGAGATTTCAAAATGTTGTCCAAGAATTGCTCGTATGTGGTTGCATGGAGTTTTCCTGATTTTGAACAAGTTATAAATACATTTTGGTATTCACCAATCATCCTATTCACTTCCTGTGGAACTCTGATTACAAAATTCCCACCAACCTCTTCTAGGCACAGGAATACTTTCGGTAATAATTTACCTGAAAGAGTGAAGTCATACTTTGCTGTGTAGGAATGTATGATATGCTTCATTTATCCTACTGCTACTACTGTTGCCCTTTCATCTTTGTGTGTCAACGCTCTCTTTATATTGACATGATATTCACAGCCTGTCTGATCAGTATTTTTGGTAAAATCCGGATTGTTCGAGGGTATAAGAAAGGAGACTTGTTCCTGAAATATTTCTGCAGTCTTCGCTGTTTCCTCAAACATTGCTTGGTCTTTCATGCTTGCGTATCTTGTGACACAACGTTGGCTTATTCCAAATTTCCATTTCAATTTTTTCACCCAAGCAAGGGAAGCTTGAAATCTAAACTCTGTGCTTAAATACTGGAATGCTGCCACCATTGCCCATTGCTGAAGCATTTTTGTTGTCACAAGCACTTGTCTTGCTCTTGCTTCACTGAACCTGTCAAAAGTCCATGAGTTGATAAATTTAAATTTATCTTGATAGGTTCTGCCCTGTTCAACAGTAACTTTCCACCTCATAAACTGCACTTTTGATTTCAAAGATTTGGATCTATGCTTTTGAAGTGATTTAAAGTCCACTTAGGGTGTTTCTCTGCAAGTTGAACTACTTTCAACTACATATCAAATAGAATGCTGTCGTCTTTCCTTTTCTTTGCCTCAGGAGAAGACAGCACATAACCTTCACTTGAAGGAGGGGACTCTGAAGATGGAGTGGCTGAGGAAGATGGTTCCTCACTTGCCGGCATCGACATCTCCGTGTGGATTTCATCCACCTCTTCATCCTCGGCAAATTCCATTTCCTCCACCATTTCCACCACTCGCTTGAAGATTTTATGGCCTATTATCAATGATCGCAATGAATGATATCGTATCACTGATGCTCTTCGAAATCATGTTGTAACTCTTCATTAATTCCACACAGTAGTGCAAAGCATCAGCTAACTCCTGCTTTTCTTGATCACTGCTCTCACAAATGTTCAAGACTTTTAAAGGAGACTGTGTGGATTCCGTCGCATGTTACTACCACTCTTGAATGCCAAGACAAAACTGCAGAAGAGCAGAGAACACTAGACCCTTTCAACAATATATAATCTGACCTGCATAGCCTTTTGCCGTTACAATATTTTTCCGTTTCTGAATATGTGCATCTGCCACTCACGGGAGGTCCTTTTGGAACAATCATAAAGGAGCTTATTCTCATAAAATGTCCTTCATACATTGACGGTTAGGACCCGAAATTTATCGTAGGGCAATTAGCGGCGTCCCAACTCAAGTAGACCATGTGTCCCTCCGACCAGGTGGCCCAAGTGTCATTTCTACCCTCTTCACTCACTTACTCGAAATATTTTCACGATTTTGATCCAAGATTTTGGATTCCAAGTTACACCATGCAGCCATTTATATTGGGAATAATTTTTAAACGAGAAAAAAGTCTGCTATGACTGGAAGTCAAACCCAGGTCTTCCACTTGCCGGGCAGATATTCTACCACTGAACTATCATAGCAGATCAATTTTCTCATTTCTGAATGTGGATGTTTTCTTGGTTCGGACGGAACTAGCCAAGCTAGTATCAAACTGCCCCAACGGATGTCCTCGAAGACATACATCGAAGAAAACTTCTCCCTCTCAAATGGTGAGATTGCCAATCAAGAAATTGATGGAATAAAGCGATCTGAAGGTCCTATGCAGACAGGCATAAGCTGTAAAGTTAGGAATAATTTTGAAACGAGAAAAAAGTCTGCTATGACTGGGAATCGAACCCAGGTCGGATCGCTTTATTCCATCAATTTCTAGCCATTTTTATGTTTCTCCAGGTGCCATGAATATTTATATTTTCCATTTTTTCGATTATTACCATCCAAAGGAATGCACGTGAAATACAGACTAGGTTTTAAATATTAAATTTCAATTATGGGAGAATATGCCAATGTAATGTAGGTAAATGCCTACACGGGGTTTTTGAAGGAGTCAGTTGGGAATAAAATACGCATGTGAAGAATAGTGGTGTACTTTGCTATTATCCACAAATGTATTATATGTATCTTTAATTCTCGCAATCAATGCTTCTTTCTGTAGAAATGTTTTAAACTTACTATAATAAATGCACGGGATTTTTAAGGAGACAGTTGGGAATAAAATATGCATGGGAAGAATAGTGATGTACTGATTAAAAATAATTCTCCTGCATAAAAAAAATAGCAGTGAATAATTATTTCCTGAAGATTGGGATATAAAAACCAGCAGGAAAAGGACATTTTGCAGGAGAAAAAAATTCACAAGCGGGACTCTCAAACGCCAAAAGTACTGGACGCAAGCCCTACACATGACCTCTAGGCTACAGCCTCTAGTGAAAGGGAGAGAGAAACTATAAGCATTTAAGGAAATGGGTCCATTTTTGTGCTTTTTAATTAATTATTTCTCTTAAACTAAAAGCCATTGCCCCGAAATTCCGAAAAGGTATTCTTATATTGACCAAATCTCTCCACTGGTAGAAGATGAACTGAATCTGTGAGTTACATTCCATAGCCCCTCCTCGTTAGTTCACCCAACTCAACCCACTCAAAATCATTTGTCTCACAACTTGTATCTTCAATGATGTTTACTTCATCAGAGTTACTCTCACTTTGAAGATTCTTCTTATAACTCTTACATTCCTTTTATAGTGGTGCTCTTGATTCCACTTGTACTAGGAATGCCTTCATCTCATTTGGGAACTATTATCACTATGACTTCTCTCCTCACTAAATTCTCTCATGATACTAACAATATTATCATCCAAATAAAAATCTCTTTTGCAAAATAAAATAAGGTATATAAAAATACAGTAAAAGCTGTGTTATCCAGAATTCTAGAAACCGGAATGCTTTAGAAACCAGACTTTTCACAAATGCAATTTAAAAGCTGTGCTATCTGCCTATTTAGCCGGTTAGCACAACTTTTCTCTCTGCTCCGGTTATTTATTTTATTTTATTAATTTTTGTATGACTTGTATTTTTATAATACCACAACTTCCACTTCAAAATTTCTTAAAATATTAGATATTTATTATGTATATACTCTGTGTATTTCTGGGGCTGCCGAGTGACGCATAGTGTTTTTGTTTACGTAAGTCATTTGCATTGTCTAGATCAGGGGTTGGCAACCTTTTCACCACGTGGGCGCAATTTATATTACTGAGGATGTGAAGGGTGCATAAGCAAGATCATTTGATATCTCTCTGTATCAGTGGTCGGCAACCTCTTCATCTATGAGGGCGCAACTTTAATTATTGGGGGTGTGAAGTGAAGTAACAATAGTGGATGTTTACCAATATTTATTAAAATGATATTTTTGTATATATAAGAGAAAAACTATTAAAGAATTTCTTATAAAAACATGAAAAATAAATCAATGTGAAACTTGGGACTGACTGCATATCTTCAGCCAACTTGCTATAATTTGGCACATGACTCAAGATACCTGATCTTAGGCAGTTGTCTAAATTGTAATCGGTGAGTCTCGATCGGTACTTGGATTTCAAGTGTTTCATGCTTGAAAAAATGGACTCGCAAGTGTATGTTGAAGCACGGTAAGAATATATTTTTAGGGTACATTTTCTTAATAATGGATAACGATTTTCGTCAACTAAATTCCAAAAGTTTTCATCATTTTTATGTGACCTTAAAATAATATCATTCTGTATATTTATTATTTCCATTTCTAAGTCCTCGGTGTTAACGATATTAATGTAAGTTCCAATATTAACAGACATATCATTGTCCATAAAATTGAACGGATTAGCAAAGAATGTTACAGTAAAACCTCTACATATCTAACCTCTTTATATCATAAACCTCCATATATCATACTAATATTTTGGTCCCGAACAGATCCTATGTAATATCATAGGAAATGTACCTCTCTAATTCGTAACCTCCTTATTTCGTATTCCTCTATATATCTTAAGAAAAATATTACTCCGAAATGAAAAATAACCTCCATATTTCGAAATCGCGATCTTTTTTTCCTGTGTTCATTCCGCAAAAATACACTATGTTTTAAAAATATGTTTTTGGCACTAATAATGTAGCCAATCAACAAGGTGAAAGTAACTTTGGTAAATTAACCAATCAGTGTGTTTCTATGACTGATGAATTGCAATGAATCATCATTGCTTGGCATCTGCGCGTCAGTCTGAATCATCATAGCTTGGCGTCAGTCTGAATCATCTGAATATTCATCGGAAAGACTACCGTACACGTGATTCGATTTCAGTGGTGAAATAGTGAAGAAGGCTTTGGAAACAGCATATATGTATCAAGAAAAGGTGATTTATAGAACTACTACTTTTATTTTGTAAATATTGTATCGTTTGAAATAATCTATTGCGAAAAAATTTAAAAATTGCTTCTCATGGCAACATTTTTACTGGTGCATATTATGATTCGTTTATTCTTGAAGCAAATAGGCTTAGTTTTCTCCTTTTTTATAATTTTTTAGTGTTAATTTAATTTTCGCCATTTTGGCATACCCAGTTTGCAGCGCTTGTTTTGACCATGTGCGATTGTGAAGAATCTCCGGAAAACAACTTCGAAGTAAAGGAAAAGCTCACTTCATAGTTTATTGGCTGTAAAGCTACTATTCTGTTGCTCACTAATTTTAAATTAAATGTGGTGAATAATCTCTGTGAATATGTTCCTGTAAAATTTAGACTGATGACTCTTAGAATTCGGCAACACTGGTATTGCTTAATAACTTTTATTTCTGGTAGAACTTTTACTTAAGTTCATTGTAATTATTCTTGTTCATGTTATTTTCACAAAATCTTTCTATTATTCCATTGAACCAATTTGAAGTAATGTAATTCCATGAAAATGGCTGACACAAGATTTTCAATGCCCTGTGGAAAATTTCCATTACATGTTTTCAACTTGCTCTAACTTGTACATTTAACTGGTTTTACCTCATAAGTTTAATTAATTATGATGGTTTCATCATAGACCATTGTTTTAACTCGTTTAAAGTCGAATCAATTTGTCTCATCTTCCCTCCAATGGACCCGTTTCAAATCGTTAATCGTTTAAACTAACCTTATCGTGAACTGCTTTTAAATGGCATTAACTATTTTCAAGTCGTATTACATAATTCGTTTTGTCTTTGACCGTACCGTATTTTCCAAGTAGCATGTAGAAAAGCATTTAGTGAATGTTGAAAAGCTCACAAATGCTTAAAATAGTATATTAACGTAAAGTATAATAAATACATTGCCAATGATGAAAGCTGAACTTAGAAAGATCTTCCAAAATATTCATCGCTACTCAGTTGATTGTTTTGGATTCGAATAATGGTTAAATAATCTGCCAATGATAAATGTATTAAGAATGATATATTTTACTTCACTTTTTATCTCATCTTATTTCCATCATTCATACTTTTTTGTTCAGCAGAAAAAGCAAACTTTTTAAATATCATCATCTTTTCAAGATTCGAATATCTGATAAATGTTACTTAAGTTAAATTAAATAATTACAATTATTTTGTTATCAAGGTGTCTTATCGTTCATTGGTACGAACTGACAGTAACATTTCCTTTGTATAGTGAAAAATATTTTCCGATATTGATACATTTAGGCAAGTGTTTAATAAATTATTCATGTATGACATAGGCAGTTTTCTCCTGGCATACGAAGCATCGATTTCCAGTCTCTGGGGCAGTTAATTTTGGACAAAGGCTCCAAGAGTTGGGACGGGTTGTTACAAATTGTTGCAAGTTACGTGTTAAATAGTTCAGTATGTATGAAGTCCATATGCAAAGGAAAACGCAGTTGAAAACATTGGGCACTCATTATTTCCATTTGAAGTACGGATTGTACGAGGTGATCCAAGTTTCAGCTTGTTTCAATGGGATTTTTCTACAGGGTGCTAACAACATATAATTTTTAAGTTTATCAGAGATTTACATACAGATTTGATGTATTTTCAGAAATCAGAGGTTGGGCAAAGAAAGTTTATTACTTTAGGCAGTCTTTGATTCCAGTTTCAAGATTTCGACTGTTTTAATGAGTGTTAAAAATATTAAATTGTGTTATCAATGCAAAAATACAGCAATTTGTGACTTATGCATATGAGAAAGTACATGCAAGATCTTTTGCACCATTTATTTTTGTTAATATGTAAACTCAGTAAATTATAATAAATGTAGCATTTTTAATTTACAGACTCTTAAAAGACATGAATGTGCCGAAGAAAAGACAGATGTTATCAACAGATACCAAACTAAATATTTTTAAGGCTATTGATGATGGAAAAAGAAAGATAGATGTTGCCAGGACATTTGGAATATCACCTTCAACGCTAACATCCATTTTAAATAAACGCAGAGACAGAAGCTGCTGCACATTTTTGTCCAAATGGGAAACGATTTCGCACTGTGAAAAATGAAGAACTAGATAGGTGTGTATTTTATTGATTGATGGAGGCCAGAGCAAAAAATCTTCCAGTGTCAGGGCCGATTTTACAGCAAAAAGCTACAGAGATGTCTACTAAAATGGGAGTGCAAGACTTTCATGCTTCTAATGGCTGGTTGCAAAAGTTCAAGACACGTTGGAACTTGGCAACATTAAAGATGTCAGGGGAAGAAGCATCAGTAAGTCCTTGTGTTCTAGATGAGTGGCAAGGAACACTACAAGCATTTTTAAGTGGGTATGACACCAAGGACATATTCAATGCTGATGAGTCCGGATTTTTTTTCAATTTGCTACCAGATAAGACTTTCAGTGAAAGGAGATTCTTGCCATGGTGGAAGAAAAAGCAAAGAAAGGTTCACAGTTCTCTTTTGTTGCAACGCAAATGGCAGTGAAAAACTAGAACCACTAATTATTGGTAAATATAAAAAGCCAAGGTGCTTTAAAAATATTAAGAAACTCCCTTGCATGTACAGGCATTCAAAAAATTCATGGATGACAACTTCCATTTTTAGAGAATGGCTGGCCATGCTTGATTCAATGTTGGATATGAGGAATAGGAATATTATTTTGTTCCTTGATAGGTGTACTGCACATAGCTATGCAGGAATAACACTTAGAAATATAAAAATTGTGTTGTTTCCCCCTAATTGCACAAGTAAACTGCAACCTTTGGACCAAGGAATAATTTCTGTAATTAAAAGAAGCTATAGGTATCAACTGGTGCAGTATTTATTAAGAAATATGGAAGGGAATATTGATTTGCCAAAGATAAAATGGAACCTTTTGCAGGCTATGCATAGACTCTGTTTATGTTGGAACAAAATTAATGAAAACTATTTCAAAATGTTTTTTAAAGGCAAACTTTGTTAAGGAAGTGCATAATGATGCAGATGAGGATAGCAGTGTATGTGATGAACCTCCAGAATGGGCTCAAATAAAAGAAACCTTGGAAGTACAAGCATCATTTGAAGAGTTTGTTACAGCTGATGCAGCCCTGATTACTTGTGCTCCTACAGGAACTTATGAGGTAAAGGAAATTCTTAATGGAGAAAACACTGATAAAGAAATTGAAGATGGGGTAGCAGATGACGAAGATGAGGAAGAAGTTGAGAGACAACCACCAAAAAAATCTGAGGTCCAAAATGGTTTAAATGTGTTATGGAGATTTCTAACCAATATGGATGACTATGAACCCAGGCACCTTCTTCTGTTAAGCCAAATAGAAAATGTTGTTACACAAGAATTTCATAAACAAAAAAGGCAAAAATTAATTGTTAACTATTTTAATAAAAAATAATGAAAATCTTTGTATTTGGAATATCTACTGACAACATAAATGTATTATATGTAAATAATTTTGACAGGATCTTAGATTTCTACTCACAAGGAGACTACGCCACATTCGGATAACCGATCTTGTTCTCATTTTGCAAGCGTTTAGGAACCGATGCATAATAGAAAGTGTGCAAGTAATACGACCCGCTTCTCAAGCATTTTGGAGAAAAAACGTAATTTCAATGTGAGAAGCAGCTAAAACACTATTCCTGCTTCCAATTAACATTGTAGCGATTAGCCTAATTGGTTAAATTCGGGAGTCCTATGATGATGGTCCGGGTTTCGAAACTCACTCGAAACTTTTTTTTTCTCTCAAGTTTTTGCAATTATTATTTTCATGTTAATTAACTGCAAAGTACATTATTTTTTCAAGGTTTTCGTCTGTTAACCCTTAGTTACGTAAACAAAGTTCCTTAACTAGTCGCGTGGGGTCTTTTAAAACCCCTAAATTATTTATTTAAATTTAATAATAAAATGTTACGTTATTTTCATTATACTGTAAAGTACATCATTTTAATTTAAAATGAAATAGTTTATGTAGAATTTTTTCAAGACAAAACAAGTTTTGTAAATAAACAAAATTTTACTTTTTTTAGTTACCAGTGCTATCCTAACATTCGTAACATTTCAAAATCATATGCTCTTTACATATAAAATCACCACAATTTGCACATTTACTTTGCACTTTTATGTTCTTGTTTCTAGGGCAAAATCTACAAAGAGTGAACACATGCGTTTGTTTGTGGCGGTAACGAATACTGGGGGTGGATGACCGTAAGCTCCGTGCGGCCGAAGGGATGGCACGTGCGGTAGCTTAGGGGTCGGTTTATTGCTGCGATGGGAAGGTCTTATTTTGTTGTCAGAAATAATAGTTGTATTCAATTATGCATGCAGCTGAACAAAACTTGGAGAGGAAATAAACACATTATTTTTAAAAGTTTTCGTCTGTTAATGAGAGAATTACGTTTTTAAGGAATACTTTTCTTTTTAATTGCCAAATAAATATTTTTATTTGCAATACATTGTTATTTAATTTTTACACATTCACGCTGTATACATGCTTAAGGAAATTGTCGATTCTTCCTAATATTGGAAGATTTTTTGCACGGAGATGTCTAGAATTTACACCTCATCCCACTCCCCCCACTCGACCCTACTCGATACACAATAGCCTGGATGCCCAAGTCTTTCGTCGACGAAACTATTGCACTGCCTGCGAAGTCGGGTGACTAATTCTCAGCAGTCTTTCAACAGCTTTTGCAGTGGTTTGACGGTCTTTTCTATTTTTGTACAAAATATTTGTGAAGAAGCATTCTTTCTGTTCCCAAAAATGGATCCACAACCTGGAACATCGAGTGGTGTTCCCTTTCAAGAGGACAGTGACAACTGTGTAAGATCAATTCACGACGTAAAATCGAAAGCAGAATTGAAAAATGCATTAGTGTACTGCGAAGAAATTCTCCTTCAGGATGATCTTATTATAAGAGAGTCCAATTCTACAATTTCCACTGTTTCTTCTGCGATGGGAGAAGAAATATATGAACGAATTGTAGACATGTTGGGAGAAAATAAAGTTATTGTGGACGAAGAACTCATTTTGCCTGACGAAAGTGACAGTGAAGTGCAATATGAAGAGGTTGACGCAGAGGAAAACGAAGAAGACGATTGGTACGTGCTGAAGGAGAAAGTTTATGATTTCATTCCAATCAGTTATAAAAAAAAAGTCGTTGCCCTGGCCAAGAATCATCCTTATTGGAGTTTACAAAATCTGCGACGAAAAGGTGCTCATCGTTTGAAAAGAAAAGATGATTTGAAAAGGTGGGAAGATGATGTACGTAAAGGTGGAACAAATCAAAATAAGTATGCCATAATAGATTCGTGGACATATGACCGCTTTGTGGAATCAAGGGCACAATTTGAGCAAGTGACGACGAGGATTTTACAGCAATGGGCCATGGCAGCTGCATATCAGTTTCAATCTGATTGCTTTGTCTTCACTGCTAGTTCAACATGGGTGGCATCTTTCAAAAAGAGACACAGAATCCGTCAGAGGAAAATCATAAGGTATGTACATATAGATACATTACGAATTTTGTGAAAAAATCACATTGTGTGCGGTTTGAGTCATTCAATAACCCTACTGAGGAGCAGATGTCTCGAGCGTGAGTCATTTATTTTATTTATTTATTTAATTAAAAAAGTTCCATAAACAGCCAAATTTTGGCCTTTTACTTACCAAATAGCAAAAGTGGAATACTCCTTTAGCCAAAACAACTAGAGGGCTGCAAAACCCAATGCATTTCGCCAACAAGGTGGGCATCGTCAGGGGTAGAACCTGTTTCAACAGTGACTGGAAGAGGCAGTTGGCTTCCAGTCACTGTTGAAACAGGTTCTACCCCTGACGATGCCCACCTTGTGGGCGAAATGCATTGGGTTTTGCAGCCCTCTAGTTGTTTTGACTAAAGGAGTATTCCACTTTTGTTAGTTTTGGCCAAAGTTATTGAGCTACTATCAATTATCCTACCAAATAATAAACTAATCCCCGCCCCTTTTGGGTACTGAATGACGATCCCTGCAGTCAATGTGTTAAAATTCAATTATAGTTGGATTTTCAAATCTAACAATAAAATTGACACTAATCTAACAAAATGCCTATCATACAGGTACATCAACGAAAAGGAGGCCTCAGCGATGGATGAAATATAGGAAGCTGCCGAGAATTTTCGAATCCAGACGAAGGCTCTAATTCCGAAATTTGATATGGATTTTATTATCAACACGGACCAGATAGGGTGCTGGTACCAATCAACAAGACTCTCACCCAGCAAGGAGTAAAGACTGTTCTCGTGAAAAAGCAAAGTTTGAATAAAATTACACATTCATATACAGCACAGTATGCGGTTACTTTATCAGGAAAATTACTACCATGTGTATTTTTATGCCTACAAGAACCAACAGGCACATTCGGGCCTCAGGTGCAAAAAAAAGTAGATGCATTAACAAAGGATTTAAAAAATGTTATCGTAACATGTTCTAAATCTGGAAAGCTTACCACACAGCTATACATTTAATTTTTAAAAAGCATTTTGGTACCATATGTTACTAATCAAAATTTTCTTTTGTTAATTGATTCATGGGGAGGGCAGACGAATCCAGCACTATATGACGAAATATTTTCAAAAGATGACAATGTTAGTACGTGTACATTAAAAGTTATTCCACCAAAATGTACGCCATTATGTCAGCCGTGTGATGTCTACTTTTATAGACAAGTGAAAAATTTCAGAAAATGTATACAGAATTGTTCGTATTTTTTGCAAGAAAAGCAAGAAATTTCATCGCGTGAAGATGCGATAAAAATTCATTCGCTAATCCACCACCAATTAAGTGCTCCAATATTCAGAAACATGTTGCGATATGCATGGTTTGCATCCAAGTTGGCTGACCAAAAAGAAGTTTTTGAAAATGTGAATGATGTATGTTTTCCCACTAGTCTTCTAAAGAAAACTGTAGTTGTCGTAATATCGCTTTTGTACAATGTTCGTGGTGTAGGTTAAACTAATGTTTATTTTTCGATACCCAATTAAGAACTCCGAAAAACTGTGGTACATATTTTTCACTTTCTTTCTCTAGGGATGTATTTGCTCCACTTTCTCCCTTCACATGTGGCCCCACAACCTTCCCATCGCAGCAATAAACCGACCCCTAAGCTACCGCACGTGCCATCCCTTCTGCCGCACGGAGCTTACGGTCATCCACCCCCAGTATTCGTTACCGCCACAAACAAACGCATGTGTTCACTCTTTGTAGATTTTGCCCTAGAAACAAGAACATAAAAGTGCAAAGTAAATGTGCAAATTGTGGTGATTTTATATGTAAAGAGCATATGATTTTGAAATGTTACGAATGTTAGGATAGCACTGGTAACTAAAAAAAGTAAAATTTTGTTTATTTTCAAAACTTGTTTTGTCTTGAAAAAATTCTACATAAACTATTTCATTTTAAATTAAAATGATGTACTTTACAGTATAATGAAAATAACGTAACATTTTATTATTAAATTTAAATAAATAATTTAGGGGTTTTAAAAGACCCCACGCGACTAGTTAAGGAACTTTGTTTACGTAACTAACTAAGGGTTAACAGACGAAAACCTTGAAAAAATAATGTACTTTGCAGTTAATTAACATGAAAATAATAATTGCAAAAACTTGAGAGAAAAAAAAAGTTTCGAGTGAGTTTCAAAACCCGGACCATCATCATAGGAATCCCGAATTTAACCAATTAGGCTAATCGCTACAATGTTAATTGGAAGCAGGAATAGTGTTTTAGCTGCTTCTCACATTGATATTACGTTTTTTCTCCAAAATGCTTGAGAAGCGGGTCGTATTACTTGCACACTTTCTATTATGCATCGGTTCCTAAACGCTTGCAAAATGAGAACAAGATCGGTTATCCGAATGTGGCGTAGTCCCCTTGTCAGTGTTAAGTTGCTATTATTTTGTTTTATCAATTTACTGTTGAATTTTGTATATAATAATTTTTTAATATTTATAATTAAATTAGATATATGTGATAACAATATTTATTACTTCCTTTTCATTTATTATATGTAAATAATTTTGACAAGATCTTAGATTTTTACTCATTGTTAAGTTGGTATTATTTTGTTTTTTCAATTTACCATGTTGAATTTTTTATATGATTTTTTTATATTTATAATTAAATTTGATATAATAACAATATATATGACTTCTTTTTCATTGTTTGTGAACTAACTTGTTTTCTCATTTTTTATTCCTAAATTTGTCATTAACATCTTTATAGTGAACCTCTATATATCAAAATAGCAAAAATCTGGCCCCTTCAATTTCACTATATAGAGGTTTTACTGTATTATGGGTTCTACTTCTGAAAACTGACGAAACCTAAAATTAAATTCCTTCAGGAGAGTTTCAGTGTGTGGTGAAAATGGTTCAGTGGTAACATTTTCATCAGTCAGACTCTCAATAATATATTTTAAATTCAGAAAATGTGATAATGAATTTCTCTCTAGGTGAGACTTCTACAATGCCAATTTATATTTGAATGCATCTACTGCACTTATCATTTTTGCAATGTGTTGATATTTCCCTTGCATCTCCTTATTCAGTCCATTCAATTTTATAGTCATATCAACAAGAAATCCATCAACCAAGCTTTGTCATCCAACTGTGCATAATATTCATTTCTTGACGTGAGAAATTCCTTTACCTCCTTTATGAGATTTATAAACCTCACAAATATTTTGCTGAGCCATCTAACTTCGGTATGTAAAAGGAGATCATCGAATTCAGCATCTTCACCTTGTAAAAGCAGTTTAAACAATCGGTGTTGCATTGGTACGGCTCTTATGGAATTTATTATTTTTGTAACTGTTTTCATGACATGTTGAAAATGAAGAACTTTTGCGCATAACATTTCTTGGTGTATAATGCAGTGATATGAAATAAATTTTAGAAAGAGAGGGTCTTCTTTACATAGTGCAATAAATCCACTTTTACAACCTGTCATCGAAGGTGCACCATCTGTGGTAATTGCGGCCAACTTCATTAATGGTATATTACTTTCTTGGACATATATTTTTAAAGCTGAAAAAATGTCTTTGCCTCTTGTTCGTCCCTTTAATGGAAGAATTTTAAGAAATTCTTCCTTTTTTGAAAAATCATTAAACACCATCTTCACAACCATAGCCAATTGAGAAGTGTCTGATATGTCTGTTGACTCATCCAGTTGCAACGAGAAGAAAATACATTTTTGTAAATCATTTGCCAACTCTTTCTCCATATGGTTGCAATAACTTCAATTCTTCTTGTAACTGTTCTTGCTGATAACTGAATCGTGTTGATTGCTGAGGTAATTTCATTTTTATTTTTTTTTAATCTTCGAAAAGTGAGTTGGCAATTGCTAACATGGCTTCTTTTACAATCTCGCCATCTTCAAAAGGCTTTTTCCTCTTGGCCAACAAATGCGAAATTTTAAGTGATGCAATCGTTACTCTTTTTGACTGCTGCACTGGTCTGGTAAAAATGGTCTGCTGTTTAGTTAAAATAGATTTAATATCAGAAATTTTATTTTTCCTGATCTCCGAGTTTAACAGATAACTAATATTAAAATTTCCGTGGACCGTATTAAAATGTCTTTCGACATTACTTTTCTTTGAAAGTGCGACACAAGCATTGCACAATAAACAAACACACTTTCCTTTCAAATCAATAAAACAGAATTTTTCTTCCCAATCAACATTGAAGTAATATGTCCTTTGCCTCTTATTACTCATAATGGGGATGAAATTATCTACAAATGAATTAATAAACACAAAACACTGAATATCTGGAAAATATCAGAAATATTGTGAACTGTTGGTCAATTTAAATGGATTTATGTTTAACCAATGAAGAGGGAAATGTGGCTGATATTGTAAGAGCCGAAGAAAAATCTCCCAAATCCTGTACTTTGTATACTAAGCGAAGAACGGAACTCTGAAACCAACAACTCACAACAATAACTCGAGCCAAGTTATGCTACAAGACGGAGGACAGAACTCCGAAATCAATGACTTTCAACAATAACTTGAGGCAAGTTATGCTACAAGACGGAGGACAGAACTCGAAAACCGACGACTTTTGACAAGAACTTGGGAGTTTCATGCGACATAAGGAAATAGTTTTCCCGTATCGAGCGCCTACCTCCAAATAGCCTGAACCGGCTAACGGAGCTATAGTACACGACGGGTTGAGAGCAAGGATCTCAGTTAGCCTTGCACCCGTAATAGCGATTGAAGATGACAGGACACCTTCACCTAGCATAAACTAGGGGTGGAGAATTCCCTATCTTTTCTTACAGTTCGAATGAGAACGTTTGTATGAATTGTCAGCACAGGCACGACAATCACACAAACACGATAGCGGCTTCTCCTACTCTCAGCAAATAATCTCCGAAAAACGGTTTGAAGGATGTATTTATACTAGGGCAGGGTAGGGAGAAGGGAAAGGGACGTGGATATACAAGAGAGGGGTAACAGAGGAGTCATTATGAAAAGAACTCGGTTAATGACAACAATGTTTTTACCCAACAATGTATGTCCCCATTCTGTTCGCTTATAAGTCCTGACCTTGACAATGTTATTTTTTAACAGACATACGATTCGGTTCGGTGCGATGTAAGATTAAGATGTTGGTTACAAATTTCTATTCTTCATCTTGTTCCGTAACTTTTTGATCTTCTGAGAGTTTTCCGTAATTGTTTAACTTGAGTTCTCTTTTTGGCTGGCAGGCAACACACAAATATCTTGCGGTCGCCACATTGCTGACCTCTGATCTAGATGTTTTGGTGTACTTCTACAGTTTCCAGTTTTATTTCATTTTATTATTTTTTTTTAAATTGCCCGTCCATTGAGTATGGCATAAAAATCAATACCTAAAGCAAGGGACATAAAGGAAAAAGTTGTTTTAATGTTTATACAAAAGCTGGAGCTGATTATACGAATAGAAAAAGATGAAAGTAGAGCAGCCATAGCAGGAGAATTCATGTTTACATTCTTCTTTTTGTATAAGTCCTTATAATTGAAGGAAAGAAATGCAATTTTCTTCAATATTTAATCAAAGAAACATTTCCTTGTAATTCATATTTGTTATCTTATTGATTTTCATTGTTGTTATGACAGTAAGGAAATAATAAACAAAATTAAATAATTTTGTCCTTTTCTAATAGTGTAAATTAAGATAAATAAGAAAGATAAAAATTAAATAAATTTAATTTTGGGAATAGGTTCACTGTCGCCTGCCCCAAACTTCCCGAATGCCCAAAACTTTTCAATTGTCTTTTGTTTTGCAAATAAGCGTAGCAATGTATGAAATTAGAATTAAAATGGAAAATGCTAATCATAGTACCCTATTTTGTTTGGTTATTGCTAAATTTTCAATGTCAACATCGAAGAACACTCCCCTAACTGGCTATTTCTCCTAACCAGCTATCCACAATCCCCAAGATAGAGGGATAACACAGCTTTTACTGTATATGGGAGAATCACTTGGAACATGGTCTGACAATCACATGCTTGCCCAGAAAAAATAAGTCTGAACTTATAGGAAAGCATTGGGAAATGCAGATGGTTCTATTTTTTGCAAACCCCTTTGAAGCTCACCTTTTATGAAAGTTTAGGGTTTGCATGTGTGTTTGATGATTCATTGGGGTCACACATGTGAACCACATGCTGCACTACTTGAGGAGTTTCACTTTATCAGTTGTGCTATTTTTCGAAAACAATTTTTTTATAGAAATCTTATGAATAATACTTATTAATAAAATTGACTGCAACATTTTTTAAATTAATTAATTTTGTTGTCAAGAGCAATGCATCTTTTATTTTGTAATGGCTTTGAAAGATTATTTAAAATGAGTGACAAAATGTCTTGGTACTACAACGAAAGATAATGCATCTGTGCAATTTCTTCGGGAACTATGGAGTTAAAAAAAAATACAGTAGGGCCCAGGGTAACAATGATAAAAGAAGTGTGTCTTCATCCGCTTAACCCACTGTGAAAGAGGCATTTCTTCTAAGAGCGGATATACCCACACTCCCCACCAGGAAAGGGACTATGCCACGTGGATATATCCACTTTCCCCAGTGTATGGCTTAAAATAATGCTAACTTATGTTGTGACTCTGTGGTCAGATCGGATGTGAAAAAATCGCTCATATGCCTGGGTGTTCTGAGTGTTTCACATCCAAACTCGAACATAAAAATCACAGAAATGAAATCATTCGATTATTATTGCCATAAAGCAAAGTAGCAATCAAATTTATGAATTATACTTCAATTAACGAGAGTTGGGATTTGTGGAGGCAGAGCTTAGAATGCTTAGCTGCCTAAACTTCTGCTGATTCCCCCTCCAACACATTTCCACTCCATCCCCTCCACTGTATTTCGCCCACCCCGCAGCCGTTCTCGGACAGACCATATTCCATTCTCAAATTGTTTCGGAAACTAGCAATGCAAGAAATCTTATATTTTCAGGGAATCGTAACCACACATTCAGAAACAACATTAAAATTTCATCCTCCGGTACTCCCGTTAACTTTTCAACCGCGTGGGGTTCTCCTGACATTTCACAATTTTTTTGTTATAAAAACAATATCACTATTATTCAGTTGATTCTTTATTTTGTTCTATTCATAATCATTTATAAGTTAATTTCGAGAAGTTTCAAATGATTTTGTAATTATTAATCTATTTCGAAAAGAAAAAGTATTAAGGTACACTTTCATGAATAGTTTCGGAGGTCAATCTATGAGTCAGTTGACAGTTTTTAGGAATATACTTATAACATCGGCAGTTCAATTCAGTAAATCAGATATAACACAATTGAACAGGAATAGTAATTGTACAGAGAGGAAACTGTTTTCACACAATGACCTTCAAAACTGTATTGGCATTACTTTTCAATTTGAATATTAGTGTAATTCACTATAATATTTATAATAGCTCTGTCAAATATTAATTGGAAACAGTCTACTGGGAGCTTCAAAACAAAGACCGGACACTGAAATAATAAAAATCTATGAACCTTGTAGGATCAGAGTCAGTGAAGAAATTGTTGAGGTGCAATCTCCAATTACGGGAAATAACACATTTATGATGTCGATCAGTGAAGAAACTATTCAGACACAATCTCAAATTATGTGAAAGGAAAAAAGTTCTATAGATAATAGCAATAATTTTAGAATAAAATATGAACAACATCCACACAAAGAAAAAGGTGCTTATTTCCAGTGCAGCACTCTCTTATTGTTAGAATAAACATCCAAACTCAAAGGAATATCACAGAAAATGGAAAATGTTTAGCAGAATAGGTTCCAAACACGTCATTCCAGCTACTGAAGGGTGGGGGTCATAAAACTCTAAAGCAAAGGAACCCTGTCATAAAACATATGCCTCAGGTGTCCACAGCCTCCCATGCGGAGTACTGGAGGGTTAAAACTCGTCAGCTGCTGAGTGAATTATTCCAGTAATAATGCTTTTTAAAACTTTGAAATTATTGAATAGAATATTTTAGGAACATTCAGACAGGATTTTGGAATGATTTTTTGTTTGGTATACAAGCATAGAATAGATATTAATAACACATTTTTATTGTAGTGATTAATTATAAGTAGCAAAATTTAAACAAATAATTTTTTACACATGTTCTATGCTATTTCAAAAGTTCAACACCTTCCATAAACTCTTCACGATCACTATGTTCATCAGAAGTCACTTCACTTTCAGTAGAACTTTCTTCTTCCAATCGAATGATAAGTTTGTCAACTGCTGCATCCAAAGTCCCTTCTTTTTCCCAAGCGTCTTCTACTTCTTTCTTCATGTGATCGACAGCCTTTTTCCAGTACTCTCCCCCTGACAAAATGCACTTGGTCCAACGCTTCTTCCATTCTTGAAAGCAGTGCTGCATGTCCTCCTTGGTCAGTCCTTTAGGAGCTTCGTCGTTTCTCGTTTTATGGTATCAACATCCACAAAATGTTCACCCCGCATAATATTTTTCACTTTAGGAAACAGGTAGAAGTCAGGGTGCTACATCAGGCGAATAGGGAGGGTGGTCCATGGTAGTGATTTTGTTTTTGGCCAAAAACTTGCACTTAACGAGCGCGGTGTGCGAAGGTGCATTGTCCTGATGCAGGATCCACGCGTTCTCCGCCCACAATTCGGGTCGTGAACATCGCACACGCTCACACAGATGCTTCAAGACTTCAACATAGAATTTTGCATTAACATTTGACCTGCTGGAACATATTCATGAAGAACAACTCCACGAATATCGAAAAAAACGATGAGCATGGTCTTGATTTTAGAACGACTCTTGCGCGCTTTTTTGGTGCGAGGCGAACCAGGGTGCTTCCACTCTTCACTCTGCCTTTTTGTTTCAGGGTCATACTCGTAAATCCAGGATTCGTCTCCAGTTATCACCCTTTCAAGAAAATTTGGATCCTGGGCACTCTCAATCCAGTCATTGCAACAATCAACACGTCCTTGTTTTTGCTCGTCAGTCAAAACTTTAGGAACAATTTTTGCACACAGCTTCCGCATGGTCAAATCTTCTTTTAAAATTGTCTGAACACTACCGTTACTTATTCCAAGTATTTCTGCAATCATTCTAGTGGTAATTCGACGGTCTGCCTTCACCAAATCGTAAACACGTTGAATGTTTTCATCGACACGTGATGTTGAAGAGCGCCCCACTCATGCGTCGTCATCTACGCTCTCCCTCCCCTCCTTGAACCGGTCCACCCATTTATACACAGTTCTACGCTTCATGGCAGACTCGCCATACACCATTTCCAACATTTGTAGAATATCCTGGCCATTTTTGTCAAGTTTTACGAGAAATTTGATGTTGGTTCTTGGCTCGGTTAAAACGTCTCGCTCCATTCCGCCGACACGACCAAAAGTACGTTCACAAAACAGACACCAAAAGCAGAGATCTCACTCAACCGTGAACAAACTTTTACTGAGGACACGTGAGGCTTCCCCTAGACGTTGCACCACTGTAGAAACTTAGTGTTGCCACGTCGGCAGAAAAAAATTCAGTGCACGAACTTTTTGTACACACGGCGTACTTCCTTCGTACAAATTTTCTTCCCTAAGCGATCGATATACTTTGAGCAATTTTGGTTGCTCTTTCCTCCAGTAGTATCCATAGATGTGTCTACAAAACACATCTTCCTTAAACGAGTCCAAGTTGGTGATCTTTGAATCTCGGAGCCTTTTCTTGCCCGGGGTTGATAGAGTAGATGGCCCTGGTTCATTGGATGGAATTTTCTTTACTTTCGACACTCTCCACACAGTATTTGAGCTAACATTAAGTGCAGCTGATGTTCTTTTGATAACCTTATTGAAGGGGATAATAGGAGAACCGGTGTTGGTGATATGAGCATTTTCTCTCTCAAAAAACTCCCTTGTAGACCAAACCATCTCCCAAGCTTGACTTCTGATGGTTACTCCATGCCCAAATGGTGATCTTCCAGATCTGCTTGTATCATCAGATCGGCTCCTTGGTCTTCCTCTCGAGCGTGATGGACGAGACATGTCCACTACGTGAAAAAACCTGGAACTAAAACGCAAAAGACGAGACTCAAAATACAAAAAAACTCGAAAGTCGAGAAAACTCAAAAGGCGAAAAAACTCAAAACTCCAGAAAACTTGAAAGACGTGAAAACTCAAAAGGCAAAAAGGCACACAGTAACGTAAGAGGCAAAGGCTAACAGCACACTGAGCTCCAGGCAGTGAGGCTCGGAGCCTCCATGAGGTTTGGCAACATAGGACCCGCCTGAGGGAGACTACCTGATTTGCTGTTAGCGCATCCCCTCCACCCAGAGGGCAAAACGCCCAGATCCCAACTCTCATTAATTTTAGTATAGTAATGGTACCAGGTAGTTATATAAATATTTTGATATGTTTAATGTTTCCCTCTAATGTATATTTATGCCAGATTTATTTTGGGGTATTTTTGTTTGTTTTACCAAAAAGTCTTGTATCTCATGGAAATATTGGTAATATAATGTTTAAATAAATTTTTAGTAAAAATGATGACGAAGTGCATGCCTATATTTTTTAGTGGGAAGAAACACGTCAAAAAAATAATACAGTACTCCTTTGCCAACCTTGGTGGTTATTCTCCTGGAAAACACTGCAGTTGGTAAAACACAGAGCATATGGGAAATAAGGGGTTATGGTCCTGCTACCAATATCCTAAGAAGAAAAAAGTGAAGGTTGGGGATGTTCGTGATGATCAAAAATAAAGATGCTGTTTCCCGTTTTACATGTTAACTATGGGTTTAACAAGTTACTGGCTCCTTAAACCCTGTGCAAAAAGGTAAACGACCAGTTGCACTAAACTTGGATGTGGATGATGAGAGTGAGAGATGTGGGTATGCTCCTCCTCATGTGGTGATGGTGCCTGAGGGTGAGGGCATAGAACTTCGAGTATCTTATGAATTGGAAAATGAAATTGTTGATTAGGCATAAATAGTAGTTATAGATGTTCTTCTATTAAAACACATCAAGGCTATTTAAATTTCAGAAAAATCATTGCAGTAAAAAACAATGAGTATGTGCTTCAAACCACAGTTACTTGAAACCTAACTCCATGGTTAGCAAATTGGTATACATTAGGCTTACCACAGATACTTGAAACTGCGGTTGGTGAGGGACTACTGTATGCAAAATATATCTCCATGAGCGATTGAATTTTGCATGCCTGCACAGCACATTCGGCGTTTAAAGGTTTAAACTTGTAATAAATTCACACAGAAAATTATATAAATCAATTTCATTGTAATAAATTCAACAGTTGCTTGCTGTAATTGTATGTAACCCATATTTACTGTTTACCCCAATTTAGTGCACAAAACGTTATTCTCCTAGAGAAATATTAAATAGGGGTTTCACTGTATATTTAGCATTTATGGCCTTGATTTATGATCTCAAACTTTCCTTGCAGGTAATTCAGGAACTTGATCAAGCTAAGGAGATGCTGTTGAAGCTAAAAATTCAAGTAAAGAACGAAACAGAAGCAATGGAGACTAAATACCAAAATGAACTTAAACAGCTGAATGCTGAAATAGAGCAGTTAAGGAATAGCATATCAAGGGAAGAGTTACAGAAGGAGGAATTGAAGAAAAATCTGGTAAGGATGCTAGCATCTCAATTTCAATAGATGGATCCATATTTGGGTGGGTTGAAAATGGTGGTTTTGAACTTTTTAGGATGTTGTGTCAGTCCCATCACGCAATAGTTGCGTTTTGCTGACCATAGGTGACCTGCAAAATTTGGTTTCATTTGGATATCATTTAGGTCTCCCCCAGGAGCGGTATATAAAGTAGATGTCTATTTTCACCATTTTTCCAGTTTGGGTGAAATATTTCCATTGTAATATGAGCTACACTAACCACAAACACACCAATCCATTCATTTCGTTAAGCGCAAGAAAATATGTTATGTGATCAATTTCGATCAAGATTAATTTTAGCCCCCATTTGGGTAAAAATTGTAATTTTTCAGAGAGAATTCCAGTTTGGGTGCAGGATACAATTATGGATTTGCGACAAAAAGTGACCAGGTAGTCTCTATTTGATTAGATAAGTGTATGCTTTTGGTATGCAGCTCTTTGCTTGTTTATATCATTGCCGAATCAACCTGGAACTCACCACCGAGAGGTGGCTGCATGTCGAATTCTGACTGTGCCTGTCCAACCTCCCTACCTTTACAGCAGATGTTTACTTTTGGTTCATTAAGTCTCTCTTAGTTTCAAATTTTGGTATCTCCTTCAAATAAAGGTTGTAGAAAATTAAATTTCCTACAACTTTTATTCCAATACATTTTTACATTTATCAAATATTAAAGCATATATCTTAAAATAACTGATGTGACAAGAGTAAACACCCACTTCCGGTTGACCAATTTTTACCAAAATACTAATCAGTTCTTGTGACTTTTATAGAAATGTTAAATATAAAATTTGTCGTTGACATGATTAATAGTTTTTGAGTTAGAGCACCCACAAAAAGCTATCACATACATACACACAGACATCATCAAGTAAATAGTCAAAATGTGTTCAGGGGGCCTCAAAACGTGTATTTCCATTGAAATCTCGAAGTCGATTTTTTTCATGAATACAATACTTTCCCCTATACTACGTATATGGAGAAAGTAAAAAGATAAAAACCACCATTTTCAACCCACCGTAATCCATATATAAGTAGCAGTATTTTTTATGCTAAATGTAATCATGGCAATAAAAAGTGGCTACAGGTTTTCACACCAGATTGCTATTTCTTACGTTTATTGTAATTTGAATTTTTTTTCCAATTGATAGGAAGAAGAGTTACTGGCCAAATCAACTCTTGAGAGAGAATTTTCTCTTTTTAGAACAAGGCATGAGACAGATGTAACAATATTAAATGATAGCATAAACTCTCTCAACATCGAACTCAATTTGAGGGAAGAGTCGGAAAAGGTTAAGGAGAAAACAATAGAGAAGCTTCAGGAGCAAAACTCAAGTTAGTGAATCATTTTATTGATTTCTGAACTGTCTATGCAATTTTCACAAAGATATGAGTAAATCTCCAGCTTATTATTTTTCTGTTAACTTATAAAGATGGATATATAATTGTCTTTATTCAAGGGAGATTGAGAGAGTAGACAGTCTCTTCTTCCATGTAACCCATGTGATGGGAAATGGTTTTAATTGATATTAAACGGTGCAATATACATTGCAAAAACTTTCTCATATACAAGGTGCAATCAAAAAGTTCCCGGATTGGCCGCATGGCACGCCACTCGTTTGTGCCACATAGCTGCGCAACTTAGGATGTGTAGTATACTTCATTGTGAAGTTGTCTCCCAAGTTTTAAGGTGTTAACAAGCTGTTTTATTTTTACGTGTTTTTATTTGCGTTAGTGTCATAGTGTTTCAGCTATTTTCTCACCATGTAAAAATGACTTCTTTGAAAGAACAACGTGTTTGTGTGAAATTTTGTTACAAACTTAGGAAATCAGCATCTGAGACCCTTGCAATGCTTAATCGAGCATTTGTTGAGGAGACCATGGGTAGAACCCAAACATACAAGTGGTATTCACGTTTCAAAAATGGACAAACATCAGTTGAGGACTCTGAGCGTTCTGGTCGTTCTGGTCGTTCTTCAACAAGCAAAAATGATGAAAACATCGAAAAAGTGCACGAAGCTATCCACGAGGATCACCGGCAAAGCATTCTCGACATTTCTAATAATTTTAGTATCTCCTACGGGTCTGTTCAAAGCATTCTCACATGAGGCGCATTGCGGCAAAATTCATCCATCGGCTGTTGACACAAGACCAAAAACACCATCGCTTAGATGTTTGTCGGGACCTTCAAGAAAGCCTTGAAAATGACCCAAACTTTCTTTCTAAGATCATTACAGGTGATGAAAGTTGGATTTATGGCTATGATCCTGAAACGAAACAACAATCATCACAGTGGAATAGTGCAAACTCCCCAAGACCCAAGAAAGCATGACAGGTCAAGACCAATGTGAAGAGCATGCTCATTGTGTTTTTTGACATGGAAGGGATTGTGCACAGGAAATTCGGTCCACAAGGCTAGACAGTCAACCAACATAATTACACTGAAGTTCTGAGATTACTGAGGGAGAGCATAAGGCGGAAACTTCCAGACAAGTGGGCATCGCAGGACTGTCTGCTCCACCATGACAATGCACCAGCACACGCTGCACTGTCCAACAGTTCCTGGCTAAAAACAACATGACAGCTGTTTCCCATCCTCCGTACTTTCCTGACCTTGCTCCGTGCGACTTTTTTCTATTCCCAAAGTTGAAAAAAGTTCTCAAAGGATGCCGATTTGATGATGTGAAGGAGATTCAGGCTGAGTCGCAGGACACGTTTGACAGCATCCCCAAAAAGGAGTTCCAGGAGTGCTTCGCAAAGTTGAAAAGGTGCTGGAATCGCTGTATTCTTGCCCAAGGGGACTACTTTGAAGTGGACAACATTCAATAGGACCTGCGGTAAGCCAATTTTTTTTTATTGTGACCATCCGAAAAACTTTTTCATTGCACCTCGTACATTTGGTCGACTGGGTACGTTTATAAATGAAAAACTTATAAATCAAAGTTAACCATAGTTTAGTGTATATTTTAATGTCACTGGTCAATATTTATTAATTTTTTGGGACATATGGCTTAGTAAGTATTATTTGTGACATCAGGCTGTACAATTGGATGGATTTTAATCAAAATCCTTATAGTCATTTTTGAGTACCATAAATACCCGCGTATAATGTGCACCCTCATAGAACGTGCAGGGGGGGTTTTCAGCCTCATAATCGATGATTTTTCTATATACCCGTGTATAGCACGAACAGATTTTTCTAGTGTTACCGTTCCAGAATAAAGTAGATGGTGTAACATGGTCTAAAGCAATGACCGAATTATTGGTGTTGTATTGGTAACATAATGAAAGTGCGAAATGAAATTTCCGAATAACTTTCCAAAAGAATGTCAGCTAACTCAATCATTACATACTTTGTTTACTTACAAGAAGATATTAGGATATACACAATAAATCGAATTATATTAATTATATAGTATGGCATATGACATTGTTTGAGCTAATAAAATGAAGGAATGACGATAATCCTATGTCGAAGTTTTTTACATATGTTTTTGTCATGCCTGAGGTGGATGGGTTTGCCCAACCTTCAGTTTTACCCTTATTAGAACACTCTGGAGCACGTAAAAAAAATAGCAAATAAACATGATTAACTACAGACTCTAAGAATCAAGAATAAATCACGTATGAATGCTGAGAGAAAAGTAGGGAACAATAACTTGATGATAGTTCTACAAGAAGCATCAACTCCCAGCATACTCATAGGCATCAGCTGCCATTGTTTCTAATTGTAAGTAGTACCAGTACCTCACCACCAGGCTGGGCGCCGGTGTAGGGTGACGTCATGCATAAAATAGCTCATCATTGTGCTAACAAAAGGAAAGGTGAGTTACAATGTAGCAAATCATATACAGTGAAATGCGAGAATACGTGGAATGAATTGTCCACGGATGTTATTATAAAAGGTTTTAAGAAATGTTGCATCAGTAATAGTTTAGATGGTAGTGAAGATGATATGGTGTGGGAGGACGACAATGACAGCGCCACGGCAACGGAGGTCACAAAAGATACCGAAGATGACGATTCCGATAATAACATCGAAGAATAATGGTCCAGTGACGAAGAATTTCTTGGCTTTTAAAATGAATAAATACTGAATTGATTCTTATCATATATAATTAATGCATGTTTATAGAATTAGTTAATAAATATTTACTATTATCTATCTTACTTTTCGTAAAAATCACCAATAAAAATGAGGATACCCGGGCAGTAATTAATGTGCCGAAATTGTGGAAATATGGGGTCAAATGAAAATAGAAAGATTATGTACCCTCGTATAACATGCATCCTAATTTTTAACTCAAATATTAAAAAAAAGTGCGCATTATACACGGGTATTTACGGTAAATCGAATTTTGTTTCAAAATATCCAAGAATAAAGTACCCTTAATTGTTTTGCAATGTCATTCATCTCATCGGAGTGTCTATTATGAATGATATTATCCACAAATATGAGATATAATTCGATTTTTAGTGGATCACAGCAGAGGCGTGATGTCGTAGGGTAAGGTAGCTTAGCGTACATTTTAATGCCACTGGATGCCATATAGTGATTTCAAGAGATATATGGCTTATGTAGTATTATTTGTGACATCAGACTCTACAATTGGATTGATTTTAGCCAAATTCTCTGGAGCCATTTTTGAGTAAATAAAAGTTTTCTAAAAATTGCCAAGAATAAACTACCCTTAATTTTTGCACAATACCATTTTTTATGAAAAAAGGGTCTGCAAAAGAAGATATATTCCACAAATACGAAATATCATTCGATTTCATGTACGTGTTTGGGCCCTACAACAGCGAACAGACGACAGACAGACAGACGGTGTGGCAAAAACCACTTTTTTTGGACTTCGGGACACCTAAAACGTGTATTTCCGTCAAAATCTTGAAGTCGAATTTTTCATGATAACAACACTTCTCAGTATACTTTGTATATGAGAAAGTAAAAATACCGTTATGTAGGTGTATGATATAAAAATTCTTTCATTTTAAATTCACTGTGGAACTCTTGATTATCCGAATCTCCAATTATCCAAACCAAATTTTAAATTGCTGGATTACTGTATGTTTCTTAACCCTTATGCTGGGACATTTGGATGGCTTTGAAAAAACTTTATTTCAATACTCTTTCATTCAGCATCTCCTCTTTACCTTAAAACACTCTCCAAATATCTAAATGCTCTCATTTTGCATAAATGCTGACACAATGTATCCCACCCACTTTAGGAATCACTCCTCTTGGGTGGAATGAAACATGTTCCAAGGTTATAAATGCTATTTTTGAGAGTCAGCCCCTTCTTTTGGAATGGCTGTTACAACTTTTATGGCCCTGGTGATTGTTTGAAAGGCATTGAAGAGAAATTTATCAGGCAGTTTTTTTAAATCTTGATTATCAGACATTCATTTTTCCTTATTTTTTTCATACATATTTGGTTTTCAGCAGTTGTCTTGGATTTTTTTGGCACATTATAAGGTAAACAATTTATTAATATGTGGATAATAATGCCATATTTGCTCTAATAGTTCATGGACTTTTTTCTCAAAATATCTCTACTAAAAATTGGTTGCATGAAATACATGTGGTATTACGCCTACCAATCAATAGTGGAAAATTTTCACTTGAGTACAGCACCTATTTGTGTTTTAGATAAACAATTGCGCTTTGTATTACCTTGTAAACTAAAATTGTGATTATTTTTTTAACTTACAGTTGCCCTTTATTTCTTCCAATTATCTGAATTATTTATTATTCGAAACACCCTTGGTCACAATTAATTTGGGCAGTCAAAGTTGTTCTGTGTTAGGAAAAGTGGTAAGGTGGAAAACTGATTGCATACATGGAGAGACAAAGAAAAATTATGCTCTTGACTGAGAATTGAATCTGAGCCTTCTACTTGGCAGGCAAATGTGCCACTGAGCTACAAAGGCAAAATTATTCCCTCTGGGAAATTGCTAATGCTTTAGCTAACCTCTCAAATATTCTTAAACTCAAAAGCAAAGACTTGATAGCTCAGTGATAGAGCATCAACTTGGTAATTGGTATGTTATTTTATGTTTCCCAGATGAGAACAGAATTTTTCCCCTCCTCTCCATCTAGTTGTGTTTTTGGGAAAACCTTTGTTATTATTTCTTCATTAGCTTTTTTCTATCTTAGCTATATAAACTGACATCATAATTATATTGTAGGGATCTGTACTATACACTCAATGTTCAGTATGTTGATCCTGACATGTTGCACTGATAGGGCAAACCTCTCTTATGAAATATACCATCATCTTGCTCATACTAATCATTGCAAGTCCTCAATATTTTGCTCACAACTGCAGGAAAAGCCCTATTTACTGGTGTGCCACTGGTTGAATACTTATTTACCAATTTTAAATTATGGAAAGTTAACCCTTTTAGTACCAAGCCCTGTGATAAGTTCAGACAAAAGTGTCAGGAATTCTTTTAGGAATACTATTTCAGCCATATGAAAAAATGTTTCTTCATTTTAAACACCTAAAGCTTTTTTCACACGAAGGAAACTCTTTAAACCTAATGGAACTACATCAGTTGTATTTCTAAAGCATTGTTTAGTAGACACATGCAGAAAATATCAAATTAATATGGTGACTAAAATAATACTTGCGAGAAAAACACTTTGCCATTTATGTTAGAGAAAAATTATTGATCAAATTATATGAAATATATAACAGGTCCACCAAGTACAGCCTGCAGATCCCATCTGGCCTGCGCAGCGATATTATCCAGCCCATCTTTCCTCATCAATTTCTTTAACATTTAAATGCCTGGCGTGCTCGTGCAGGCATGCAAAATGTGTCCCATTCGGTGCCTGGCGGGCCCGTACAAGACTGCTTAGTTTGGAAGTTGCCTACATATATTGCATTCGTCACGGATGCGTGAAATTTGGGAGGGGTCCTCCTAGAGGCCTGCTCTCAGGATGTGTCGAGGCAAACATGTGGTAGACAACTACTGGGGGTAGTATTAGCATACCCCTTTCCAACTCCCCAACTTCAACCTTTCCATGGCCCAAGGATGTTGGAAGTGAACAAAGAAGCTCTTCTTCCACCTCAAGATCACAGTGCTCAATAGCTACATTTTTACCGAGGTCAGAGGGAAGGCAAATGACTCATTGGCAGTTTCACCTTGCTTTTTTGAGGGAACTTATTGAAGAAGAGGCATCAGCTATTCCCTCGAGAACTTCCAAAAAAGGAAGACAAGGTGCAAGTTCGGTTAGAAAAGAAAGAAAATAAACATTGGCCCATACAGGGAAATTGCCTTTGATCCCTCGAAGAAGGGAAAATACACACTGAGTGGCAAAATGCAAAATATGCGATGTTAGTCTTTGTGTATTTTCCTGTTTTGAAAAATTCCACACAAACAGGATTTCTAAGTGTAATGCAGAATGAAATTCGTATTGTAATGCATGAACAAATGGACTATAAAAATTATCAATAATGTTTTTTATCAAATTTATTGTCATATTATAGAATTACTCCAGATTTGCATTCTTTTGTTTTCTTTTACTTTAAAAGACAATCCCGTTATTCCCCAAACGATTTATTAAATAATGCTTTTTATTTGAACGTTTTATCACCGATAGTTCGAGAGATACAAGATATTTTCCGATCGAATGCGAGAAAACTTTAAATGACCAAAATTAAATCCGGCAGCAAGAGTCTACTAATGGACATTTAACTCCAGCATTTAAAGGTTAAGACCTACATGATCATATATTGCCCAGCAATAGGTACCGTGAGATTTATGAAATCTAAATGATATTCTTTTAGTATGTGGGTGCAATATACTTTTGATACAGGCATATGGCATATAGCACTAAAAAATTCTCAAAACTAGTTCTTTGAAGAAAGATCTCAGACTTTCCCGGCGAATAGATGTGAAGAAGTTTTCTTGGGCTTCCAGCCGGGTCATGATACTGTCGTATTCCGATGTTTCGATAACAAGCTCTGTTATCATCTTCAGGGAGAACCTGAGGTGCTGAGGCTGGATTCTCCAGGATTTATATACGCGTTGGCCCTCTCTCTCATTGGTCGACGGGTCGGTCCAATGGCGTGGTGTCGTTCGCCCAGCTGGTTAATGGTCGGATCCCAAGCTTTACCGAGCATGAAGCTTCTGTCTCTATTAAAGTTCATAGGGTTGAGCCGGATCGCGATGGCTTCTTTGACGATCCGGTCCCAATACCTATTGGTTTTTGCGATCACTCTCGCGTCTGAGAGCCGAATGCGATGACTCTCGAATAGGCAATGTTCCACGAGTCCTCAGGCCTATGCCATCCTTTACAGGTCTCAATAAACCCCTGATCTTCGTCGGTGGCTTGTGAATGGTGGTCACTCCGTGACATGAGTGACCACCATTCACAAGCCACCGACGAAGATCAGGGGTTTATTGAGACCTGTAAAGGATGGCATAGGCTTGAGGACTCCGGGTGTTTACTCCATTCCCTGCGAGTGTGGAAAACAGTACATTGGGGAAACAGGGAGAACCATCGAGACCCATATGAAAGAGCATGAGCGGTGCATTAGATTGTGGCATCTGGAGAAATCGGCAGTCGCAGAACATTGCCTATTCGAGAGTCATCGTGTTCGGCTCTCAGACGCGAGAGTGATCGCAAAAACCAATAGGTATTGGAACCGGATCGTCAAAGAAGCCATCGCGATCCGTCTCAACCCTATGGACTTTAATAGAGACAGAGGCTTCTTGCTCGGTAAAGCTTGGGATCCGACCATTAACCAGCTGGGCGAACGACACCATGCCATTGGACCGACCCGTCGACCAATGAGAGAGAGGGCCAACGCATATATAAACCTTGGAGAATCCGGCCTCAGCAGCTCAGGTTCTCCCTGAAGATGATAACAGAGCTTGTTATCGAAACGTCGGAATACGACAATATCATGGAAGCCCAAGAAAACTTCTTTAGTTCTTTGAAATTTACGCATGGCCTGACCAGTCATTTGAAAGGTCACAGAGATATGTAAAGTCTCATGTGGCCCTTTTTAATAAAAAGTATGGTGACCCCTGACAATATTAAACTTTAACATACATAAGTAACTCCTTTAGCTGTAAAGGTTTAAGTAAACTGTATTGTGGCAGTGGGACTGTATAAGTTATTTGGTGTTATGAGCTTCAATGCCATTTGTTTTTCAAAGATATATTTATATTCCTCTGTGTTTGTAGTGATAATGTGTTTCTTCTACTTTGTTTAGACATTAAAACAGAATGGGAAACGGAGAGACAGGCTTTACTTCAAAGATATATTCAAAGTACCAAAGAGAATGAGAGACTTCAAGGTGCTACAAATGACCTTAGGAGACGGTTGGAGGATAGTCAGGCAGCCCTCCATGAAATTGGCCGTGAGAATCAAACGTACCAGGTAAATTTGCTGGTAATCTGGATAGCTGTACAAAATTAATTATTGTTTAGATTCTATTCTTGAAGCATTAATACTCTGGAAATAATTCTGTCTCTGACTGTCAAAGTGTTGCGTGTGTACTTGAATTTTCTCATTATTTTTTATTTTGCCATTCCCCTGCAGAAAATCATTTTATGATGTTTGTAAAACTTGATGAGAGGAATGACTGATAGTTTTCTGAAATACTATATAATTACCCAGGCTTTGCCTTGGGTTTACAGTTTCGAATTTTTCTTGCACATTTGACTTGCTAATGTTTTCATTCTCCTTTAATTGTACAAAATCGGTCCCATTATATAAATCTAAATAAATTCTATCTTCCTCAAAAATATAAATATCAGGAAACATAATCTCAAACAGATTTCCCTTAACCATGCTCTTCCCATGCCAAGTCGCCATCAATTTAAAATTATCACCTACAATGTCACAATGGCTAACATTTTTTATAATTCCACTACCCTCAAGCCGTACCGTCTTGGCTTTAGTTCTCGCCGTCATATTCTGCCATACAATAGTTACGTAAGTCGTCACCGGTATGGCAAACACTCATCCATAACCTACCCTTTGAAAATAGGGTGACGTGAAGTTCATCGCTTTCTTCTTACAACCCACAGTTCCTTTTGACAAAAACAAATTATACTCGCAATCAGCAATTGCCGCGCTTTTCAGCTTAAACTTCGCAGGGCACATATACAATGGGCCCTTTCCACAATCTCTCACGTCGTCTTCGCCCAATACCGCATAGTATGACCTATCCATATTTATCAACAATGTATCCCCTACTTGCCATTTACCATAAACACCTAAATTCGGGTATAAAACCAGAAACACCGTTATGTGGTACCGTTCAAACATACTATCCTTGCTTCCTAATGGTATTTCCACAACGACTCGCAGTTGGTCACCTAAAACAACCGCTGTCACCTTGGCCATTTCATAGTAAATATACAAATTCTCGTGGTCACAGGGAGCTATCATATAAAGAGGGGAACGCAAATTATCCCGGATTCTTCGTAGTATCTCCAAAAACTTTCCCGGGGAAACCAATGTACTGCTAAGGTGGTTATACACACTATTTTCTAGTGCCTGTCTTAACCCAGTCAAATCTATCCTTGTGTTTACTAGCACATGCCCAATTTGCCTTAACGCATCCTCGCCCACTATTAGCTTTTCCAGCCGGCGATTCCGATCCCCGGCTCCCTTGACCCAATTTCGTGTCCTATTGCTAAAATCGACCAATTCCATCACTAAATTGCACAAAAATTTGGTGTTATTGAACACCCTTTCCTCTAATCCTCCCATCATAATAAGTTGACTTGTAACCTCGGCGCGCATATCCTTGCCCTTTTCCTCTAATTTCTCAATTCTCCAATCAATAGTGCGTAAATCGCCTGCGTCGAGTGTACCAAATACCGTTTTTATAACGATCCCCCCTGCGTCAATCCATCCCCGCCGCACTCTCCTTTTTTCTAATCAATCAACCAACATTTCTAATTCTTCCTTCACCTTCCGATACTCAACATACATCCTTTTGAGTGCTAATTTATACCCATTCCCTATGGGTTCTGTACCACCGTTTATCACTCGCCCTCGTACTTTCTCAAAAATCTCAGTCAATTTCTTTTATTCATTCTTAACCTCTAACAAATCAAAATTTATCACCACCACCCAAGTATGTTCGGATAACATCACATCCGACTGTCTTTCAAACACCACCCCACTAGTTAAATAAACAACCTCCTGTCCCTTTACCGTTTCCATGGCATTTATCAACAAAAATGCCACCCACACACACATCCTCATAATGCTTCGATGCGGCCTTCCTCCTCCGATGAGGGCAGCGGTCATCTTGAACGGAGCTGATAAGGGTGGAGAGGGGGCGAGGATCTCTCTCGTGCTCGCTTGGAGCGGAGAAGGTAGGGGGAGCGCTGGGGAAGGAGAACAGGGGAATCCCTTGGTCTTTGCCTCGTCTGCGTGGTCAACCTCCTCCGTTATCTCTTCACCAGCGGCACAGCGTCTCGGGCTCTGTGACTTGGAAACGACCTTGCCTGAAGGCTGTTGCGGTGATAGGACAACTACAGGGCTGGGATGGGACTCTGTTGATTCCAATGCTCCTTCCGATGCACCACGTGGTCCCTCAATGACTTCATCCAGCTGTGATGAAATATCCGCGGTACTTCCCAGCTGATTATTCGCCGGGAAAGGCGGGGGTTGGCGAATCGTGCACGGCCGTCCTCTTCTCCTTACACCATCGTCTCCTGGCAAAGTGTGGGGAGGGGCGTCGCCATGGCTAATATGAGGCTTTAACGGGTTCTTATGTACAACCAATGTCTGATAAGGGAGTGCCAATTTAACATAACTCTGCGAAATAACCTCAAGCACCTTATACAGCCCTTTCCATGGTCTATGAAATTTCCGAGCCATACCTACCTTAGGACATGGGTCGCTTAGGTAAGCATATTGCCCTGGAGTATACGTCACTTCCCTGCTTGTCTTATCATGCTGTCGGGCCTGTAACTCTCGCGCTTTCCTGCTATTCTTCCGACATTTTTCCCATGTCCGGCGTAGCCTAATTTTCAAGTCCTCTGTGTAGGGTTCATCCTGAGTCCGTGGCTCTCTTACATATTTCTCAATAATGGGTTTTTGATGATGTGGCGTGCGATATGGTTTTCTGTAAATAGGGTGAGCATCTCCAGTGGGAATGTGATGCGTTGTCAGGTGCTTCGCAGGAGGAGTTACTCCCTCTCTTCCCCGTGTGTTTTCCTCTCCCTTCACCTCTACCGATCACCGATCTACCGCCACACCCTAACTTCACCGTATTTTCTCCCAAACGTAATTCATTGTTCACTACGTTCAATACGCCCCTACACTTGTATAAAAAGTCCATGCCGAGGAGGCCCTCATAGTCCCCCACAAAATCGACCACTTGGGCCTTCAGTCCGTATACTTCGCAGCCCAATCCAATAGACAGCTATCTCTCCCCATGGGTCCTCAGAGGCTTCCTGATATGCCCCTGATGCGAAAGGATGACCGAGAGAGTTTCTTCCCCTCACAGACGTCCCTTGCCACCATTGACACCTGCGCACCGGTGTCTTTCAGCAGCCTCACTTCCCTTCCGCCACATCTCGCGCGCACCACCAAGTCAGTAGATCCTCCCACCATACTGACGCGCGGCAATGTCACCCCTACTGGGAACCGGCATGGGCAGCCCTGCCGGCTCCATCGTCGTTTAAAGTCCCGCGCACCATTCTAGGCCTCCCAGCCACCTGCGGTCCATTCCGAGGACACTCTCTCACAAAATGTCCCTTCTCCCTGCACAAAAAACATGCAAACCCGCCCTTCTCCATGCACTCCCGCCCAAAATGTCTGGGGCGGCTGCACGAGAAGCACTTCCAAAGGGGCACGGCAAAAGCCCTACGTTCCGGGGATCGAACCTGTGGTCTCCTTTCCGTTTCCCAGATCCGGATGGCGGCCTTTACAGCCGCATCAAAGGTCTCAGGCATCGCCAAAGGCACTGATTTCCCAGTTCCCCCGTAAGACCATTGAGAAAAGCGTCCAGCGCCTGCTGGTCGGCCTCGTATTTTACAGCTCTCAGGTATTCTGTACTACCCGCCGCCTCGTACATATTGGCGTTAATCTTCCGGATTCGATCAGCGAACTGTTCAAGATCTTCGCCCATCTTCCACCTCAACGTTGTTAAGAGCTCTTGATAAAACCGGGTGCTACATTTCCCACTAAACCTCTCCACGAGCAGTTCCTTAATCCCTTGGTAGGTCGTTACGTCCCTACATCCCTCCTTCACTCGGGCAAACTCCGCGGCTTCACCCCCCAAACGTAAGGTGGCCAACTTTAACGTTTCTTGTTCCATCCATTTTCTCCATGCTTTCACGAAGTGCAGCCACACTCTCTCCTGGCACCCCAGTAAACTCCCTGATCGCGCTAAACAGGCCAAAATTACGCCTCTCATCAGCTGCCCCTGTCGTCTCAATCCCCCTCACCCGATCTTGCAACACTTCATTTTCTAAACTAAGCTCCCTTATCTTGTCGTGGAACTCTGTCACTACCTGTTGTAGTTCCACCTCCCTTCCTCCAAGGCTTACCCTACCCGCTATGCCAACTTACCCCTTGTGTTCATCCGCCTCCAATATTTTCGCTCCGCGCGAGGGATCCCACTTCTGACACCAATTGTAAACTCCGCCAGGTCTCACGCGGCAGGAAAAGGGAACGGAGTCGGTGAACACACGGGTTATCTTCCAAAAGGGCTTTATTTCCACTCATGATCTGAACTCGTCCCCAAGACTTCCACACATCCTCTCAATACAACCTTACGTCTTTCAGCCTGCGTTTCTACTGCCCCTCGCAAACTGCTTCTCGCCGTTCTTCGACGTCATCACATGACTGCCGACAGCCCTTCTCATTGGCTACCTCGAGTGGCTTCATTGGCGTGGCTACGGCAGCAATTCCCACACTTGCGGCTCCCGGTAATAACCCATCCGAGGCAGGAAGTATCATGTAGCTGAGATAACATAACGCAGCAAAAGGCAGGTGGGCAGCTAGCAAAAGTGCTGCCTCCACTACACGACACTTACATGTATTTATATAAAACTAAATTTGTACCGGCCCTTATATTATCACTTTTTGACCCTGTGGGCTGATTTTGTCCATTTTCAGCTCAAAAATGTATCTCATCAAAGCATTGATCTTGGTGAAGGGTTCATCAAAATCAGTCAATTGGTTGCTGGGATATCTTATAAAAACCGAAATTTGGACCGACCATTCCATGGGGACCCCTCAGGCTCCCGTGGGCCCATTTGAATTATTTTTAGCACTGCAACTCACATGATGAACTTGAAGCTGCTGCCAAATTTTGAAGCTCCTACATTTATTTTCTTAAGAGTTACGACTGCCACAGACACACACACAGACAGCTTCTTTTATTATTATAGATATCGTAACACTAAATACAATTCTACATTGCCATGTGCTGATTTCTTTAACCCTTTATGACCTATATTAACATATTATATATTTTTGCATGTTTAATTGGTTATATATTGGCTTAGTAGTCTTTGATGTTTATTTTCCTGAAAATCTGTGATGAATGTAGATGTTTATTTCAATAGGTTTTATTTGTCCAGGTTGTTTTGGACATTAATATTTCTTAAAGATGACCACTAAACTCAATGTTTATTTTTCCTAAAAAGTGATGATGAATATCAATGTTTATTTTAATACATTTTATCTATTTTTATCTAGAAAAGTTTTGGTCCTGGTTATGTTTACATTTTCCCAAATGTCCGAGATCTAGATAACTGGTTTTTACTGCCCTTCTGAGGTCTCCTCATCCTTAGCCTTTGGCCTTGGCCATTCTTGCCTTGGTATGCCATGATGTCATTCCCCTAGAGTGGACCCCACCCAAACCCCATCCTTCCTCTCAAATGGGACCTCTATAGGCAGGCTCGGAACAAAAGCACTCCAAGCAGGGTATTTCTCAAACAAGTAAACACATTTTAGTACCCTGATCAGAATACTTAGGCCAATACAGGTTAATCAACTGTTACGAAAAATATACTCTTCAAATATCCCATTGCTTTGAAGCAGTGCTGGAAAATGTTACACATAACGTAACGAAATAATAGAATTATTTTGAATTAACGTAACGAATAACGTTAACGAAATTTTTCAAATAGCTGTAATGGAAAATGTAACGAAAACAAAAAAATAAATTTTGTTATTTCATTAACAGACGATAAAGGGTTATGTTCTAGTGGCATTCATCCTAGGCGGCATGTCTTGAGCAAGGGAAAGTGGCCTAAAATCCCTTTCCTCTGTCTTTTTTTTCCCCGCTGGGCCAGTTTTGCCGCCTTGTCACGAAAGAAACGCTCTCCTGACCACTACCGATTGTTCTTTGGGTTTTCCTTCCTTTTGTGAAAGGAATGGTTCCCTGGTGTTAATCCCTCTCCAGGAAGCATGAGATAAGGAGCGTGGAGGATGAGGAAGGAAGCTTCAATAAATATGCTGCTTGTAGTTAAGGATCTCGACCATTCCCTATCCTCCTCCACAGTGCCTCGTACTTTGAAAACGTTCTTTTAGAAATTACTCTGGAGTGGGTTTTTCCTCTTTTAAAGGTCGATGCTCTGCAAGTTCCAATCCCATCGTCCCCTCTAATCTCGAATTCTATCCACTTGTCTATCTAACTTAACAAGGTATTTGAGAAAGGTCGAAGTGAATCTACAATTCGAAAGTGTTGTCATCGTTCGTTAGAGGTCAGTACTGCTTTATATCTATTATTATTATGACACATTTATAGTAACAGTGGATAGTTAGTGTTCCCTGGAAATGAAAACTAATCAGAGCTTAATACAATTTCAGTTTATTTCAAATTACCGAAGACGGTCACAGGGAGATTTTTGCCAGCCGTAAGAGAAACGAAGTTCATTCAGTATTGAAAAAATTAGTCCCATTTTCATACATAAAGTTTATATTTTGTTTAGTATTAATTAAAGTCAAGTAATTTAGTGTGATGACTTTCTTCGTCATTATATTAAAAAATGCTGTTTTATATACCATTGGGTACTGGGTTTGATTCTGAAGACAGCAATGTCTACCATCTGCATAGGAAGGGAGTACAGGCACACCCCGGGTTACGTAAGTAATGTGTTACGGCACCCATTGTGTAACTCAAAATTTGCGTAAATCAAAATTTACTATGGAAAGTACAGCAGAGTTGGGGAAACTATGGCCTACTGGGCAGATCCAGTTCCCGAAGGCATTTATTCGGCACACATAGCTGTTTCGAAAAAGCGATCTCTGATAATTAAAGCATGTATAATTTACTGCATTAGTACGGTACAAGTACTCGGTTAAAATAGAGACATGTAAACGTAGTGGCTAATGTAAGTATAGAATATAGTTAACAGAAAATGGAGCTTACAAAGAAAATTAAGACTAATGGTGTGTGAATTGAAATATGAATCAATGAATTCTCCATGTAAATCAATAATATATTACGCATGGTGAAACTTCGGTTTTTAATAAGTGCAGTTTGCTTTCACAGTGTCCAGTAGACATTTTCTTTTGGTAAACAAAACAGAATGTAAATTTTGTCAAGCTGTTAATTTCCGTGCTAAAACAAAGGCCATTTACGTATTATGCAGTTATGGGAAAGTCACTTTTATCATTCAAGGAGAATTTCCAAAAGAGTTGTTCACTAAAATGCTAGATACTAAATGCTTATCAGCCATGATTACAAGAGCCACACTTACGTTAATTTGTGCAGAAGTGAACACACACGTTAAGAGATCAAGTATCCATGTCAACGATCGGAAAAAGACTGAAGGGATTTGGAGAGAAACTACACTACCATACAGACATGTAACAGCAATGTAATCTATTATTGTATTCATATGACTGCAGATATGTTGCAATTGTAGCCAGTCGCTAGAATTAGGTAGATTGTTACATCAATTTGCTAGATTAGTAGGTAGCCGCTGTGGCCTTTTTTCTTGCGTAATTTGAACCCAAAGTCGCTACATATTGCTAAAAATTCAATAGAATGACAACATTGACTGAGTAGCAAAGCAGAGATATCGCATTACATTACTATTTTCTTCTAAAAGAAATAAAGATTTCAATTTTTATCATAGAATTTTGCTTATCGAATGTATTTATTCAAATTCCACATAAGCAAGTGCAAGTAGAAGAAGTAGTAGAAGAAAATGTTTCAATTTTAACATGTATTTATATCCAAATGGAAAATAAAAGAAGTATTAAAAACTAATATATAAAGTATATTATACGTGAAGTTGAGATATGGCTTTTGCGACATAATATTAAACGTCTTTTAATTATAGCGGGAGGAAGAGACAGTTCCGTTGCTTAAACACAGTGAGTGATCAAGAGATCACAAGCGTGCTGGTGAAAGCGAAGACAGATCATGTTGGGATTTGCAATTTACAGTGAAGTTGGGGTGGTACGCAACTATATCCTTTATCCTCATTTTATTCAATATTATGTATTTTCCGATCCTAAAAATTTATATTCATAACTATCAAGCATAAGTCTTATCAAAATGATAACCCCTCTAATCAACTGAAATTAAAGAATTTTTTAATTGGTTCTTCTTTTTATCAACTGCGTTGGAAATAGACTACAAACAAAAAATTCATATGAATGTAGTCAGATCCCACTGAAAGCATGAAATTGAAGATTTCACAATAATTTTCTTATTAATTAAAATTTAATAGTTTACTGTTCATCACAACAGCAGTTGAATACCCACATTGTTAATAATTCCAAATTTTTCTATTTTCTCCAAAAAATTATCTTCATTCATGGTAATTTGGAGTGGTTTCAAATTTCATCTTACAAATAATTTACTTTATTCTTTCATATACAAAATAAAGCTATTTCCGGGTTAATATCTCAAATCTAACTTATCTTAAAATGTAATATTGTAAACCCATGCATGATTTCCATGTACTGTATATGCTCGTGTATAAGTCAATCTCGTGTATTGGTCAACCCCTGACTTTTTCATAAAAAGTTTTGTTTTTTCGTATATCTCGTGTATAAGTCGACTCCAGATTTTCAGCTGTAGTAAAATGAATGTTTTTGTATTAATATGTGTTGATCCATTAAGTTCCCTTTAGTCTGATTTAACTATGTTATGTCAAAGTAACAGCGAAACAGGCTCTTATCTCCCACAGTGCCACTGCATAACATCAAAAGTCATTACATTTTATACACCTTTGTAATAGATCGAATGACTCGGATTAGTCTTCGTATTTCGTCCCGGTGCTCATTCAGAAGCTATCTTTGTAAAGGAGAACAGGGAACAAAGTTGACGTTGGACCGCAGGGGATAGATGGTACTGAAATTGATGATAAATCGGCAGAAAGATGTACTATGTGGTCCTAGAAAATCTGTATTTTGCACGTTTTTGGAAGAGGAGCAGAGAACCTACCCCTCGGAGAGTGCAATATGAATGTGGAAGGAAAACCAAGACAATCTCTAACCAACCCAACCCGATGGGGAAGTGTAATATTTTGTAAGTTACAAATTTGCATAATATGTAGTTATGAGTACATAGTACAATATCTCTGTGAGGGCAAATGTGAACGTGGAAAACTAAGCCAACCTAACCAACCCAACCCTGTGGGAAAGCGTAATATTTTGTAAGTTTCAAATATCTGTAATATGTAGGTATGAGTGCATAGTATAATGTTTCATTGAGGGCAAATGTGAACGTGGAAGGAAAGGATGTGGAAGGTAAACTAAGCGACACTAGCACTGCCAAAGTTACAATAAAGAATATTACATGTCTCCCCTTACATTACATACCTCGAAATCTTATATTTATGTTTGTCTTCCATTTTTCTGCTTTCTTGGCATCGCCTTGTTTACCTTTGCCCCTGTTATGTGCACAGTACCATAATTTTTATACCATAAATACTTCGGCGATTCTAATTTAATCTGTGATGCATAGAGGTAGTCATTGCCTTTCTGCGAATCACTGATGAGGTTTTTATTTACATGTTATGGAGTTACCATATTGTGCATCTGTCTTGCTGCCGGTTTTCTGTCTTTCCATTGTCACGTTACCGAACGTTAGGTTTACCAAAATTGCTTAATTATTTACAAAGCATCAGACAGCAATTTGTAACTGCAGGCCTCATTTCCATGTTAGTTTACTGACATTGTCACAACATGAGGCATCTTAGCACAGTGCAGGTCTCGCACGGCGTCGCCTTGCTGGAGGAAGGGTGGTCTTTGGGCTATGTTGCCAGGGATCTTGATGTGACTCATTCAGTCATTTCACTGCTATACAAGGGGGAACAGGTGGGTACACGAGGAGACCTGGCCAAGGCCGCAAAAGATAGGACAGGACAGATTTCTGGTTAACTGGACCCTGCGTTGGCGTACCTTCATGACAAGAGCCCTCCAAAATGACCTCAGGATGGCGACTGAAGTCCAAATTTTGGATCAGACCATACAAAATCAACTAAAGGAGCAAGATTTGAGGTCTAGAAGGCCATCTGCAAGCCCCGTCTGATGCCCTGTGACAAGAGAGTCTGGCTGATGTTCGCCTGGGAACACGTCAATTGGCAGCTACGGCACTGGAAGTCTGTGCTCTTCACAGACGAGTCAAGGTTCTGCCGGTACATCAACGAGATACTGGACAACCACATTGTACCTATTACAATCAGAGAGGGTCCTCGGTTCATTCTGGTGCAGTATAATACAAGGCCACAAATAGTGGGGATCACCAGGGACTTCCTGCAGCACCTTGTAATTCAAGCCATTGACTGGCCTGCTCTCAGTCTGGACTTGAACCTGATAGAGCATGTGTGGGATATATTGGACAGTAGAGTAAGAGCCTGTCCTGTGGCCCCACAAACCTTCCAGCAGCTTGCGCAGGCACTCCAGGAGGAGTGGGATGCCATGCCCCAGGATGACATGTTGAGGATGATCTGGAGATGCTGCGATGGTGTCAGGCTGTGATTCAGGCAGGAGGTGGCCACACATAATACTAGGCACCAGTAAATCAGCTTTAAAAGGACAGGACTATGCTTTGAAATGGTCATGATATGGTACTCCCTACTTTGGTTTTGGTACAGTTAGCAAATCACAGGGTTCCCTGTATAAATGCAAAATGTTATTTGACATTTTTTGTTTGTTTCATAAAAGTAAACCTTTATTTTCCTAAATTTGCTTGGTTTTATTTCAAAATGGCCATTTTCATAGAACTGAGATTTGTTCTAATAAGTGTTCCTCTAAATTTTTTGAGCAGTATAGTTAAAAAATCTCTCGTTTTGCTGCTAATATATCAAATTCTCTCCTTTTTTCTATTGTTCATAACAAATCATATGCACTGCATGATAAATTTAAATCTTTGATAATTCATGGATGCATAAAATATTTCTACCTCTAATCCAGTTTGATCCCATAAGTCCTGTATATTTGGTGGCCAGATCTATTAGCGCCCAAGTAAAAAAGAAAGCCCAATAAGACATTCTATCTCTAATTCATCTGTAGGCTTTGCATTCCTTTCTCGTGAATAATTTTTGGCTACTTTACAAATCTGAATCTTGGTACAATTTACAATCTCTTTAAATAATGAGCTAAGAAATCTGGTCACACTTGAGAACTATTTATGACTTGACTGTAATGCTATTTTTAACTTATAGGTACCTGAGACAAGGTTTCCTTACAATCACTTGCCCACTAAATTCTTCACTTTCAAACCCTTTTATTCATTCATATTTCACAAATTAAACATCAACAGAAATTCAATAAAATTTTGAGATCATTTTTTAAAATTCCTGATATATTTCATCTGTGGAAAAACGTAATGATTGTATAAATTGTTTTAATCTTTTAGCTGCTGTGAATGCATTTACGCAGTTTGGGATATTTGTGCCTCTGTTGCTACTCACACATATATGCATTTTGAATTCCTATGCGGTATTGCTGTAAACGCAGATACATTTATATATTTGAGTCTTAGTCTGCCATCTTGGATGCCTATAAATAACAGACAACGAGGTTGAATGTGAGTCAGTGGTTGAAGGATGGAAAGATATTGAAGAACCAGAACAACCTCATCACATATGTCATCTCATTCAGGAAATGGTTGGTCCAAAACATGCACCTCCAACAGATGCTTCTGTTATTGTATATTTTTACCTGTTTTTTATGGAGTCCCTTTTAGCCATTCAAAGGACCTGGGAAACTGCAGTCAAGACTATCATATGCAGAAAATATAATTGAGCATTTAGATAATGAGTGGCTTTCAGTGAGGGAAGAAAGAGCAAAAATGGGTGTGCAAAAACTAGATTGGAAAAAAGAAGCCAATTGTTGTGTTTGCAGCACTAAGGGTAGAAGAAGAAAATCAAAGACTGTTTGCAGTAAATTCAATAAAGGCTTACATGGGGAGTGTTTGGCCAAGCACAAATGCTGAGGCGGTGAGACGTGCTTTTCACATAATATTGTATATCTCTTGTATAAATTGGTATATTAGATTGAAATTTGGATATGTTGTAATATATAAAATACACTTTTAGAATATATATACAATAATATGTTATATGTAGAGGTTATGAATTTATATAACATTGAAAATGAATTTTATTAAACTAAAATTTATTATCCATTACCACGAAAAGTTTCAATTTCCTAGAGCAAAAACTAGACAAAAAAATTTAAGAAAATCATGAAATTTTAAAGAAATAGGTGTGTGCTTTCTGGGACAAAAAGTGGCAAAAACCTTGAGAGCAAAAGGGTTAATAAGGGACATTGCTTATATGTGGACAACTGGTACACTAGCCCCAAGCTCTTCATCACCCTTCATGAAAATAAAACAAATGCTTGTGGTACAGTCAGGAAGAATAGGATGGGAATGCCAAAACTAGCAGTCCATAGTCAAACATCACTGCATTGGCGAATATAATAAAGTCATAGGAGTAGTAGATCGAGCTGAAATGATCAGCAACCTTTAGTGTGTTTGAAGAACAATCAAGTGCTATTGCAAGCTATGGTTTTACTTCATCAATCTTTGCCTTATAAATGCAGATGCTCTTTATCTGGCAAAAACAGAAAAAAATCTACACTTACACAATTCCAGCTTGAAATAATTCGACAGCTACTTGAAAAACATCACTAGCCAAGGATAAGAAGAAGTGGAGGGAGATCATCACCTCATAATAATATGGCACGGCTTGTTGAACGCCATTTCCCAGCACTCATACCTTCTACTCCTAAGAGGAAAGAGGAGAAAGAGCCGCTATATGTGTACTGAGTGCGATGTTGAACTTTGCATAATTCCTTGTTTAAAAGAATACCACAGCAAAAAGTAATTCTAAAAATTTGTGCTAACGATGAATACTCTTTTTCTTATGTTTTGAAAATAAATATATATTAAAATGATGTATTTTAAAATTTTGACTTTCCTAAAAAAACTCTGCACAGAGCCACTGCAAACATTTAAATAACAGCAGTTAAAGGGTTAAGCACTGAACACCATTTGAAAGGCAGATGCACCAAAAGTGGCGCATGCACCATAGATTGGTCACCACTGGGTTAGTGTGTTGGCCTTCCATACAGGTCCCAGGTTCAAATCCAGAGGAGGTCGGATTGTTCAACCTACTTGTGTGCTTTGAGGAGACCATGCAGGTCAGCACCCCATCCTTCGGAAGGGACATTAAGCAGTTGGCCCTCTTGATGCTCTTTGTTAAGAGTAGGCTAATGCCGGCACCAGGTTTCCCTCCTCCCCTGTGTGTGCCTGGTGTGTAAAGGAGTTGTGGCAACAATTATCCAAGAGATTAACAAAAGTGGAATACTCCTTTAGCCAAAACAACTAGAGTGCTGCAAAACCCAATGCATTTTGCCCACAAGGTGGGCATCGTCAGGGGTAGAACCTGTTTCAACAGTGACTGGAAGCCAACTGCCAGGTTGAAACGGAAAGTATTAAGAAGACGACCGAGAAACAAGCGAAACGCGGAAAGATTTTTCGGCGTGTGTGTCATTTAAATCTGTCAATTTGTATAGGGTCTTGTTGAAATCTGTGTCTGTGTTCATAAGTGTATCGCGGTTTTTGTAAATGTGAAGGTTTTCTAACGAGTTTAGTGAGTTATTGACTGAAGTTATCAGTGTTAAATCGTTTACGTGTATACTATGACCTGTTTCAAAGATGTGGTTGGCAACGCTTGATTTTTCAAAACGATTATATTTATAGTGAGCCATGTGTTCCTTGAAGCGTGTTATTAGTTTCCTTCTTGTTTGTCCTATGTACTTTTTGTCGCAGTGTGAGCATTGTATTTTATAAATACCGGACTTGTTCAAAGATTCTGTTCTGTCTTTTGTACTGCCCAGTAAATTTTTCAAATTAAAAGGATTTGTATATGTTATGGTATAATTCTTATGTTTATGTACCTCAACCATATATCTGGAAAGTAATGAAATTTTTCTTTGCAATTGTTTTCAAAAGAGGACATGAAAATGTTGGCTAAAAAGGGAGATAAGGGGTTTCCCATAGAAGTGCCTTGAGTTTGTTTGTAAATTTCATTTTTAAATGAAAAAACGTTCTGTGACATGCTTGAACAAAATTTTTAAACATAAGAATTATACCATAACATATACAAATCCTTTTAATTTGAAAAATTTACTGGGCAGTACAAAAGACAGAACAGAATCTTTGAACAAGTCCGGTATTTATAAAATACAATGCTCACACTGCGACAAAAAGTACATAGGACAAACAAGAAGGAAACTAATAACACGCTTCAAGGAACACATGGCTCACTATAAATATAATCGTTTTGAAAAATCAAGCGTTGCCAACCACATCTTTGAAACAGGTCATAGTATACACGTAAACGATTTAACACTGATAACTTCAGTCAATAACTCACTAAACTCGTTAGAAAACCTTCACATTTACAAAAACCGCGATACACTTATGAACACAGACACAGATTTCAGCAAGACCCTATACAAATTGACAGATTTAAAAGACACACACGCCGAAAAATCTTTCCGCGTTTCGCTTGTTTCTCGGTCGTCTTCTTAATACTTTCCGTTTCAACCTGGCAGTTGGCTTCCAGTCACTGTTGAAACAGGTTCTACCCCTGACGATGCCCACCTTGTGGGCGAAATGCATTGGGTTTTGCAGCCCTCTAGTTGTTTTGGCTAAAGGAGTATTCCACTTTTGTTATTTTTGGCCAAAGTTATTGAGCTACTATCAATTATCCAAGAGATTGATTAGCCAAAATACACATATACAAACAATCAGCACATATGTATTAAAGATTTTCCAAAAATTTGGGATTCTGCGGATATTTAAATTTAAAAAAGGGTTTTGTGACTGAGAAAGTTTGAAAAGCACTGCTTTAACTCATGAAATAGACGTATCTCATATGAGTCCCATGCGCTACATGCATACTCAATTAGCAGTGTAACCAGAAAAAAATAACAAACCTCACCTGTCTTTTCACCTCTCTTGGTTCTAGTCTATCTCTGACCCTTCTCTTTTGATTGTGAATGCCTGTTTGAATATCTTAATAAATTATCCCTTTCTCCCAATTTCATTATTGCATCTCCATTTCTAATATGAAACATTAGTATGGCAGAGCCGTCCCCTCTTGTCTCCCTGACATATGTATGATCAAAATGTTTAGGGTTAGCTTTCAAATTTTCTCTTCAAGTTTTTCTTTTATACTCACATAATGCATTCTGCATTATGGATTGAGCTTTCAATCTTTCTTGAGCGCCTCTTCTTTATCCGCCTGATTGATGAGTATTATTCTTAATCTAACAATCTAATATGGAAAGGTAAGCTCAACAACCGGCTCACTTAGCATTAAAAATTTTAATAAATGTCTCACGCAAGCCAGACCGAGCCAGCTGCAGCTTATCCCTGCCCCAGAGAAATGTTAAATAGGAGTTTCACTGTAATAATAAAGGAAAGATGCAGAATTTTATTGTCAAATATTTTATTTCACCATATTACTTTTGTTTTTTCACAGATGGAGTTGGCAAAGTTATCTGGGCGTAAATGGACGGAAGATTCTGACGTAACAAATTGTATGAAGTGTGCAAAAGAATTCTCAATTAGAGTTAGAAAACATCATTGCAGAAATTGTGGGCAGATATTTTGCAATGACTGCTCTTCGAAAATGGCTGCTATTGCGAGCAACAAAAAACCTGTACGAGTTTGTGAAGCCTGCTATATTGAGCTAGTTGTAAACTAGTTATTAAGACTGAATAATGTTCTATGTTTTCTGTTTATTACCATGTTCTATATTCACATTCTCTTATTAGCCATCCTAATAACTAAAATTTCTATTTGTTATACTCTGTGAAGATGTTTAAAATTTTGCGTTCCCGTGATAGTTTTAACATAAGAAATTGGACTTGTTAGCAAATTTTTTTAATTTATTGATTTTCCACTGGTATCAGTATCACTGGTTTGTTTGGCATGGTTTATGTATCCAAGTTATGCATAATGTGAGGGAATGTAGTGATTACATTATGCGTTACTTGATATAATGATATTTTTGCATAATGCTTTGACAATATTAAACAAATTTCTGTCCAATATCACTGATTGGTATCTTTGATCCTACCAATTGATGCTTTTCTGTTTGTTTGAGTTTCATGTGCAAGCTTGTGATAATCGTATCACCAGTATTAGGACATAAAGAGGCATTCCTATTGTGATTTGCCTGTACCTTAACATAGTTTTGCTGTGCAATCTCTTCTGATTGGTTATCAACCATTTAAATAGCATGAGTGTTGGTGCTGCACATCAGATGCAGAATGAGGCAAGAAGATGTTTCTGCTCAATTAGTGCTTGTCATATATTATGATGAAAACGTCAGTTGCATTATTTTGACATAGATTCCACTAATTTCATTTTAAGGTGATATAGCCATTACAATTGATGTTGATAACATTTCCTAGCACTGAAATTAAAATAAACGAAGGCTTAAACTTGTTAACTATTGATGTACCTTACATTTAAGCATTATCTTTGTTGTTAGTCATGTAGTTCATTTAGATTCACCTAACAAATGTTAGAAGAAATGACATTTTTGTGTGTGCAAAAGGATTTATTATATCCTTAAAGTTTATTCTCAAAGATTTAACTTTGCTAATGTTCTATATCTTAATATTGAGTATTTCAGTGAAGGAAGGGTGCATCGTTTCAGCTAAAAACTAGTTGTTACTAGGCAAAGGTGGAAACAGTTCAACGAAAGATCTTGATTCATAGTTTATTTGATATTGTCTAAGATATGTAATTCAATGTAATTTTGTATCTGTTATTTCTGGCAAATATTATGAAAAGTTTTGTAATTGAAACTATCTTTTTTGGCTCCTGTAATGCTAATTTGTCATGGTGTTTCACACTTACTGTAAAGCTCTTCCCATATCAAGCAAATTCCATAATACAACACATAAGATAGCAGTAATAAATATAATTTTATTGGTTGCTAAAGCATTAAGACAGCAAAACATTCCGTTTGACTTTTTGTTGCTATAGCTGAATTGGGTATTAGGGAAACTAAATGATATAAATGCATTTATACTTTCATGCATCATGAAAATTCTAAAAAGGGACCAAAAAATACAATATGCACAAACATATTACCTTTGGAAAATTGATTGATGCAGTCCTGAGACATATTAGACGGGTTTAAAACATTTTAGTCTGGATGAATAATTATTTTGTCATTGAATGGTTTTAATCTAAAGAGTGCTTTTTAATAACTAAAAGATTACAGCTTCCTCATAAATTCAAATCTCTTCATCTTAAAGAGTTACTGACCTATGGGAAGAATTGTTTTTTCCTCATGGAACATTTTAATTATATATAACTTGATGTATATGAAGCTTGAGAAAAGAGCTTTATAAAGAGTGTGGATCATAAATTTCTTTCTTTATTACTGTACCAAAAGTTTTTATATATTTTTCCAGTTACATGCTAAGAGATTTAAGAGTTTCAAGCACAGTATAAAGCCTTAATATGGAAAATAAATAAATTGAATGCATACAATTACAGCTATTCTTGCAGCTAATTTTGCTTTTCCTGTGTAGTGCTGATTATTCAGGTCTAATTGCCCATAAAATTTCTTTTCTTTGCAGAAAAGTGAAACTGTTAATGTTTGGCATTTCATGCAGCCAAATGGCTACCTCATCTGTACAGTTTTCCTTTTTACCTTCATAAATTGAAATAATTTGGAGGGTATTAGTTTTTCACTTTAAAATTTAATATTTTGATACTGTTGTATGCAAGTTGAGTACTAGTCTTTCAGATTCTGAAAATGTATATTTTATATTTTACTTTGTATAAAATAAATATATGATGTAGCTACTTTATGGCTCCAAAAAGGAGGTACATACATGATTTAAATCCATAGCAATTTTAGGTGACTCACTGTGAATGTTAATATCATGCTTGGAAGAGGTGGTAAGTCTACATAATGAATTTTTGCCATAATACAAAATTAAAATTCTCCATTTGACTTTGTTGCAACAAATGCGTAACATATATGCACACATTTAAATAAATAACTCCGAATAATAAATTGTTTTTTTATTGTTGAAATTACTCTACAAAGAAAAAATATAGTTTATGTTTACAAAATCTGATAGAATTGATTGAGTAAGCTCATTATTTGTTGTGTATGTGTTCCTGATGGTGAAAATCAAGAACAAAATGATGAACAATGGGGCTGACTGACCCATTGATTTATATATGGAAGATGTTCTGATGAGGAAAATGTTTCTATAATAAACTATTTGACAATTTTATTCATTATTTTTACTACAGTCAGACCCCAATTCAGTGCCTCCCTATATAAGTGCCATCCCCTCACACTGCCCATGATTCTTGGTGAACGGAACTTCCATATTATGATTACATAGATATTCCTCGATAAAGTGCTACCCCCAGTAACCACCATATGCCATGACTCAATATTCAAACATGGTTTTACATGAAAAGTCCAATTTAATTGGGGTGCCGGTGGTGTAGTGGATAGGATGCTGGATACTACAGGCATCACAGAACTTGGTGGCACTTGCGCAGAAGACCCTTTTCAGTGGAAGGGTTCATTGTCTAAAAACTTCCACGACGCGGGGGAGAAAGGCAATCTCCGCATGTGTCCACCAGGGTACCTGCGGTCGCATTCCTTTGTTGCCAACTTTAAAATGCTTTCTCTTATTTGCCTTAACTAAAGCACCGTGAAATTCAAAGTGGGCATTTATTATAAATGGCAAATATAACTGAATAAGTGTTCACTAAGAATAATTACTTCATAACAATAAAATATATCAGAAAAAATAAACAACAAAATAGTGATGCCAAAAATTATAATATGACAGCAATAAGTTGAAGTATAATAAAATAAACTAATATAATGATACTAATTACAGTCATTGTTATCATGTGTTATGACCCAATGAAATACAATGCAAAATTCAGACAGTGTAACATCATTTCCGATGTTTCTTTTTACAATGGATTTTTATGTATTTTTGAACTTTGGCATTTGCATAGAATATGGGAAGATTGTCTACTTTCTGCTTCATAACTCACTTTGGCTGACCTGAGAACAGGTTTCTTCTTATGCAGGCTCCCGTATGTACTATGCGTCACTAATAGCTGCCATAGCAGCATGACTCAACTAAGGACCACTATCAGTTACCATTTGCCTGCTAGCCTTGTGTGTGTCTGCCTCGTGCATCTGCCTTATGTATTTCGGTCTGGTTCCAATCCTCATGATTATTTAAGTTCTTTTCAGAACTCTTTCTACTTCTTTTTTTATTTCTTTTTCATCTACCGTCATATTCATTTTTCATTTCTTTTCCATCTTCCTTCATACTCATTTTGCAAAGTACTTTTCGAGTCCTCTACTATGGATCCTGGATCATCTAAATTGGGAAACAAGAAGGTGATTCATAGTCAGGCTAGGGAGCTGATCTATAACGTTATAACATTTATGAGGAAAGAAGCAGAGGAGGGAATAACCATTCCTATCACAAACGTCTTTGATAGGGTCATAGCAGCAACAGGCATATCAAGGCGGACTGCATTTCGAAGGAGGGAGATGAATTATAAAAGGCACCCAGAAATGCCTTCCGAAGTCCGAAGAAAATCAGGCCTCAAATAAGCCCAAAAACTTCAGTAGATGATTTTGACATACAAGTGATACAGAGAATTATTCATGATTTTCATTTGAGGGAAAAAAGGCATCCTACTGTTGATTCTTTGCTGCCTGTTTTAAAGGAGGCCATTGATTTCAAAGAACAGAGTTCGTCTCTTTGAGTCCTCCTTAAAAGAATTGGGTTTAGGTAAGTCACATGTAAAGTTTATTTCATGTTTAATGAATTTATTTTTCTGTTGTAACATAATGATGCAACTATATGTAATTAATTTTTTTATAGATGGAGGAAGACTGTTACAAATAAGGCTATTCTTTGCGAACGGGATGACATCCGTTTGAAAAGAATAGGATATTTAAGGAAAATAAGAAAATCTCGGGAGGAAGGAAGGTATATTGTTTATACCGATGAAACCTAGGTCCACTCCACACATTCTGTTCCATTTCAATGGTCCAGCGGTGATAGCCTTGGCCTTAAAATGCCAATTTCAAAAGGACAAAGGCTCATTATTGTTCATTCAGGTATGTACTTCTAATAATTATGCAGTGCGGTTTTATGTGAATTTATTTTTTCACAGCACGTTCAAATCTCATGTATATATTATTACAGGTGGAGAATCAGGATTTGTTCCTGGAGCCCTTCTCGTTTTTAAATCGGGGCTTAAAACGGGAAATTCTCACGGGGATGTGAATGGAGGCAACTTTTTAAACTGGATGAAAAATCAGATGATTTCAAATTTGCCTCCTAACTCGGTCGTCATCATGGATAATGCTGCCTACCACAATGTTGAGGTTGATTGAGTGCCAGTAAGCAGTGCAAGAAAGGATGAAATGAAAAAATGGCTGGATGAACGGGAAATTACATATTCGGCAAGCGAAACAAAAATAGAGCTCGACGAAAAAATAAAACAGTGTAAGCCAATGTTTAAAAGGTATGTAGTGGACCAAATATTGGCAAGTAGCGGTCAATGTGCCCTTAGATTGCCCCCATATCACCCGGAACTTAATACCATCGAAAATATTTGGGGAATTTTGAAAAACTGGATAGGTGCAAGGAATGTTTGTTTTAAAATGGAAGAAGTGAAAACCATGGTGGAGGAAAAGTGTAGTGTGATGGAAGAGAAGAATGGGAGGCTGTTTGCTGTAAAGTGAAAAAAACTGAGGAGGAATATATTGCAGCGGAAGTAAATATGGAAGCTTTTGTCGAAAGATTAGTGATACACTTAGAAAGTGACACTGAAAGTGAAGAGTGTGGCACTGAATGAAATTGTGTGCCCCTTTTATTTATTCATTATTCAAAATAAAATAACTTTTAAAACAAATCCACATATCGTTGTTGTTGTTCCTGTTTCCCGTTCCGTTCCTCTATGTCATTGTTAACTTGAGTGTCCTGTATCTTTCTAAGAGTCTATGTCTCGCCTGTTCCCTTCAAATTGTTTTTTTTATAAATCTAGCTGCTCTCCATTGCACTTTATCAAATTCTTTAATTAACACCTTCCATGAGTCCCAAATACTACAAGCGTATTCCAAGTGTGGCCTTAAAGTTTTGATACTGTCATCATAAATCATTTAGTATAGGGTGTAGCTGACACTCCACTCGAAAAGACCGCATACCCTCTCCAGGGTTAATGCGAGTATTTTGGCAGCTCTGCCTGCCATGCGCTCTTAAATGTAAGAAGGGACTACATAGTCTCAATTTCGCCCTAATAAAGTCGTTTGTCTGTCTGTCTGTCTGTCCTCTCCCCTCCGCTCCCTCTGCCTACCCCTTCCACGCATGCTTTCCTCTCCCTGACGTCATGCTTCACGCAGGCGAGTGCCACCAAGTTCTGCGATGCCTTTACTTGCCTGTTGCTTGAAAGGGCAATGAGCACAAATCCTGCAAAAGTAGGATTTTTTCCAAGGTCACCCCTGTCCCCCTGTTTGTGTGGTTTGAGGAGACTGCAAAGTCAGTGTTCCATCCTTCGGAAGGTATGTTAAACCTTTGGTCCCTTTGGTGTTCTTCGTTACAAGTTGACTAATGCTGGCACCAGGTTTCCCTCCTCTCTTGTCTGAGTGTGTTTGGTGTGGAAGAAGCTATGGCTATAATAATTCAAGAGGTTGATTAGCCAAAAATACACGCACACAGTCCAATTTAACAACATAGGTTGATAGGCTAGGCTTGAATTTAACCCCTTAAGCCGGCAAAGCGTCTTTAGACTGACTTCAAAAAATAATTATTAAAATTATCAAAAGCTCTTATGGACATCTCTTTTGACACTATTCTCTAGGATCAAAGGCGATTTTTTTCTAACTCTGTAGTTTCACTGTGGGCAGTGGAGGGAAGGGAGTGGAAGGGATCACTTCAAAATATTATCAATGCTCTTTCTCCCCCTACCCAATAAAAACCTGTTCAATTAAAACAAACCAATCGTAAATTATACCAATTTACACATATTAATCAATTATCAAGAATATTCAGAAAATGCTAGGCTTTTTAAATTACTTTGCCCAAAAAATATGATTAACTGGAAAGTCATTCAGAAATTAGGATAAATATGAGAAATAGCTTAAAATCATTTTTTCTTTATTTGGAAAAAATTGAGTCCCCTCCCCAGGCCTGTGGCATTTTGCCACCCTAAAGTTATGCCACTCAGTTACCTTCCTTCTACTCCACCACACTACTCAGGCAGCTAGGAATGAAGGGTGTAATGTATGAAATAATAGGCTTTACTGGAAGTCAAACACTTGCAGAACCTGCTATTGATTTTTTTGTCAAAAACAGCTGCCTACCCTCAATTGGTATGATGATTTTTTCACATTTGATTTAAACATATTCTGGTAATAAGGTTAAGGTGTGTCTTTTCCTTTGTCTAATGACAGCATCACCTTTTGTCACCCTTGTTTTTCTGTTTGTGTCCATCTCTGGTCTGTTTGATCTCAACATAGCAAAAGAGCAGTGGTGAAAAAAGGCATTGCATACAAAGAGAAATATCCTGGTTGCAGCCAGAAAAATATTGCAAATTATTTTTCTATGTTATGGGGAAAACCCATAAGTAAGCTCTGTGTTGAAGTCATCCAGAGTGTAAAAGATAAGTGAGTGAATCAAACAAGTGGAACTGTAAAACAGGTTAAGGGTCTAAAACATGAAAAGCTGGAGGTTGCTTTAGCTATATGCAGTGGTGGGATTCAGCCGGTTCGTGGGAACCTGTTCCTAGAATTTCCCAAGTTTGCCAAACCGGTCCTTAATTCTTTCGGATAGGCTGCTATTCATGTTCCGGGATCACAATTATTACTCCTGCTATTCCATGGATGATTATTGCCCAAATCACAATTCTCGTTGGTGGCGGGCAATTCATTGCGACCTCAAAATAGTTATTACCCGGTCGCAATAATCGGCTAGATTCGGCCCTCCCCTCCCGGTATGAAAAAGTCCGGAACAGTACCTTGAAATTCCAGCAGCCAATGAGGAGTATTTAATTTGTCACGTAGATCACAGCGCAGCGGCCTAGCTGACGACGTGATGGGAAATAAACGTGTCGTTCACTCGTCTTTTTATAGAGATAAATGCTCATTTTACTTGTGAATTCCTGTTTAGTCTTTAAGATTAACGCTTATCACATTCCATTACATTTTCATTTCGATTACGTATTTAGTATTATGGAATGAAAACAAAGTATCAGTGACGGAAGCTGAATTGTTGTGAAATGTAAATAGTACAATTGTGATTTTGAAGTAGTGCCAAAGTATAATTATTATTAACAAAAATAACGTTTCTTTCCTTCAAGGAATATCAACAGTTTCAGTTGCTATACTTCATATATGTTCACTGTCTCTGGATAATTTGTTTGAAAGTACGCAGAGGTTGGCAGTATTAGGTAAGAGAATCTAAGTACTTTATGCTGTGATTAAAAAAAATTTATATCAATCGTTTCAATTGAAAATGAACCCTGTCAGCCTTTAGACTCATGAAATAATGTCAGAATTTGCAAGAATGATGGCTAATTGGCATAGACCATAAACTACAATGTATTCAAGCTAGAGGGAGTGGTAAGGAAACAGCTACATTGTTGCGACTTAAAATTGTGGATGCATACTGAATGCTGCTGGCTGCCTTTGCAGCCCGCTGAGCGCATCGCCCGAATCCGAATTCTGCGCTGCGAGGATGATGTCACACCAATCTCTTCACATCCATCACTCCACATTTTGGCAGCTGCCAAATATGCAGTGTCACTGCGTCGAAGCAGTACGATAGGCTTAGGCAATCGGTATGGCTGCATTATCACAAAAAGCATAGTAGCATTCAGTACACGCCCTGGAGCTCTTGCGAGGTTGTTTTAGGTAGACCCTGATATTCTAGGGTTAATAATAAGTTTATTATAACAAATTAATTAATTAATAGTTTAAAAATTTACATATTTCAGCCCCAAAAATGAAGCGACAGCAGCTTTTATTAGATTATTTAAGAAAAAAACGAGATCTGCAATTTGGAATGAAGATCCCAGTGAACATCTAATACCAAGAGGTGATGAAATGTCCACTTCCAATACTGCACAAATAAGAGATGAAGATTCAGCAGCTGCATCTGCAATTTGGCATGAAGATCCCCGTGAACATCTAACACCAAGAGATGATGAAATATCTGCTTCCAATACATGAGATGAAGATCGAGCAGCTGCTCTTCCTGATTTCTGGAATATGAAGCAGGTCGAGGAATTTCAGAAAAAATATTATGGTTTGGCTGTTCGCAACAAGAAACTGGGTTGTGATCACCATGCAAAATTTGATTCCGTAAACATGAAAGGAATTCATGTATCGAAAGAATGGAAAGGCTACAGTATTGAAGCATCAGGAAAAAATAAAGTCATCCAGCAAGCTTCTCTAAGAAAAAAAATGAATGAACACTTTTCATCAAAGGCACACAGTATATGTGTGGCACAACTGAAAGGTCATACTGATGATGTAATTACCAAATGCATAGATAAAATTAACCAAAAATATATCAGCTCTACATGTAAAGTCTTCAATACAGTTTACAGCATAGCAAAAAGAAATAGGCCATTTTCTGGCATTGAAGATGAGATCAAACTGTAAGTAAAAAATGGGTTGGATATGGGAGTGGGATTCCATTCTTGGAAAACTGCTGTAAAAATAGTTGATCACATTCCAAGTGAAATTAAAAAACATATATTTACTAAAATAATAAAAAAAAATTAAAACTGTGTCATCATTGATGAAGCTTCAACCATATCTAATAAACCAGTGATCATAATTTTTGTAAAAGTTGAAGATTTTCATTTATCGCCTACAATTTTCCTCGATTTGATTGAGTTGGAAGCACAGGATGCTGAGACTATACACAAAAATTTGTTAAAAAGTTTGTGTGATGTTGGATTTGATATTGGATATTTGAGAAATAATTTGGTTGCATTTTATTCTGATGGAGCAAGTGTAATGCTTGGTTGCAAATCAGGGGTGAGCACCAGACTTACAAAAGATTTTCCAGGCATCATCATTTGGCATTGTTTAAATCACCATCTGCAACTTGTCTTAGATGATTCTATCACTGAAATAAAACAGGTGAATCACTTCAAAATGTTCATAGATAAAATCAACACGATTTTTCACCATCGAACAAAAATCAAATGGAACTTTTCAAAATTTCTGAAGGACTTGGACTAGAAATTACGAAGATTGGTAGAGTTTTGGGACCAAGATGAGCTGCTTGCAGCTTAAGATCAACACTTGCTGTATGGCGTGCTTATCCAGCTTTATACAAATATTTTTCTCCACATAAACAATATTCAGGAATGACTTCCCATCTTCGCAACAGATTCTTCATAGACGATTTAGCATTAATGATAGATATATTGCAAGAAATTTCCTTACTTTCTAATGCCCTTCAAAACAGAAATTTAAATTTAGCAAGAGCTGAAAAATTAATAAAAAGATCCATTAGGGCATTTGAAATACTCAAAGAAAGTCGTGGAAACTTTGAAAAGAAAGTTGATCCTACCATAAATTCTGCTGCTTTTAAAAATATTGACTTTGTTGAGAACCAAAAATATGTCAGTCTTCCTCGTCAAAAACTACTGGAAGCAGTTACCAATAATATGGAAGCCAGGTTGATGTATCACTTAAAATCAGGAAATAAAGCACAAAATAGTGATAGTAAAATTCATGAAATAGTAAACACACCAGAGCCAGATTGTTGGAATATTGATGGAGTTGTTGTCCCTTGGAAAGCCACTGAAGAAAAACTGTATGAATTCAACAAACTCTTTCATCATGAAATCAACATCTATGATTTCTGCGACTATGTGGAAATTGTTCTAAAAAATCGACACAACCATGAGATTCCAAGTACTTTACAAAAGGCAAAAAATATTATCAATACCATTGCTGTTAGTTCTGTGGAGGCAGAAAGAAGGTTTTCTACAATGAATAATATATCTTCAAATAAAAGAAGCCGCCTCTGTTCAGAATGTTGCAAATTTGATGACAATTAATATGATTGGACTCCTGGGACCGCACTCCTTCAGTTCAATCGTGGCTGAGAATTAACCACACAGCCGATGACAACAGGGTGAAAAACATGGACGAAGAAACAGTATGATGATAATCAAGTAACAATTTGAAAATATTTTAAGAAAGGTAAATAAATAATTTCAATAAAATATTTTAGGTTTTTATTTTTCACTATGAAAGGGGGGTAAGGTGAGAGAGAACCGGTTGCTAAAATTTCTGAATCCCCATCACTGGCTATATGGATAGGGCAAGTAAATGCAAAAAAACAGGACAGTAATTGATGAAGTTATCTAAGAGCAGATGAATCTAATAGGGGGTCAGATGGGTATCACAGATTTCATGCACCTAATGAAATTAATGGACAAAGCTGAGACTTACAAGGGGACTATGCCACATTCGGATAACCGATCATGTTCACCTCTTGCGAGCGTTTAGGAACAGATGGATAATAGAAAGTGTGCAAGTAATACGACCCGCCTCTCAAGAATTTTGGAGAAAAAACGTAATTTGAATGTGAGAAGCAGCTAAAGCACTATTCCTGCTTCCCATTAATTTTGAGATGATTACGCTAATTGGTTAAATGCAAGACTCCTGTGATGGGGGTCCGGGTTTCAAATCTCACTCAAAAATTTTTTTTCTCAAGTTTTTGCAGTTATTATTTTCATGTTAATTAACTGCAAAGTACATTATTTTTAAAAGGTTTTCATCTGTTAACCCTTAGTTAGTCACGTAAACAAAGTTCCTTAATTAGTCACATGGGGTCTTTTAAGACCAAAATTATTTTTGAAATTTAAATAACAATAAAATGTTATGTTATTTTCATCATACTGTAAAGTACATCATTTTAATTTAAAATGAAATAGTTTATGAAGAATTTTGACAAGATAAAACAAGTTTTTTAAATAAACAATTTTACTTTTTTTTAGTAGGTTTATTAGGTTGTGGGACTGCATGTGAAGAGAGAAAGTGGAACAAAGATGTCCCTAGAGAAGGAAAGTGAAAAATATGTACCACAATTTTTCGGAGTTCTTAATTGGGTATCGAAAAATAAATATTTTAATGCGATGTATGTTACTTTTACAATTAGAAAATTTATTTTTTGTTCAAACATATTATTTGTTAGCGTTCAAAGATGGACAGTGATTTGGGTGATACATACTATAAAAACAGAGAAAACAATGGTTTAACCTACACCACGCACATTGTACAAAAGCGATATTACCGCAACTACAATTATTCTATAGAAGACTAGTGGGAAAACATACATCATTCACATTTTCAAAAACTTCTTTTTGGTCAGCCAACTTGGATGCAAACCATGCATATCGCAACATGTTTTTGAATACTGGAGCGCTTAATTGGTGGTGGATTAGCGAATGAATTTTTATCACATCTTGGAGCAATGAAATGTCTCGCTTTTCTTGCAATAAGTACGAACAATTCTGTGGATGTTTTATGAAATTTTTCACTTGTCTATAAAAGTAGACAGCACGGCTGACATAATGGCATACATTTTGGTGGAATCACTTTTAATGTACACGTACCAACACCACCATCTTTTGAAAATATTTCATCATATAGTGCTGGATTCGTCTGCCCTCCCCATGAATCAATTATCAAAAGAAAATTTTTATTAGTAACATATGGTACCAAAATGCTTTTTAAAAACAAATGTATAGCTGTGTGGTAAGCTTTCCAGATTTAGAACATGTTACGATAACATTTTAAAAATCATTTGTTAATGCATTTACATTTTTTTGGACCTGAGGCCCGAATGTGCCTGTTGGTTCTTGTAGGCATAAAAATACACATGGTAGTAATTTTCCTGATAAAGTAACCGCATATTGTGCTGTAAATGAATGTGTAATTTTATTCAGACTTTGCTTTTTCACGAGAACAGTCTTTACTCCTTGCTGGGTGAGAGTCTTGTTGATTGGTACTGGCACCCTGTCTGGTCCGTGTTGATAATAAAATTCATATGAAATTTCGGAATTAGAGCCTTCTTCTGGATTCGAAAATTCTCGGCAGCTTCCAATATTTCATCCATTGTTGAGGCCTCCTTTTCATTGATGTACCTGTATGATAGACATTTTGTTAGATTAGTGTCAATTTTATTGTTAGATTTGAAAATCCAATAATAATGGAATTCTAACATGTTGACTGCAGGGGTCGTCATTCAATACTTCTCAGGGGCAGGGATTAGTTTGTTACTTGGTAGAATGACTCACACTTGAGACATCTGCTCCTCAGTAGGGTTATTGAATGACTCACACTGCACACAATGTGATTTTTCCACAAAATTCCTAATGTATCTACATGTACATACCTTGTGATTTTCCTCTGACGGATTCTGTGTCTCTTTTTGAAAGATGCCACCCATGTTGAACTAGCAGTGAAGACAAAGCAATCAGATTGAAACTGATATGCAGCTGCCATGGCCCATTGCTGTAAAATCCTCGTCGTCACTTGCTCAAATTGTGCCCTTGATTCCACAAAGTGGTTATACGTCCACGAATCTATTATGGCATACTTATTTTGATTTGTTCCACCTTTACGTACATCATCTTCCCACCTTTTCAAATCATCTTTTCTTTTCAAACGATGAGCACCTTTTCGTCGCAGATTTTGTAAACTCCAATAAGGATGATCCTTGGCCAGGGCAACGACTTTTTTTTATAACTGATTGGAATGAAATCATAAGCTTTCTCCTTCAGCACATACCAATTGTCTTCTTTGTTTTCCTCTGCGTCAACCTCTTCATATTGCCCTTCACTCACTTTCGTCAGGCAAAATGAGTTCTTCGTCCACAATAACTTTATTTTCTCCCTACATGTCTACAATTCGTTCATATATTTCTTCTTCCATCACAGAAAAAACAGTGAAAATTGTGGAATTGGACTCTCTTATGATAAGATCATCCTGAAGGAGCATTTATTCGCAGTACACTAATGCATTTTTCAATTCCGCTTCTGCGTCGTGAATTGATCTTTCACAGTTTTCACTATCCTCTTGAAAGAGAACACCACTCGATGTTCCAGGTTGAGGATCCATTTTAGGGAACAGAAAGAATGCTTCTTCACAAATATTTTGTGCAGACGTAGGAAAGATCGTCAAACCACTACAAAAGCTGTTGAAAGACTGCTGAGAATTAGTCACCCGACTTCGCATGCAGGGCAATAATTTCGTTGACAAAAGACTTGGGCATCCAGGTATCGACTAGGGTTGAGTGGGGGGTGTGGGAGGAGGTGTGAACTCGAGACTTCTCCATGTAAAGAATTTCCCATTATTAGGAAGAATAGACAATTTCCTTAAGCAGGTTTACAGCATGTATGCGTAAACAATTAATAACAATGTATTGCAAATAAAAATATTTATTTGGCAATTAAAAAGAAAACTGTTCCTTAAACACACAATTCTGTCATTAACAGACGAAAACTTGTAAAAATAATGTTAATTTCCTCTCCGAGTTTTGCTCTGATGCATGCATAACTGAATACAACTATTATTTCTGACAACAAAATAAGAACTCAGAAAAACTGTGGTACATATTTTTCACTTTCTTTCTCTAGGGATGTCTTTGCTCCACTTTCTCTCTTCACATGTGGCCCCACAACCTTCCCATCGCAGCAATAAACCAACCCCTAAGCAACCGCGCGTGCCATCCCTTCGGCCGCACGGAGCGTACGGTCATCCACCCCCAGTATTCGTTACCGCCACAAACAAACGCATGTGTTCACTCTTTGTAGATTTTGCCCTAGAAACAAGAACATAAAAGTGCAAAGTAAATGTGCAAATTGTGGTGATTTTATATGTAAAGAGCGTACGATTTTGAAATGTTACGAATGTTAGGATAGCACTGGTAATTAAAAAAAGCAAAATTTTATTTACAAAACTTGTTTTATCTTTTCAAAATTCTTCATAAACTATTTCATTTTAAATTAAAATGATGTACTTTACAGTATGATGAAAATAACAATTTTATTATTAAATTTCAAAAATAATTTTGGTCTTAAAAGACCCCATGCGACTAATTAAGGAACTTTGTTTATGTGACTAACTAAGGGTTAACAGACGAAAACCTTTAAAAAATAAACTGATGTGGGCAACACATGACTTTCTCCATATTTATATGGCAAATTACATATTGTTAGCTCTGGGATCGTAGTCAATATTTACTTCCGGCTGACAATTAAGGAAAAGAAAAAGGAGCGTTACTAAGACGTAACTAAGCATAAATTGTTAACAATAGTCTTCGGTAGGTGGTGTGGTGATGGCAGCTAAAAATATAAGATATCTCTTAAACAATGAATTATATGGAAAAATGTATCAAACAAAGGTTGTAGAAAATGAAATTACCTACAACTTTTATTCCGATACATTTTTACATTTATCAAATATTTCAAAATAATGGATGTGACAAGAGTAAACACCCACTTCCAGTCGACCGATTTTTACCAAAAACTAATCAGATCTTCTAACTTTTATAAAAATGTTAAATATAAAATTTTGTGTTGACTTGATTAATAGTTTTTGAGTTAGAGCACCCACAAAAATCTATCACATACAGACAGACACAGACATTATCGAGAAAATAGTCAAAACGTGCTAAGGGGACCTTAAAACATGTATTTCCGTTGAAATCCCAAATTCAATTTTTTTTCATGAAAACAATACTTTGTCTATACTTTGTATATAGAGAAAGTAATAATGCACTTTGCAGTGAATTTACATGAAAATAATAATTGCGAAAACTTTAGAAAAAAAATGATTCAAAACCTGGACCCCCATCACAGGAATCTTGCATTTAACCAATTAGGCTAATCGTCTCAACATTAATGGGAAGCAGGAATAGTACTTTAGCTGCTTCTCACATTGAAATTACGTTTTTTCTCCAAAACGCTTGAGAGGCAGGTAGTATTACTTGCACACTTTCTATTATTTATCGGTTCCTGAATGCTCGCAAAAGGAGAACAAGATCGGGTTTCAGAATATGGTGTAGTCCCCTTGTTAGTGAAATTCCATAATGAAGCTGATGTACATGAAGTCAAACCAAAATTAACAATACGAAATATGTTGTAATAATAACTTCGGCTAATTCCACATGAATGAAAAAAACGACCGGTTTTGTTGAATTATTACCATCATCAGGTATCAAGCATTCAAAAAATAAATTAAAAATTGCTAACTCCAAACCATAAAGTTTACCCAGAGAAGCGCTCAAAAGAATAGGTTTAAAATAAAAAATAAATAAAAATACAAGTTTGCTGGACAATGGCCTAACAGGGACTTGTGGTCAAACCTAAGTCTAAAAGGAAAAAATAAAAGCATGAGCACTGCACAAATAAAGAAAAACCTCTCTGGAGCAAGCACTAAATACGTATTTCGAGAGATACGCTCTCATGTTCAGTACCTGAAGTCGTATGATTTGAAGGTGTCTTGTGTTGTGTATTTATATGTTCGGGGTAAAAGTGAAAGGATGAAGGGGGGGGCGGGGACCGAAGTGGCCGTTAACGCATAGAGAGGTGAGTGGGGGATGAGTCCCTTGTCGTTATTCATAACCGTTTCTCGGTATTTGTTTATATGCTTTAGTAAGCGTCATGTTTCCAGTCTGTTTGTATTGATTTTAAGAGAGTCATGTTTTCGATTTTAACTCCTCAATGCCGTCAGGCGTACTATTGCGTCCTCCAAAAACAGTCCAATCGGCCGTCAGGCGTACTATTACGTCCTGCGGCAGCCCTAATTTATTTTATCTTTTGACGCTAGAGACTTCTTTAAATCTAAATAACCTATATATATTTTGAAAGAGGAAGCTTTGTACTTCCTATATATGTCTGTCCTGTATTTTTTTTGTCTTTTAAAAAATATATAATCAACGTTGAATTTTGTGATAGAATTTTCAATTTTGCTATGATATGATGGTTTCTCCGTATAAAAGTCGCTTTTCAATGTAGCAAGGAACCTTTCCTTGGTGTTTGAAATGCAATGTAGGAACTGTGTATCATTTCAAAGGAGATCACGTTTTTTCTCCTCTTTTTTCCTGGTGGAGATATTAGGCTTATGTCATGTGACAAAGGTCTTCGTCGGTATGTAAAGAAAGAAAGGAAAATATCTTATGTCTGTCTATGCACAGCTTATTACAAATGTTTACAATGCAATTGATGAAAGATGGAATTAGGTTGAGTAAAAACATTTCTGTAAACATTCCCTTCCATTACCGCGCAATCCTTTGTTCATTGCTTCATAGGAGAGCGTCAACGTCAAAACAGCTGATTTCAAAATCCAAGGCCAACATTCTTCAGATAATTTAGTGCCACGCCTCAAAGAGAGGAATTTTGTGAGAAGAATAATATGTCATATAATTTTCAAGACCTTTAGAATTTTATTTTAATCTCGACGAAAATTGCGGGGAATTGAGTATATCTATTTGTATTTGTTTACATATAATATACGTTTAGTTTTGTAATAGAAATTTAGTTTTTACCACAGACCTACGGATTTTTGGTTTCTAAAGTTGACCCATAAATACCTGAGGAAAGAGAACCCACCAAATTGGGTTCCTTTTCTTTGACATTTGAAAGAAGACGAGGTCTGTTTTCCTCTTCAGATAAGTGCTTCGCTGTTGTGCTAGCAGGGCCAAAGCAGCGATGAAGCGAGTAGGCAAGAAGAGGACACTCCAGCAAAAATCACGAAAAGCTCTTCCATATATTTACACAATAGATTACTAGAAGTGTTTACTAAGCTATAAGGCATTTCTTGCTGAATCCAATTACGCATGTGTAAATTTTCTGAAAATATTTGGGAAGGACCTATAAGCTAAAGTTTTCCGTGTTTTATACAACGTCATATCTCCCTTTCCAATGAACGAAATGTAACCATTTCTTCTGTGAGTTCTGTAATGACTAAGAGTGATGACTGTTTAACTAAAACGTTTATATTATAAATAAATCATCTTTTAATAAATCAATAATACTATATTTACTTAAAAATTTCCAGTCAAGACATGAAAAAGTTAAGTTGCGTAAAACTTTTCACCTAATTGGTTTAGATGGGTAGACTTGCAGAATGAAATAGTTACTAATTTAAGCTATTTTTTTATTAAGATTGCACATCAATATCTTCTATAGATTTTCCGGTGCTGAATGTTATATGTAAAGCGCGAATGCACGCCGGAAAATTAGCGATTGGTGTACATTCTCTTCTACTCCAACGATCTTTGTATGTAAAATATTATATGCAAAATAGATATTTACAAATTTCATGTTTTTCATAAATCCACAAAAAAAATTCAGAAAAAATCAAGAGAAAACTTCTCAAGTTATGATTATTTTAATATTTTCGAATGTTTTTGCAACGTAATCGTGAAAATTTAAAAACCTCATCCGGCCGTACGGGTGGGATTTAATAAATCTCCTCCGAGCTTGAGGGGTTAATGGGATGATTGTTTTCTTGTATGTGTGCTGCAAGGCTAGACCTGTTAAACCTGTTGTGTCTGAAGTGTGCGATGTGTTCTTAGAATCTGATTTCTAGCTTCCGTTTTGTTTGACCTATGTGTATTTTCTCACATTCTGTGCAGGTGATTTTGTATATGCTGGAGTTTTTTAGGGTTGGGATCGTGTCTTTTGGATTGTTTAGTAAGTTGGAGAATTTGTTTTCATTAACATGCACTGCTTTAAGGTTATGTTCTGAGAGTATTTTTGAAAGGCCGTTTGTGATGCCGGGAACAAAGGGGATTTTTATGTATTTTGGTTTTTTGATAGGTGTGTTTGAGAGAGTGGTGTGTTTTTTAATGTGAATCTTGTGTTTATGTTTCCATAAAATATTTTCTATAACTTGATGATTGTAACCATTGATTTCAGCGCAATTTTTTATGTGTTTTAGTTCTTTGAAAAAAATCAACTTTAGACAGAGGGACTTGTAAGAGTCTATGTACCATGGAGTGGTATGGTGCTAATTTGTGTGAGATGTGATGATTAGAGTCAGAAGGGATATAGGTGTCAGTATGTGTGGGTTTGCGGTAAATCCCAAACTTAATTTGGTTGTTTTCTCGTTTGACGAGAAGGCCAAGAAATGGTATCGAATTCTGTTTTTCTTCTTCATGTGTGAAGTTGATGGAAGGGAATTGATCATTTAGTTGTTGTACAAAATCTGTTGTTACTTTTGGATGTAACCTTTTCTTTTGAGCGCTTCTCTGGGTAAACTTTACGGTTTGGAGTTAGTAATTTTTAATTCACCTATCCGCCGTAGTCTCCTTATCCCCCTTTTTTCATTAAAAAATAGGCAATATATACAATGTTCAACCTCCAAGCACCTTGACTACTTACATTAAATGCTTAACCTCCTCTCAGTATTATAACCTACTGTGACTTTGTGTACTAAAGATCCTTTACTATTACTTCTATTCACATATATCATACAGTATTATATTCTGTTGATCCTTGGCCCGCTTGATAAAAGGCTTTAGGACTTGGAAAAAAGTTATTAATTACATAGCTAATGCGCCATATAGAGCATCTTGTAAGCTACCTTTAAAAAATTAGGAATTTTGCCTGTTCCATGTGTATATATATATCATCGGTTTTTATACAGGGTTATTATAAAGTAGTTTTACAACTTAGTATGCAGATATCAGCTTGCTGATAATGGGAGTGGGAGTAGTATTGGCACTGGATAAGAGCCATGATTGTCAAGTTTTTTTCCTACCAGGTTTTCAGTGTGTCAGCTGTCCACCAGATGCACTGCTGTAACATCAACAGAAATGGCGGATTTCACCAGTGCTGAGAAAGCAATTTGTCTTTTGGTTTGAGGAGACAAAGTCTGCAACACAAGTGCAGTGATGATTTAGCACTTGTTACAACAGACAGCCTCCAAGTAGACTCTTTTTGTATGAATGGCACAGAAATTTCATCAATACGAGTTGATGCGTGCATCATGCAAAGAATACAGGCAGGCCGAGTGTGAGCGATGAAAGAGTGGAGAATGTGAGGCACATGTTTCTCAAAAGCCAGAGAAAATCAACAACACATGCAAGCCATGAACTAGGTGTGCCACAACCAACCATGTGGAAAGTGTTACAGAAACGTTTGCAGCTAAAACCATACCAATATCATGTGCTGCAATCAATCACAAATGACGACAAACTGAAGCGTTAAACATTGTGTGGACATGCTAGCAAGACAGGAAAATGTAAATGACCTGCTTGAACATATCATTTTTAGTAATGAATCCATGTTTCATGTTAGTGGGTACGTAAACACACTGTTTGTGTTTGAGGCACAGAAAAGCCACACGAGTTACTTGAACATGTTCGTGACTCCCCAAAACTTAGCATTTTTAGTTCTCATAACTCAATGCAGCAAGTGGCAGCACAGCAAGAGGAAACGTAGCAAGTTTGCAACATGGTTATCGCAGATTCCACAAATGTATGTACATTTGGGGGGGTCCGGACCCTCCCCCTGGGTATGTCATTGTATGTTCGTTACCTTAGTATTGTTTATCACAACTAAGGTATTGTTTAAACTTCAAAATAGCATCGAAATTTCGTGAATTTGTGAACAGATGCAACCTATGATTCATAAAGTTTACTAAAATTTGCTCTATTAAAAATGCATTAACTTCTCAATTCAGGCCCCAGGCAACCAGAAACGGTTTAGTCCCAGTTGCTTGAATCCCATTTGCCATAAAACCCAGTTGCCATTAATCCCACTTGCCATAGTCCCAAATGCTCAAGTAGCAAAAGCTCGAATTTCCAGTTGCCAGAATCCCACTTCCCATAGTAAAATCTGGAGTGGGGAAAAGAGGGGTATTTACGAATACGAAGCAGAAAGAACTGAGGGGAATTTGCGGATATGCTGCAAAAAGGAGAATGGAAGGAGGAGGAGGGGAAAGGGGCAAGGGCAAAAGGTACGCTGAGGGAACATAGTCGGCATTGGTATCAATTGACAGAGAATTTTATAACCATTACGAATACGTAGCATAAAAACGAAAATAAAGTGGGGGAAGGAAAAGAAAGACAGTACGCCAAGGAGAAACAGTCGGCATTGGTATTAATCGACAGAGAATTTTATAACGAATACGCATCGTAAAAACGAAAATAAAGGTGAGGAGGGAAAAGGGGAGGGCATAAGGTATGCCAAAGAAACAGTCGACATTGGTATTAATCAACAGAGAATTCGATAATGATTAAACTGTTCTGGGCTTATGTAGGCGATTTACAGATGGATGTTAACAATAATAACGGAAACTTGTAGATTCCCCGGATGCCGTCAAAGAGATAAACAGGTGAAGAGTAAGTCTCATACCACAAGATCATTACTATTCACGGAAGGTCCTAAATGATATAAGGCTAAGTATAAACTTTCCAGTATAGAAATATGATGTTTTACTGAAAACCCTGAATAGTTACAATAAAAACATTGATGATCTGAACCTTACTGTAGTACAACTAAGAGATGAACTGCGTATGTGAAAAATGTTACACTATTATCAATTTAGAAAACAAGGGGAATAGATTAGATCAAGATTACTTAAATAAAACATTAGATATTTTGTGCATAGACGAGGATCTGAAAGAAAGAAATATTATTGGTATAGTTAATAATATTGTTAGTAAGTTAGAAATAGAAAATTTTAGTGAAAATGATATTGATGATGTGTATGTAGTTAAAAATCTCTGAGCAGATAACAACAGTAAAATCGTAAGTTTCGTTTCAAAGAAAATAAATGATATTTGCCGCAATAACCGAAAACCATTAACAGATGACGATATTTTGAGCAATAATAATAACAGCAGATTTTATCTAAATGAGGCCTTAACCAAATATTATGGAGAACTATTCTGGAAAACCAGGGAACTATGTAAAAATGCCAGATATAACTTCATTTGGATAAAATATTGTTTCACTTATGTTATTAAGGATGAAAATGAAAGACTGCATAAAATCAATACAGAAGATCTAAACAAAATCTATAGCAGCATATAATTATTCCTGACTAATCTTCAACTATATTTACAATGGAATATTTGGAAACGATTGCAACATAAAATTAACTATAATATACACTAATCTATAATTAATGATAATAGTATACCCTTAATAATGACTTTTCTGTGTTTCTTCTAAACGTTATGTCCATTAAGAAGAATTTCAATCATTTGCTGCCACCTATCACAGAAAATAAATATAGCTTTGATTGTTCTGACAGAAGTCAATATTATGATGAATGAAGAGGATATATAGCATATGGAAGGATATGTCAGGTATACAAACCTGTGAATAAATAATAGAGGTAGTGGGGTCATTTTTTATGTTAGAAATGATTTCACCTTCATTGAAAATAACATAGTCAGTGTTAAATTTGAATAGTTAAAATATATATCTGAAAAATTAATGTTTTTTCAAGGTGAGATTAAATGCATGCAGTATGCAAGCACCTTCTACTAGTATATAATGATATAACATATATATAGGAGGATACTAATATCCAGCCCAAACTACAAGAGCTAGAGAGCTGAAAGTTTTAGTTTTTGTAGATATGATGGAGAAACCTACAGATGAAATGAGACTTCTCACCTAAGTGACATGAGATCGACTCCAGAAATTCCGAAAGTTGTGTTTTTTCTCATAAGAAAAGCATAGCACAATTTTTGAAAATTAATATTGGGCACTTGCCGGTAAGCTAGAAAAATGAAATTTTCAGTGTTGCTAGATGGCCACAATATATATTAGGAATTATTGTCACTTTTGCTTACAGTGTCTTGGGTTCGACTCCAGATACCCCGGAATATCTCCCATAAGTTAGCATGGGAAAACGTAATCCAGTGTGTAGACCAATCTAATAAGTTTAGGAAACTGAAATTTCGCAAGATTATAGAATTTTTTGCATAACCAACTATTAAAATAAAAAAATTTTAAATTCTTAATTTTTAGGGGTTGTTTTAACCCCATTTGAACATTAAAGTTTAATAATTTTTATCTTGAAAACTATATGCTGTAGGTTCGTGTTTGAAATCATTTTGTAGAAAATTATACATAGACAAAAAGGAAATTTTGAAAAAGTTCAAAAATTCGACCGCTAAAAATTCGCAATTGTTTAAACCTATTTTTGAGGTTTATGTATTATCGAATGTGCTATGAAGCTGAAATTTTTTTACCGATAGATTTTGTGAAAAAAGGAAATAAAAAATTATAAAAATTTTGATATTTTAATTTCTTGTTAAAAATTCTTTAAGCTTAAACTAATAGATAAATGTTTAGGTACTTTGGGGCAAACTAGGAAGCTGAAATTTTAAAGTTAAGTAGAGCTCAGTACATTTAAACTAACAAACATTTGAAAAGCTCCAACAAAGTGTTATTGCGGTCGCATTAAACTTTTGAAATTTAAACAATTAAATAAATATTATTTCACTTCTAGATGTGCTACAACTTAAAATTTGACAAAAATGTATAGAATTAGCACCTTGCATTGGATCAAGTATAATATTCTAAAAATTGCAAATTTAAGGCATTGTTTTAATCAAATATTGTTCAATAAGGAAAGATAGAAATTCGGTGCAGAGGTGAAATATTTTGAATTAAAAAAATATTTCTAATAATGCTATATCTCTCTGAAATATTAATGTTTATCAGGGTCAGATGAAATGCTTGCAGAATGCAAGCACCAACTGCTTGTATCTATATATAATTATAACATATATATAGGAGGATACTGTTTAGGCACTTCCAGATGAGCTGGAGATTCGAAATATTTTTCTTAGGTGGGATTTTGTCCAAAATCGACTAGAATAAACGAATATCTTGAAATAGTGCAACAATGCGGTCGCTAAAAAATCGCAATTATTTAAACAAATTTCCAAGGTTTATGTATTTTCGAATGTGCCACGGGGCTGAAATTTTTTTTAGTGGAAGGATTTTTAAATTAAACGAAAAAGGGATTATAGAAATTTTGATATTTTTATTTGTTTGCCAGTTAAAAATTCTTCAAGTTTAAACAAATAGGTAAATGTATGGATATTACGAGGCGAGATAGAGAGCTGAAATTTTTATGTTATTTAGAGTTTAGCCTATATAAACGAATAAACAGTTCAATGTATCCATGAAATTCTTATTGCGGCCGTTAAAAGTTATTTAAATTTAAACAATTAGATAAATGTTATTTCCCTTCTAATTGTGCTATAAATTTATAATTTGGCAAAAATGTGTGGCATTATTAACTCTATGTGGGAAAAGTATGATATTCCTAAAATTGCAAAAATTAGTGATTGTTTTAATCCATTATTGTTTCATAATGAAAAAACGACAATCAGTACCGAGGCGAAATCTTTATAATTAAAGAAATATTACTCATGATGAAAATCTCTCTGAAAAATTAATGTTTTTTCAAGGTGAGATGAAATGCTTGCAGTATGCAAGCACCTTCTACTAGTCATTATATATAAACGTTCCTTACAGAGGAGGATATAACATATCATTATATATAGACGTTTCTTTCAGAGGAGGAGGAGGAGGATATAACATCATTATATATAGACGTTCCTTACAGAGGAGGATATAACATGTATATAACATATTAGTAGAAGGTGCTTGCATTCTGCAAGCATATCATCTCACCTTGAAAAAACATTAATTTTTCAGAGAGATTTTCATCATGAGTAATATTTCTTTAATTCTAAAGATTTCGCCTCGGTACTGATTGTCGTTTTTTCATTATGAAACAATAATGGATTAAAACAATCACTAATTTTTGCAATTTTAGGAATATCATACTTTCTCCGTTATGGGGTACTAATGCTACATATTTTGGCCAAATTTTAAAGTTGTAGCACTTCTAGAAGTGAAATTATATTTTCCTAATTGTTTAAGTTTTAAACGTTTTTAACGGCCGCCACAATATATTTATGGAGAGAGCCAAATATTATTTGTGCAAATGCACTACTCTGTAAATACCTTGAAAATTTCAGCTTCCTATCTCATCCCATAGTACTTAAACAGTTACCTCTTTGCTTAAACTTGAAGAATTTTTAATGGGAACATAAATTAAAATAGCAAAATTTCTATGATCCCTATTTCGTTTTTTCACAAATACTACTTCTAAAAAAAATTTCAGCTCCTGAGCACATTTGAAAAACATAAACTTTGAAATTTTTTTTAACAATTGCGAATTTTGTTGTTTTTTTCAAGATTTTCGTTTTTTCTAGTCGGTTTTGCACAAAATCCTACCTAAGAAAAAAATTTCGAATCTCCAGCTCATCTGGAGGTGCCTTAACATTAGTATCCTCCTATCATCATTATATATCGACATTTCTTACAGGGGAGGATACTAATGTTTAGGCACTTCCAGATGAGCTGGAGATTTGAAATGTTTTTTCTTAGGTAGGATTTTGTGCAAAACCGACTAGAAAAAAATGAAAATCTTGAAATAGTGCAACAATGCGACCGCTAAAAATTCGCAATTGTTTAAACAAATTTTCAAGGTTTATGAATTTCCGATTGTTCTACGGAGCTGAAATTTTTTTTGTAGATAGGATATGAAAAAAAACGAAATAGGGAATATAAAAATTCTGATATTTTAATTTGTTTGGCAGTTAAAATTTCTTAAATTTTAAACAAATAGATAACTGTTTAGGTACTATGGGATGAGCTAGGAAGCTTAAATTTTCAAATTATTTACAGAGTAGTGCATTTGTACAAATTAACATTTCAATCTCTCCATATATGTATTGTGGCGGCCGTTAAAATCTTTAAAATGTTAACAATTAGGAAAATATTATTTTACTTCTAGTAGTGCTACAACTTTAAATTTTGGCTGGAATGTGTAGCATTAGTACCCCATCATGGAGAGTGTAAAATTTTTAAAATTGCAACATTTGGGGATTGTTTTAAACTATTATTTTTACATGTGTGAAAAACGAAAATCGCTGCAGAGGTGAAATCTTTAGAATTAAAAGAATATTTGTAATGATGAAATATCTGTCTGAAAAATGAATGTTTTTTCAAGGTAAGATGAAATGCTTGCACCTTCTACTAGTATATTATATCCTCCTCCTCCTAGGGATTATACAATTTTCGATATTTTAATTTATTTGGCAGTTAAATATTCTTAAAGTTTAAACAAATAGGTAAATGTTTCGATAATACAGAGCGAGGTAGCGAGTTGAAATTTTTAAGTTATTTAGAGTTTAGTCTATATAAACATTTTAATGTATCCATGAAATTTTTATTGCGGCCGTTAAAAATTATTTAAATATAAACAATTAGATAAATGTTATTTCACTTCTAAATGCGCCACAAATTTAGAATTTAGCAGAAATGTGTGGTATTATTAACCCATTGTGGAAAAATTATAATATTCCTAAAATTTAAAAAAATAGTGATTTTTTTTACTTCATTATTGTTCCATAAGAAAAAACGAAAATCGGTCCAGATAAGAAATCTTATGAAATAAAGAAATATTTCCCATGATGAAATATCTCTCTGAAAAATTGATGTTTTTTTCAAGGAGAGATGAAATGCTTGTAGTATGTTATATCCTCCTCTGTAAGGAACGTCTATATATAATGATAACACATAGTAGGTTACTAATGTTTAGGCACTTTCAGATGAGCTGGAGATCCGAAATTTTTTTCTTAGGTAGGATTTTGTGCAAAACCGACTAGAAAAAACGAAAATCTTGAAAAAGTGCAACAATGCGGCCGCCAAAAATTTGCAATTGTTTAAACCAATTTTCACGGTTTATGTATTTCTGAATGTGCTACGAAGATTAATTTTTTTAGAGGTAGGATTTGTAAAAAACGATATAGGGATTATACAAATTTTGATATTTTAATTTGTTTGGCAGTTAAAAATTCTTAAAATTTAAACATATAGGTAATATTTAGATACTATGGGGCGAGTTAGAGAGCTGATATTTTTAAGTTATTTAGAGTTTGGTCTATCTAAACGAATAAACATTTCAATGTATACATGAAATTCTTATTGCGGCCGTTAAAAATTATTTAAATGTAAACAATTAGATAAATGTTATTTCACTTCTAAATGTACTACAAATTTAAAATTTCGCAGAAATGTGTGGCATTAGTAACCCAAAGTGAAAAATGTATAATATTCTTAAAATTGCAAAAATTAGCGATTGTGTTACTCGATTATTGTTCCATAAGGAAAAACGAAAATCGTTCTCGAGGAGAAATCTTTTGAATTAATGAAATATTTGCCATGAGGAAATATCTCTCTGAAAAATCAATGTTTTTTCAAGGTGAGATGAAATGCTTACAGTATGCAAGCACCTTCTACTAGTATATACTATGAATATTCCCAATAGCAGGGCGACGAAAAATTTTATTATTCCTGTGTTTTATATGTTCGTTATGACAGACGATGGGAAAGAATGCGTTATTTACCTGTCATGACTAGCTTCCTACTTAATTTTGTATCCCCATTAATTAAGTTCAATGGCCTTCTTTGATTTCGGTAGCATCCGCGTAACAATCTTAAAATGAAAAAAAATTCAGCAATATGTTTCGTACTTATGTATTTCACCGAACGTTGAAATACTTGCTTAATTTGACATTTTAACGAGCATTGTTCATCTAAATGTCTCATATCACAAACTATTTTAAAAGTTATCGTCCTCAATACCGATACCACCGACGAATTGTTTGGAGTTGAACATGGTTAAACCAATTTAAATCACTGATATTATCAATAAAATCCTATTGATACATGATTACTCAAATACGACGATCCTATTACCTTCCCACTTACGCGGTTACTTATTTGAACACGCTCCATGGTGACGATCACATTACTATCCTTTACTTTTTTGTCTACCACAGCGCCTTTTCAATCATAACTATACAGGGATAAACAGGGATTAATGATAATTTACACGGGGACACATACCTTAATCCACTATATTTACAAAAGGTTTGATATCAATTTAGTTATCTCGATATCGTATACTGCTCGATTATCTCGTACATAACTTAGCAGATATTGGACAGTATTGTTAGGCGTTTTCGTGCCTCAATTGTTTTTCGCTCAATCTATCGTCTGTTCACAGTTAGTCTTGTGAAGGTTTTACGCTCTTTTCAACCGTTCAGTAAAAAAATTGCATCGAGATCTAGAACAAGTTTGTTTTCATAGTTTTCTAGTGCGCAGTGGTTGTATTGCTGATTATTCTGGGAGAGAAGTTGCGGTGATTGTACGAAGAATAACAATTACATCGCCATGGTATTGATTGGATGTCAAGGCAAGGGGCGGCTTTGTTGCTATAGCATAATGTTATGTTCTCGTGACAATTGGATGATTCTTTCTTGTAGTACTGTATTGCACACTATATAATTCTTGTTTGAATCCTAAGATTGGCGATATTTCTGAAAAAATATGTCGGGTGGCCTTTTCGTGTTAATGCTTTTTAGCGTAATGCGAAGTAACAAAAAACTTAGTTATGTTTTCCTTTGCAGGTGTAATGTTTCGTTTTATACATTGTGAAGGTTAATAATTACCGGGAAATTTTCTTTAAATACAAATAATCATGTATCATAAAGTTATTTAGGCAAAAAACGTCGCATCTTTAGACATGATTATAGTCAATAAATGGATTGTATAAAATGTATGCATGGATTTCCCCAGATTGGCTGTGAAAATCAAAGTTTGGAGGCTATAAGAGCCTTGCACCAAACTGTAGTGTCTTTGAGAACTGCTCTTGATAAATCGAAATCAGAGCTGCAGGAATTGAAATCAAAAAACCTAACTGACTTCGAAGCTGATATTTTCAAAGGCACAATTGAAAAATTATCGCTTGAAAATCATATCCTGAGGCAAAGAGTTTTAATCACTCGAAAATTAGTTAAAGATGTAGAAAACGTAGAAGTTTCTAAACTTTGTGTGGGTGAGAACAAACAATCCAATTACATGGATCGGCCCACTTCAAAAGCAGTTATTCAAACTATAGGTACTCCTGATAAAGAACATTTTCGGTCAGCTACTGACCAACGTTGCGATTTACCAGAGAAAGATTACAGTTCCAATACAGAATATAAAGAATCGAAAAACAAAGCAAGTTTAGAAAAGGTATGTCAGGAATTAAAGGAAGATCGTCCTAGTGTTCAGAAACTTAATGGCGAACCTCATGAAATTGGACCAATTGAAAAGAAAGAAAATGCAGATAAAGATACTGCTCACATTTCAGTCAATACAGAGGAGTCGTTTGAAGAGGATAGAGAAGCTGATAGTGAATCTGAAGAGCTAGATGACATCGAACTTATATTTACAACAGAAGATACCAAGGATCTACCAACAGCTCAAGAAAATTTGGTCTCCATAACTGATGCTGAGTCATGGAATCCAGTCGAGGGCACACCAATATTGCTGAAGTACACTGAGGCGCAACAGTTTGATGAAGCTCAAGAGGATGATAGAGCTGAAGGAGATGATTCCAAGTTAAGCAGAAGTCAAGCAGAGAAGGGATCAGAATACGAGTTGGAAAAAACATGGGAGAACTCGGTACCAGTAGAAACAGATATATCCAAATGTGGAATATTGGAGGAAAATGACATGCCAATTGCATCTCCCCAGAAATCTCGTCGAAATACTCTTCCTAGCCCTGCCCATCATCGTCCCATCATTCATGGAGAGAAAATAGGACTTGGAGGTTTCAGGGGTAAAGGGCTCCCGAGGCCTCTACGTGGTTATGAGACGAGGCCATGCACCATCAGAGTGATCACCACAGAATTAGAGTCTGGAACTGTGAGACCAATCCTTGTGGATGGTGGACATGGCTTAGCTCGACGCGAATCAGGAGCGCAGACAGACATCACTGCCCTTCCATCCCGGTGGCGTTCTGAAGGTTACCTCGCCCACAAGGTGTCCCATAATTTCACCACCCTGCCCTCCAAATTCACCATGCCTCCATCCCCCCTGCCTTCACCAACCCCCCATCGAGGCGATAACAGGAAGCGTTTTCATTCTCAATCTTGCCGAGACCGGAGATCCTCTACCGAAAGGCGTGCCCACTTAAGGTTGAATGAAGAGTTTAGGGAGGCTAGGAGAACATTACTCTCCGACATCAACTTTACCAGCATGGTTCCAGAGCTTTCACGTAGTGCAGATCATTTATGTCAAGATGGAGAGGGTGTGAGGGGTGGCGGAGGGGTGGAGAGTAGCCGCTGCCTTCTGATGGGGATGGATTTGGGGTTAGGGAGGAAGTATGATGCTCTTCGGGATGAATCGTCTCATCTGTGCTGTAGTAAAAGAGGATTTGATGGATATCGATGGGGATGTCACGATGCGGGTCGAAAGGGTAGAGGAACCTGCTCTACAAGGCCTACTACCTGGGACTGCCCCATGCGTGGAACGAGTAGTTCCGTCAGACAAACACAGGCATCTTGGTCATCCATACCATCTACTCCCAATACACAAGATGTGGAATGGAATGCTGATAGTCTTAGGTGAGTAGAATTGGTAATTTGTCAATCAAAAATACTCTGTTTAACACAAGGCTATTTACATGAGGAAGGTTTGTTGTTCATTTGAAAATACGTGATATCCATAAATTTTAATCTCTTTAATATCATAGTGGGCTTCAGAAAAAGTGGTTTGACTTGAAGGCTGAAAATATAGCATGGGGCAGAAAAGTAAATGTAACTGGTTGAAACTCCTTTAAATAATTAAAATCATGTTTCAAAAGGTTATATTAGTGCAGAGATTTTTAGACAAATTAATTCTTTACAAAATCAAACAATTTTGTTGTCGTGTTACATAATGGTTTTAGATTTTCAGTACAAAATCTGTTTAACATTGGAGTCCCACCTGTTGACATTGTAATAGTTGACTGATAGATTTTAAGGTTTAATCAATTTCAAAGGTCTGAAAACTTTGATATTAAGGCGTAAAATCTAAATTATAAATGTATCTATTTTTTACTATATTGTAAAAGCTATTTGTTTTTATAATGAAATGTTGATGATGATCTTTTAATAGCTCTATGGAATACTTAGTTTTAAAATAATCAGATATATTGGGGCAGGAATGTATGAGGATTGCTGTCATCAGTTTGATATTTTAAGCTAAAATTCCTTCATCCTATTTTTAAATATCATTGTTGCATGTCTATTAAGGCATTGATGTTTAAATGCTGCTGATTTTGATATTACTGTGCACTAAGGTTTTTTTATTTTCATGATAGTTGAAATGATTAATTTTTATAAAACAAGTAAATGCACGAAAAGTAGAAATTTGAAAGTCTGCTTTTGAGGAATTTGCCATTTTATAGTGGAAAATTTGTTCAGCTATTGTGACTATTTATTTTTTGTTAAGCATTAGCTAATTTAAACTTAATTGTAAACTGGATTATTAGATTTTAATAATCCATGATTAATGGTATGAGCAGTGGTGAAAGTGGGTCAGAACTGTTTGGAAAGAAATTACAATAAAATATTCTGGGCCAGTACTGATAAAAATCATTATTTTTAACTTGTTAAAGATCTAGATGAATCATTTCTCTCCAATAGGCATAAAAGGAGCCATAATCTGTGATGATTCACTGATAACAGATTACAAAAAGTATTTTTGGAATTGTTTTTTCAGTGATTCACTACTGATAACAGCGACTTTGTAGTGGAAATACACATCTGGTTGTTTGCGACCTTTTCTAGGCTATTTGAGAGTCATGTTGTCAATTTAATTTCTCCAATAAAATGAGCTTGATGATTCTCTCTTGAATATTTCTGGTGTTTGTCACCTGCTATATTTTCTTGCATTTGCTCAAATAATGTAACTTAGTTTTTGACCTAAGTTTAGGGATACTGTGTTCTGGTGAAGATGCAGTACTGGACATAAAAAAATCCAGCAAAATGTGAAATTGCTTTAGCCAAACTGCAACATATGGTGGTCTTTTTAAGTAGCCAAATCAAATGTCTAAGTGAATTCATGTAGCACACAGAATAGGAGAGATGGGCATGATTTTCTTTCTGAATAATATTTTTCAACTATGATTTTCATGCCAATTATTTTTTGGGCAAAGTTAATTATTTCACATTTTCATTTTGTAGCTTAAAATTTTCCCAATATATTTCATTTTTACCCCTGAGTATAATTTGGCATCAGCATAGAAAATTGAAGCCGTATTTATCCTCATCCATAAAATGGTGTGCTGGTGGAGGCTTTCAGATTTTGCTGGGGTGAGGGCATTACCGTAGCAAAACTCAAAAGCATCCACCAGCATTCAGCACCACTATGAAAGCATCTGACTCATATAAAATGGTGTATGTGAAACCATTTCATGAATGACTATTTATCCTACTATAAGACAACCTCAAATATAAGATGACCCCCCTTCACAGAAGTTAATTTTAGGAAAAAATGTTTTATAAAACATTCTGAAGCAAATAAATTAGACAAGATTATTGGAGTTATTTTTTATTTAAATCTCTAAAAATTGTCATTGCAATGTTCTGTTCAAAGATAATTGTAATTTAAACCAGACTAGACTAGTCGTAATCACTGTCACTAGTTTTTATTAATTTATTTCTTTGTGAATATAAGACGAGCTCCAACCTTTGATTAAAAAAAACAAAAAGAACTTGTCTTATAGTTGGGTAAGTAGTTTTATGGTCTATACTTGAGCCATTATAATGTGATGTACTTAATTTGAAAAGGAGAATTTGGAATAAGTAATGCCCATATATTACTGATGACCAGCTGTGATTTTGAAAACACTTATTTTCTGTAAACCATACATTTGGCAGTTTTAAAGTAATATCTGCAAACTTAATTAATGTTTATATTTAGGAGGAATCCATGGAAGATGCCACCAGCTGAGTCACCAATATGGGCCTCTTCAGTCCCGACGTCTCCAACACACTTCCAACACAGCGGAATTCAGTCCCATCCTTCATCCTACAACTACTCACATCATAGCACTCGCCGTCAAAGTGGTCCACCCCTTTACTATTCTGGAGGAGGCAATTGCTTGTCAAGCTGGGGATATGAAGGGGTAGCTGGTTTAAGTAAATTAAAGGGTGCCGTCCCATATTCAGCATCAAATGCTTCCTTTTCAGGAGCTATATGCTCAAGAAAAGGTACTGCAATTCATCAAAGGCCAAAGAACAGGGTAACTTTTAAAGGTATGAATCCAGAATAAGATCATTTTCAGCCATACGATAAGGTAGTTTATTATGACGAGGGATGTGTGAAAAATTAATAGGTTTCATACTGTGTGCCTTAGCCCAATATTTTTATCAACCACAGTCATTGAGTTACTATTGTTAATTTTTTCATTGTTGCTTCACAAAAAATTTGGTTAAAATTTATTTTTTCTTTTGTTATATCAACACATTTGGAGCTGGTGACAAGGGTGTCTTTGTCTTTTAAAAACCTCTGTTTATCACTCTTTATGTAATCAACTTTGCTATTAATGTTTTTTATGAAAAATATTTGAATTTATAAATATATTTTTTACGATATTAAAAATTTTATTTTTTGTTGAAAATTACCTTTAATTGCTCTATATGTATGATTTAAATTTCATCAAATTTTCTTTGTTACATAAGTACATTTAAGTTCCACGATAAGCACTTAAGTATCAAAAATTGAAAAATGAAGTACTTTTGTTAGTTATCTTCAATAGCCATAACAAGGTTTTAAATAAATGGCACAATATACATTGCACAAACATTCTCATATGCGTATATACGTTTGATCTCTTTACTTTTTGCCCCGAAATTAACTCTCCCCTCGGACGCGTGAGCTGAGCGTCTTGTACAGATATAATACCACTGGACGATATATAGTAAGTTTTTTGGGACATATGGCTAAGTTAATATTATTTGTGACATCAGGCTGTACGTTTGGATGCATTTTAAATGAAATCCTTTGAGCCATTTTGAGTAAATCAAATTTTGTTGCAAAATATCCAAGAAATCTTAATTGTTGCACAATATCATTTATCTCATCAGAATGTCTTTTATGAATGATATTATCCATAAATATGAGATATCAGTCAATTTAATTTAACCGTAAAGCTGTAGTAAGAGTTTGAAGGATTGCAGCAGAGGTGTGACATAATAAGGCTTAGGCAAGGTATCTTAGCATACATTGTAATGTCACTGGACTGCATATAGAGTGTTCAAGAGATATATGGCCTACGTAGTATTATTTGTGACATCAGGCTCTACAATTGGTGTGATTTTAATCAAATTCTCTGGAGCCATTTTTGAGTAAATAAAATTTTTCAAAAAGTCGCCAAGAATAAACTACCCTTAATTTTTGCACAATATCATTTTTATGAAAAATGGGTCTGCAGAAGATGATATATTGCACAAGTACGAAATATCATTCGATTTCATATACGCGTTTGGGCCCTAGATCGGCGAACAGACAGACGGCATGGTGAAAACCACTTTTATGGACTCAGGGACAACTAAAGCGTGTATTTCCATCAAAATCTCGAAGTCGAATTTTTTCACTATAACAATACTTTCTCAATATACTACATATATGAGAAAGTAAAAATCAGATGCACATTTTGGCTACAGAGCAGTCATCTTCAGTGGTGATTCACCGGAAGACTGGAATACCGTAGACAATTACTTAATTTTTCAATTTTTGCTACTTAAGTGTTTATTCTGGAATTTGTTTTCAGTCAAAAGCCGAGCTCAAAAATTTTCTAATAAGTACATTCAAGTTTTTGCTGATATTGTATTATTGTAAATTTTAAATGCATAAGTGTCATATTGAGAAGTGATTCCTTAAAAGATCCGTTCTCCAGGGTTCAGGTTGGATTTAAATGCCCATTTGTCAACATATCAACAACAGATAAAGAAGAGGTAGATTAAGGTAAGAATGAAGATGATTGCTTGGTACAGTAAATGATCTTGAACTTGAAACAGCATGGTTTCCAACTGTAAGTCTATATCAGTTTGGAATAATTCTACTGATTGTATTCATTATAATGTCTACTTTTTTCAGCACGTCATTTTAGGAAATATGCTTTTTGATATTCAAATTTCTTGACTATCATGAGTATTTACACTAGAAACAAAAATATATCACTCTAATTAAGTTCAGATATTGGGTATCATGAATGGGAAAATTTATTGATCACCTAACAATTCTCCACTTGATCTTTTTAATTGACTTTTTTCAGCTCCTTACTATTTATGACCTTGTAACAGCTTGATTCAATTTTTGTGACTGAATAAATCATGTAAGGCAAATTTCATTAGATGTCTCTTTTTCTCTGACTTGTAAGGTAATGAATGTACTTTATTGTTCTCTTCCAATTTTTTACATTTGATGGCCAAGAATATGTCAATCTAACAGTTTAATAGGTGATATTTGAGTTTTAAATTCATCTTATCGCCTATATTACTTCCTTCCTATAAGGAAATCATTGGGATGAGCTGACCTAAATGTTTTGTTTTTGTTTTGAAGTAGATTCTTCCATGTGGCGGTCATCCTCTCGGCCTGGAAATTCCTTACCCGACCTTAGAGATGAATATGCTGGTCTTCGGGGCTCAGAGGAGGAAGAAGAGGCTTATGGATGGAGTACAGGCCGAGGCAGAGGAGGCACTAGTGGCAGTGGAGGTGACTCAACAGATTCTCTGATTGATGAAGCTGAGGAATATCTTCGACGCTCCATTGATTCCATCTTAACTGGTGTTGATTGGGCTCGAGTTGGACGCAGGCGCCAAACTCGCCGACATTCTGATCCAGATCCTGTTCGAGGTAAGTTATTCTTCCAATGAAGCATAGCGTCTTTCTTTTAATCAAGTAAAAGTATAAAACTCAGGATGTGAAGCAGAAGTATACCACCTAATATGAAAAGACAAAATATGGCTCCAGATCAGGGCACATAGATACAGATTGGCTGCAGCAGTGCTATAATGCTGCCTGAGGCAATTGCCTCTCAAACTTACTTTATGCTACTGCCTTGTTTAAACTGAATTCGGTTCTTTACCATTATCCATGCTTCCTCCTTTGTTAGCCAAGCTATTCAGGAGTGTACTGTAGCGAGAGAAATATTATTTGAATTTGCAATTGACCATGTTTAGGAAACCACAAAGTCTGAAATAATAGTTTGAGTCAGAATATATCTTCATTTTACTGTATAGTTAGTGACCCATTTTCATCTGGCTGGAGGTTGCCAAAGATGTAAATTTTCTGAAGGAATCTTTTAGTGACCTTCAGCTGGGCAATTCCACATTTGTCGTATTGATAAATTATTTATTTTATCATTTATTTTCAGAATATTATTCAATTTTCTTGTTCATTTTGAATGACATTGTGGTAAAAACTCTGTCATTAAATCATATTTCTCTTTGTTGGAAGGTAAATGAAAATGCTCTGTTGCCAATTAATCATACTGTCCATAAACATAGGATGGAATAGAATTGCATTTAATTTGTTTTGTATGTGACTGTTCTGCTTTATACAAGAGTTTCATAGCAGAAGTTGTCAAGTCCTACAATTTTAGTTTTTCTTTTAGAACTCTGCATTCATTTCGAGCCCCACATAAAAATCAAAAAAAGTTTGCATTAATTTTTAGTTAGACAAATACATTGAGTTATAGAGATTGTACATACTTTTCAGAGTACCATATTTAATTCTTTGTCAAATATTGTTTGGAAATATTTCATTGTGAAGAATTTCATTATATTGTACTTTTCATAGCCACATAAAACACATAGCCCATCAAATTTATTATTTTTGTTATATGTATTCATTTTTATATCTATTAAATCAACAAAAAAGAATTTGTTAATCTGATAAATTACACTTGTGTTAGCAAAAAATGTCGACTCTCCTGACAGAATATTTTTATCCTAAATTAAAGCCTTTTTTCATTGAAAACTTGAATTTTTAATAAAATAATTCTGCTGAACTAATATGGTCCAAGTTATTTGATTAATGGAAAATTTTTGAGAATGTATATACTACAAGGGTAACTCAGTTTGGAAGTGAAAAATGTCAACAGTGTTTTCAAACTTTCATTCTCAGTAAGTAGTAGTTCAATTTGACAAGCTATAGTCATCCTCCAAAGCATAATATGTTTTTTCATTTGGTAGGATACAGTTTTACATACTCTTGCATTTAATCTAAATGCTATGTTTTTGTCTCAGTAGGGTGTATTAAATTTCATCCTGTGAAGTTTAGAGGGGAGAGAGCATGTAATTTTGTATTATAGTTGAAGATTGACCATTTTGAATTTTGTAGCCATGTAACTCAATGAAAAGAAAAGGATGATACTCTCAGTGCAGGTGATCAATTAAGTGTCATTATATGAAGTTCATATTTTTCTTATCTTACCTCCCCCAAGAAAATTGCTGACAGGGTAATTTGAGTTTCCTCCTCTGCCTCCAAACTTGCAGATGAAAATACATATTATATTTTGGAGGATGACTATGGCTTGTCCAATATAATTGTTTTCTGAAAGTGAGAGTGAAAAGTTTGTGATTGTGTTTTGCTCCTAGGCCCTTTAGCCTTACATAGACCAAATTAGGTAAATAGATAATTATTTATAAGAAACAACCAATCAGTTCTCCACATAGGTAAATGTCATAGGCATCATGACCAGACCAAGTTTTTGTGTAGGTTTTAAAATATTATTGAATTCTTTTTTGGCTGGAATGTTTGAGTGATAAAAATTTGTGCTCAAGTTGAGCTTGAAAAATGTTTAAGCTCGAGCTCCACTTTGAAATGTTCTACTTGAAATTTCCAGCCTCTCTTTAGTTTTCCCTTTTTAGCACCCTACACTATTATGCTTAATACTAAAAATGATTGAGGCTTATTTTCATATGTTCATAGATGTAATCAAGTGATAACTGCAAAATAATCTGATTTGGATGATGATAGTAATGGTAAGTTGCATTGGTGTTTATAAACTTCAATTTAAATCTACATTTTGAAAATTCACCCTAAGATGCGAGTTGGATTTTTTAAGCAGTAAATCTGTTCTTTTGTTTAGCTATTGAATTGAAATTTTAGCTACAGGAAATTTTCATATCATCATCTTGTTCAAATTCATTGATATCCTCTATCCTAATAATAATACCTTATCTGCCTGAATATATGTCGATGTTTTTTCTCAAAACTATCATGAAAAAATCACCCCTCTGCTTAAATGCGACTCTAAGAAAAAATTTGGGGTTAGCGTTAAGTCTCATAGTCACCCATAGATGGCAGCACATCTCTCATTGCCATCACATTCAAATGATAGTACAGTCATCCCTCGATTTTGGCGGTTTCTTATTGCGCTGTTTCACTATTGCCAGGTCAGGTATTTACTACTAAAATTTTGGAATGCACGGTAAGAGTTTTGCTGCTGCATGATTTTTTGATTGTTCTTGAGGTTTACTGCAAGCAGAGGTCAAGAAGATTTAGTTGTTAGGCACTAGACAGCCAGTTGGTGTGGTAAAGATATACATTTTGTGTAAAAATGAGACACTTCTCCCAGAAGGGTTGTAAATATGTAAATAGAGACACAACAGAGATCAATAATCATCGTTTCTCTCAACCGGCATTGACGCCCCGGAGTTGCTGACATTCTGTCACCTCTATTGCAACATAATATATAGTATGTAACGTGTCTTTAATTTCGTAACATTCCTCGCCATCTCACATTGTTGGTGAAAAGCAATTTTTATTTGGACCCTTAAACACCCGTTTCACTGAAGGAGGTGATGCCTGAACTTAGTGGAAGTGTAAAAATAAAGGCTGACCGAACGGCTTAAAAAAGTCCCTGCTTTCACTTTCGCTAGAGAGTCATTCTCATCGCAGAATTTCTTGATGGCTTTATACATATATATCACTGACAATTTTTGGCTCAAGAAGGAACTCTTTGTGGCCACCCTCAAATTTTGGCATCCTGTGTGCGCGCCGACCCTCTTCAGCAATGTAAAGTACTTTAATCAGTAAGTACATATTGCTTTCGCTAATTTAATATTTCTTATGTACATAAAGGGTATGTTTAACTATGTACATATGTATCTTTATTTTACAGGGCCTAAAATGAAGAAAGCTACAACGAAAAAAAAAATTAATTTAGAGGCAAAATTAAAAATTGTTAAGGAGTTAGACAATGGCGTAAAGATTGTGACATTGGCCAAGAAATACAGCGTGAATGAATCTAGCATTCGATGAATTAGACAAAATGCTGAGAAAATTAAAAGTTCAGTTACCTGCTCCACATCATTGGCTGCAAAAAGCACTACAAAAGTCAGAAATCCTATAATAGAGAAAACTGAAAAATGACTTGCTTTCTGGATAGAGGATCATAATCAAAATAGAATACCTCTTAGTTCTGATGTTGTTCACATCAAAGCTCTGGAAATTTTTAATCACTTGAAAGAAGAAGAAGCCGGTTCATCCAATGCAGATGTCTTTCAGGCCAGTAAGGGCTGGTTTGAAAATTTTAAAAAGCGTCAAAATTTTCACAATCTAAAATTAACAGGCAAAGCAGCCGGTGCTGATATGGAAGTTGCTTCTTTGTATCCGAAAACTTTAAAGGATATTATTGTGACTGAGGGCTATCTAGCAAGTCAAGTGTTTAATGCTGATGAGATCGGCTAATTTTGGAAACGAATGCCAAGCCAAATATTCATTTCAAAGGAAGAGAGAACCTCACCAAGTTTCAAAAGACTGGTTAACACTATTGTTATGTGGCAATGCAGAGGGTGGTTTTAAGTGCAAACTGCTTCTAATTTATCAGTCAGAAAATCCTTGTGCTTTTAACCACTCATCTGGGCATGCTGTATATATACGTCATGCTGTTTTCTTGGCTGTTTGCTATGGGTATGCTGTAATATTCCTTCACACAGCTTCTCCGGCAACTAGCTGTATTCTTTTAGTTTACAGTCTCGGCAGTAAATGGGCTTCACTTCTTTATTTGGAAAAGATACGCTTCTCATATTTAGACCCTGACTTAACTTTGTGGGTGGCATTTCTGTTACCCTAATTTTAAAATTAACAACATTTATATGTTATTTATAATATTATTATTTTTTATTTTTTAATTACTTAGTAATTGTGTAAATTTTTAATGTCTTGATACCATGTTTTAGGAATTTGTGTTCATTAAATATAACAGATTAAATTTTTATTGTAATAAATATATATGAGCATTTTAATTCATGCCTTCTGGTAAAAATAGTTTAAGACATTTTAAGAATAAAATTCAATTACTGAATAGTTAATGTATTTTTAATTAATTTGCAAGTTCATTCACCTCAATTGCAGTTTATATGCCCAACTCCAGTTTCGAAAAATTAAATACCCAGATGAGTGGTTAAAGGAATATCAAAAAGTTACTTACCAGTTTATTGGAAATCGAGCAAAAAAGCCTGGATGACAGCTAAAATCTTCGAGGATTGGTTTTTAAATTGCTTTTGCGTCGAAGCAGAAAAATATTCTCTGAAGAGAACCAGGTGGTTGGCTCCCAGTCACTGTTGAAACAGGTTTTACCCCTGACGATGCCCACCTTGTGGGCAAAATGCATTGGGTGTTGTAACCCTCTAATTGTTTGGCTAAAGGAGTATTTCACCTTTATCTGTTACCTAAGAAGATCTTTTTCACAATTGGTGGAAGCTACTGATGGAACAAACAGTCCTTCAATTCATGATTATTGGCGGAATTATAACATTCTGGATGCTGTAAAAAATATTAAGTTCGCCTGGGATGAACTTAAGAACTCAACAATGAAAGTAGCCTGGAAAAAGTTGTGGCCAGAAAGCTGCATTGTAGAAGCCACAGTCGAGATGCCAGAGGTAGTTGAGATTGTGAGAATTGGAAAAATGATTAGTGGAGAAGGATTTGAAGACCTGGAACCAGCAGATATCATAGAAGTCCTTGAAGCTCATAGAGAAGAATTATCAATGGACGATATTTTATCACAATGTGAAGAAGATAACAAAAATAACGAAACAATTCAAAACAAGGAAGATTCAGAGATTGCGAAACACAAAAATTTGGTCCCGAAAAGACTAGCTGAGTTTTTAAAACTTGCAAATCAGCTTAGCCAAGAAGCTTTGGATATGGATCCTAATTTGGAGAGAAGTTTAAAATTTCATAGAAGCTTATCATAATCCAGCTTTTACATATATTAATTAAAGATATGAAACACCTAATTACTTCCTTACAATTGTATTTCTAGCCTTTTCAAATATTCCACATTTCACTAGCTAATCAGCTAATTGCTATAATCTCCCACAAAATTGCCAGATAGAATTCCCACAAAACACGTATTGAAAACAAAAAACATAGTATATGCGCAAATTGAAATAGTGTTTTTAGTTAATGAGTATCATTATATATAGATGTTTCTTACAGAGGAGGAGGATATAACGTCATTATATATAGACGTTCCTTACAGAGGAGGAGGAGCATATATCATATCTTCTCACCTTGAAAAAACATTCATTTTTCAGACAGATATTTCATTAACAGTAATATTTTTTTAATTCGAAAGATTTCACCTTCGCAGCGATTTTCGTTTTTCCTTTATGTAAAAATAATAGATTTAAAAAATCCCCAAACAGTACTTTTAAGAATTTTATGCATTCTCCATTATGGGGTACAAATGCTACACATTTCTGCCAAATTTTAAAGTTGTAGCACTTCTAGAAGTGAAATAGTATTTTTCTAATTGTTTAAATTTTAAACAATTTTAACGGCCGCCGCAATATATTTATGGAGAGATTCAAATGTTTATTTGTGCAAATGCACTACTCTGTAAATAACTTTAAAATTTCAGCTTCCTAGCTCATCCCGTAGTACCTAAGCATTTACCTATTTGTTGAAATTTTAAGAATTTTTAACTGCCAAACAAATTAAAATATCAAAATTTGTATAATCCCTGTTTCGTTTTTTACAAGTCCTACCTCTAAAAAAATTTCAGCTCCGTAGCACATTCGAAAATACATAAACCTTGAAAATTTGTTTAAACAATCGCGAATTTTTAGCGGCCGCATTGTTGCACTTTTTCAAGATTATCATTTTTTCTAGTCGGTTTTGTACAAATTCCTACCTAAGAAAAAAATTTTAAATCTCCAGCTCATCTGGAAGTGCCTAAACATTAGTATCCTTCTATATCCTCCTCCTCTGTAAGAAACGTCCATCATTCTATTTAGACGTTCCTTACAGCGGAGGAGGATATAACATATTAGTAGTTGGTGCTTGCATACTGCAAGCATTTCATATCACCTTGAAAAAACATTCTTTTTTCAGACAGACATTTCATCATTACAAATATTGTTTTAATTCTAAAGATTTCACCTCCGCAGCGATTTTCGTTTTTCCCACATGTTAAAATAATAGTTTAAAACAATCCCCAAATTTAGCAATTTTAAAAATTTTACACTATCTTCATTATGGGGTACTAATGCTACACATTTTAGCAAAATTTTAAAGTTGTAGCACTTCTAGAAGTAAAATAATATTTTTCTAATTGTTTAAATTTAAATAATTTTTAACGGCCGCCGCAATTCATATATGGTAAAATTGAAATATTTATTTGTGCAAATTTACTACTCTGTAAATAATTTGAAAATTTCAGCTTCCTAGCTCATCCCGTAGTAACTAAACAGTTACCTATTTGTTGAAATTTTAAGAATTTTTAACTGCCAAACAAATTAAAATATCAATTTTTGTAATCCCTATTTCGTTTTTTTAAGAAATCTACTTATAAAAAACATTTCAACTCCGTAGCACATTTGGAAATACATAAACTTTTTGCACTTTTTCAAGATTTTCCTTTTTTATAGTCGGTTTTGCACAAAATCCTACCTAAGAAAAAAATTTCGAATCTCCAGCTCGTCTTTAAGTGCCTAAACATTAGTATCCTCCTGTTATCATTATATATCGACGTTTCTTACAGAGGATATAACATACTAGTAGTTGGTGCTTGCATACTGCAAGCATTTCATCTCACCCTGAAAAAACATTTATTTTTCAGACAGACAATTCATCATTACAAATATTCTTTTAATTCTCAAGATTACACCTCCGCAGCGATTTTCGTTTTTCCCACTTGTAAAAATAATAGTTTAAAACAATCCCCAAATGTTGAAATTTTAAAAATTTTACACTTTCTCCATTATGGGGTACTGATGCTACACATTTTTGCCAAATTTTAAAGTTGTAGCACTTCTAGAAGTAAAATAACATTTTTCAAATTGTTTAAATTTAAATAATTTTCAACGGCCGCCGCAACTCATATATGGAAAAATTGAAATGTTTATTTGTGAAAATTCACTACTCCGTAAATAATTTGAAGATTTCAGCTTCCTAGCTCATCCCGTAATGTCTAAACAGTTATCCATTTGTTTAAACTTTAAGAATTTTTAACTGCCAAACAAATTAAAATATCAAAATTCATGATTTTCGTTTTTTCTAGTAGGTTTTGCACAAAATCCTACCTAAGAAAAAAATTACGAATGTCCAGCACATCTGGAAGTGCCTAAACATTAGTATCCTCCTGTTATATCGTATGTTATATCCTCCTCTGTAAGGAGCGTCTATATAGAATGATAGGAGGATACTAATGTTCAGGCACTTCCAGATGTGCTGGAGATTCCAAATTTTTTTCATAGGTAGGATTTTGTGCAAAACCTACTAGAAAAAACGAAAATCATGAAAAAGTGCAACAATGCGGCCGCTAAAAATTCGCAATTGTTTAAACAAATTTTCTAGGTTTATGTATTTCCGCATATGCTACGGCGTTGAAATTTTTTTTATAAGTAGAATTCGCAAAAAAACGAAACAGGGATTATACAAATTTTGATATTTTAATTTGTTTGGCAGTTAAAAATTCTTAAAGTTTAAACAAATAGATAACTGTTTCGGTACTACGGGTTGAGTTAGGAAGCTGAAAATTTCAAATTATTTACAGTGTAGTAAATTTGCACAAATAAACATTTCAATTTTACCATGTATGAATTGCGGCGGCCGTTAAAAATTATTTAAATTTAAACAATTAGGAAAATATTATTTTACTTATAGAAGTGCCACAACTTTAAAATTTGGCTAAAATGTGTAGCATTAGTACTTCATAATGGAGAAAGTGTAAAATGTTTAAAATTGCAACATTTGGGGATTGTTTTAAACTATTATTTTTACATATGGGAAAAAGCGAAAATCGCTGCGGAGGTGAAATCTTTAGAATTAAAAGACTATTTGTAATGAAGAATTGTCTGTCTGGAAAATTAATGTTTTTCAAGGTGAGATGAAATGCTTGCAGTATGCAAGCACCAACTACTAGTATATAATGATTATATATAGAAGGATACTAATGTTTAGGCACTTCCATATGAGCTGGAGATTCGAAATTTTTTTCTATTGTAGGATTTTATGCAAAACATACTAGAAAAAACGAAAATTCTTAAAAAAGTGCAACAATGCGCCCGATAAAAATTCCCAATCGTTTAAACAAATTTTCTAGGGTTATGTATTTCCAAATGTGCTACGGAGCTGAAATTTTTTTTGAGGTAGTATTTGTAAAAAAAAATGAAATAAGGATTATACAAATTTTGATATTTTGATTTGTTTTGATGTTAAAAATTCTTCAAGTTTAAAAAAATAGATAACGGTTTGGGTATTACGGGATGAGTTGGAAAGCTGAAATTTTCATGTTCTCTCTGAAAAATTAATGTTTTTTCAAGGTTAGATGTAATGCTTGCAGATTGCAAGCACCTTCCGCTAGTATTATATATAACTAATGATTTAAGAAATTTAAAACCCATAGAATTCAACTTCCTCATCATCTTCAGCACCAAATAACTATGCGAGAAGGGCAACTTTGATACACAACAAAATTTAAGATTTCATATTATATACTGTCGTTAAATATCTCTAGCCATTTAATATTTTGTAAATAAGTGTTACGTGTAGTTTGATAAATTTAAAATAAATTGATATGCTTAAATGTCATTGAACATTTGACCTTTAAGCCTGAAGCGATTTACCTTGTAAGTAGATTTCCATAACTCAGAACTATCGGATTAAAAAAATTAATTTTCAGAGGTTTTTACATAAAGTTGGATTTGCGCAAGTTGAGTCTTGCTTTGCCCGGAATAGGTCTGTATTTGTTTATTTTTGTTCTCTAGTTAATACCTAATATGACAATATAATTCTAAAATTTTGCATAAGTTGAGTCTTGCTTTATCCAGTACAGGTCTGTATTTATTTATTTATGATTCTCTAGTTAATACCTAACATGACAATATGATTCTAAAATTTTCTCCTTATACCCCTCAAAATCTATGATGCGCATTATACACAGGGTATATGAAAAATTTGGTATTTTTTGGCAAAAAGTATGGGTGCACGTTATACACAAGAGCACATTATACACAAGTGTATATGGTAGTTATTTCAGCCAAGGAAAAAATTTATTAAATTTGTCCAAGTTTATATTTCATACAATCCACCCATTATTTCCCACGAATGTTCCCATTGCTCTCCACTGGATGCATTCATAAGCTTATTCTGCAAATAATTGCTTCATTCCATGCTACATATTAGGTCCATAAGGCAAGAAAAATATAGTTACTGAGTGAAGCAGGAGTTTACAGAATAAATGTTGTCAGATTCTAGATCAACCTGTTTTCACCCTTGTTCTTATTTGCTTGCATTTTATCTCCCTATCTGGTATTAGTAAGGAATGCTGCATTATGATATTGGTTCACAAACATTTTATTTCTTTTTGTCCAATAGATTTTTATTTATTTGTCTGAACTTAATTTTATACAAAGACATTTGAACAGTTATTATTTTGTCCAATAGCATTTACAAGTGAAAGAAGTCTGCCCGTCAAGTAACTCCTCCTAGCTGGAGGTGAGGTATGGGCATTTAAATTTTGCACATGTAGCACATTCATCCCTTTATCATTTGTTTTATTTATATCTGACCTAATCCCATATTAGAGATTTCTTCATTTGAATCGACAACTACCTACATTTCACAAGGTGAGGAGATATAATTTTCCATCTTTGCTTTGAGTGCTAATTTTTTTGTTTCAACTTTGTTTATATTTGTTAATATGCTGCCTGTCAGAAAAAAGCATGGGTAAGGAGGAGGTAGAGGTGATGAATTTCTGATTGTGCCCTGCATCTCGGAAATGGTCAAATGGTACAGTGCCATTTTTCGGTCTCAACAGACTGATAGCGCCTTTTTAGAGATGTAAGCAAATCATTTCGAAAACCCTGTACGGAACCTAAAGTTGATTTGAAGTTTTGTAGAGCATGAATGGTGCTATTCACTAAAGGAATTATTTCTGAGATTGTCACTTGGCTTGAACTGGCCACAAATGTAGCTCTCTCGAACACATCTAGGATTCGTATCACTTCTTCTATAATTGTCCACTGTCGAGCACTAAGATCTACCTGAAAATTTAAGTCTGAAGCAGATAATAAAACAGCTTGCTTTTGTTCCGTGAGACGAGTGAGCATGTGAAGCTGAGAGTTCCATCTAGTAGGTTCGTCTTGTAGCAAACGATGAGGTTTAAGACTTAACTTAGCTTGAGAAGCTTGTAAGACTTTCATGGCTTTAGAAGAGTGCTTGTAATGTCCTACAATACTCCAGCAGGATGACATAATTTCCTTAATTTCACTCTTGTTCAGTAAACCATGAGCATGTGAAGCTGAGAGTTCCATCTAGTAGGTTCATCTTGTAGCAAACAATGAGGTTTAAGACTTAACTTAGCTTGAGAAGCTTGTAAGACTTTCATGGCTTTAGAAGAGTGCTTGTAATGTCCCACAGTACTCCGGCAGGATGACATAATTTCCTTAATTTCACTCTTGTTCAGTAAACCATCTTTTATAATTAATTGAAAAGTATGAGCCAGCCATGGCATGTGGTCAAAGGTACTGCATTCTAAAGCTGCAACCATGTTAGGACCATTGTCTCTTATGAAACACACAACTTTTTCTAAGAGATTCCATTCCTTCATAGGGTTGGTAATGAAAGTTTCTATTGCAGATGCTGTGTGTGAAACTTCTGCAAAGGGAATACATTCTAAGCACAAGTGATGATACTCAAAGTTTTCATCTAAGAACTGAACTGTCAAACTGAGGTAGTCGTCAGAAGATGTTAATGTCCACATGTCTGTTGTGACTCCAATAAACTCGGTTTTTTCTAAAAGTTCCTCAACTTTTATTTTTTCTTCTTCATACATCTCTGGAATGACCTTTTGGGCAAAGTGTTTCCTGCTTGGGATGATATATCTTGGCTCAAGGTGGTTTATCAACTTTTTAAAACCTTTATCTTCTACTATGGACAGTGGTTGGTTATCTTTGCAGATCATTTCGGCTACTAATCTGGTAATTGTTTTAGCTCTTTTGTCTCCAGGCTTAAAACTTTGCATTTTATCAACAAATGCTTTCAGAGTTGGTTGGTTAGTAGATATTGCTTTACGTTTCACTGGGGGTTTTTTGAAAGGGCTTTGTTCTCCATAAGAAGAAGCTGCTGAACCTGGACTAGGAATTGAACTAATTGATGCTCCCAACAACAGCTGGATCATCTGGGTCATCATTGTCTTCGAATGGGGAATCAACTTGGGCAGTCAAAGGGCTTAAGGGCGAAGCTGGAGTCAGTAATGGGGATGGTGAACTTATGCCTTTCAATTCTTGAAATTTGGATAAATGTTTTGCTTTCAAATGTTTCCACATTGCTGAAGTAGTATGTGACTCTTTTCCTCTGGTTATTTTTGCAGAACACAGACTGAAATTCTCATAATTTTCATTTTCCGAAATTTGGAAATAGTTCCAGATATTAGAAGATGCTTGAGACGATGCCATCTCATGGGTTGACATTGGATGCAGGTTGTAAGAAATGAGATGGTTGTGCGCGTTCAGTATAATGTGGCACAGTGAACTCCTAACCTCAGGCTGAAAAGAAAGAAAAAAACCCGTCTTAATTTTTCATGTTTACCCCTATAATTGTACCGAAGTATATATTTGTTAAATAGATGAATACTATCTCAATTAATTCAATCATGGCATTTAGTTGCAAAGATCTCTGCTAGGTTAATATTTGGCTGTGCCACATTATGCCATCCATTGCATATAGGCATACAGAAAAAAATCTGTTTCATGAGTCGCATTATTTTTTTGGAGCAAATGTACCTCGCTTAAACACAGAACTCCGAAAAATTGAGATTATTGTGCATTATTAACATAAACATAGTTTAAAATTATTGATTTCATTGAATTGAAATGTTAGTTTTAGTTGAAAAATATTGTCTGAAGATGTTGCATATGACTTAAATTTTATCCCAGGATTATTTTCACCTACTGATAAAGGTGTTACTAAACAATATTCTTTCGCCTGATCCGGCAAGCCATCCTAGGCTCCTTTAATCTGGATTTATCAGGTTAACTGTAATTCATATTAATAAAATAATACCAGGTGTTTATTCTTTAAAGTCTATATAACGAAATAATATTTGATTTTACTTCAAAAGAGTTAGGGGAAGTATGAAATTTCGGGCCCTAAAAATGATGTGTTAGTCCATTTAAATACACGGTGAAATTAAACTCCCACGCATGTTACTTCGCCGGGCAGTGTCATACAACTACAGCGTAACAATGAGAATCTAGAGATGACCATACCAGGTAATGCAGAGCTATTTGCAGAGGCAAAACTTAATCTTATGTTCAGCCAATCAGAGTAGACTAATGGGAATAACTTACCTCCAAGTAGAAGTATCTTGAATTAGAGCTAGAAACACTCTGGGTAGTGTTGAGAGGAAGCCGTGGCTGAGTAGTTCAACTGGTAGACAACTGGAGTTATGTGTGCGACAGCAGCATGAGTTGCTAGAAACATCCAGGAACTATCGAGACGATTCGTGACTTAGTTTTGAGAATTTTCGAGAGAGCACAGCGCACCGATTACTAAAAAATTCCGGCAGATTCTGCTAGATGGCATACTGAAACAGTGTGGCACTCAGGGCCGCCACGAGGTGATATTGGTGATCCGGGTACCACTGAAATTGCAACAATCACGTTCTTTTTTAATGAACGCTTCAATTGGACGTCAATAAAACTAATCTTTCCAAAGTTTTGAGTTAAAATGTTCAATGGTTTTTTAGGTTAGGATTCGAAAGATTGGAATGACGAAAAAGTGCGAAGATTTGAGTTTTCGAATCTTTTTCAAGATTCGCGGGATTCGAAGAATCGAATGTCCCATCCCTAATCATTACTATAGTGGAAAGGCAGACTGTCTTGGAGGCAGTATATTCCTATGAAAGCTTCCCGATTTGGAATAAAAGTGTTCAAGCTTTGTGGCCCAAAAGGTTATTTGTGGAATTTTAAAACTTATAGTGATTCAGGTACTAATGTAGGCTGTGAAATAACTAAGGAAGCAGACCCTTTGTCAACAAAAGTTGTTCTTACTTTGTGTGAAAAGTTATTGGACTCGGGTAGATATGCCTACATGGATAATTTTTATAGCAGTCCCAATCTTTTACAAAGATTAGTCAAAAGAATGACAAGCTGTAGGAACTATAAAAATCAACTAAAAAGGTATACCACAAACACTGTCCAGGAAATTGAAGAAAGGGGAAGTAGTTAGCACATAGTGCGGGAAAATCGTCACATTGAAGTGGAAGGACAAACGTGATGTGTCAATGCTAACAACTAAACACTCAGATGCGATGCAGACTGTTAATCGAAAAGGCAGAGAAGAATATGTTAACAAACCCCCATGTGTATTAGAATATTATAAATTTATGGGGGAGTAGATCTATAAGACCAACTTCTAGTGACGTTTCTACTTGAATGAAAAGAAACTATGGTGTGGTATAAAAAGCTATTCAAACATTTTGTAAATATAAGTCATGAATGCCTACATTTTTTATTATTTAGCTGGAAAAATAAAGGACCACTTATCATTTAGAATAAACCTTGTAGATAAAATCATATGTAAATCTTATGGACAAAATAAAGAGCTACGTAAAGGACAGCCCTCAGATTCACACACGCAAAGTACGCGGTTGACAGGACAACATCTCATACAAGAAATTCCAAAAACTGGAACTAATAAGAGTAACTAGAAGAAAGTGTGGGGTCTGCACTAAGAACGGAAAAAGGAAAGATATGAAATATAGGTGCAAAAACCATCCTGGAGCGCCATCTTTGTTTAGATCCATGTTTTGAGTGCTATCATACACATCGATTATTGAACGTTAAAATAAAATCATAGAATGAAACAACCTAGACTACAAAAATGTAAGTATTTCAATCTTATTATATAAAATGTATCCTTACAAATACAGTAAAACTCCTTATTTACACTTTTCCAGGGACCTGGGAAAAAAGTGTAAGTTACGGGAAAGTGTAAATTGAGGGAAGAGGAAAAATAGCTACTGATTTTCCTTTTAAACTCACTCATTTGTTACAGTGAGACTAACAATAAAATCAGTGTTTAAAGAGATGTTTATAAAGAGTATATCTATTTATTCATTTACTTAACCAGCACAATTTTTTAATAATAATAATATTAAAATATGTGCCGTATTAAAATGTTAGTACGTATAGTATGCTTTGGGTTTCCATTACATTTGTCTGGAAAATAATACATAGACGTAGGTGTATTTACTTCGGGAACATCATACTTTTTTGAACCCTGAATATTGTTCGTTTTTTCTGCCTCTTGAACTATGACTATTTTAAAATTCATGTCATAACTTCGTCGGATTCCTCTGTTAACTTGGGATTTGGAAGAATCTTTTTTCACTACATGATCAGCATCCTTTTTGTCACCCCTTGTTAAAATAACGATGGGTAAAAACTCGCTAAGGTAGGCACAAAGAATACGCCGACGCACTGATAGCGTCAATTCAATGACTTGTATCATTCAACAGACGCGGAATGTACAGCGACTTTTCGAAACACGATTTTACGATCTTTTAAAATCAATAATATTCGAATATAACGCGGGGGCTACTTTTAAAATTTAATTTTTTGGAAAAAAACATCGCGTTATATTCGGGGTAATACGGTAATTTAAATTACAACAAATTACAAATTAACTTAAATTTAATTAAAAACTGTGGGAACCAAGGGGCAGAATTTGAATGTAAAGGGTTAAAACATGATAGCGCCAAACTTGAAAATCTTGTCAATAGCATTCATACTTGGTTCAAAGTGTAAATAGTATTTCCGTATCTAGGTGCGCTGTTTATGCTCTGCTAGTGTGATTTACGTATGAGGGTTTGAAGTTTTCACCCAAAAGAGTTCATACGTATTTTCGTCTATAAGTTCGCTGTTCCTGAGTAGCATCTGTTAAAGCGAGTGATGTTTAATAAGAAAGTTCATATTTCTGCCTCTAGGAGCGCTGTTTCTACTCTGCCGCCGTTTTCAAAATCTTCGCCCAAGAGAATTCGGATTTTTTTGCAAAGCTAAGTCGAAAAACGTTAAATAACTGTTGAAAATCGCATGTTAAATTTTTTCAAAAATTGGAAATTCTAATTTAAATGACGCGGAAAACTTAAAATGAAATAACGTAGTTACAGGGTTTTACTTTACTACATTAGAATCATAGGAAAATTGATGGGACCCATCTAAAATGTTGTAAATAGCGGGAAAACGTATATTCCGATAACGTAAATACGGGATTTTAGTCTATATTGTATTTTAAAAAAAAAAATTGAAGAAATAATTAAAATGCTACATTGATTTAACTGAATGCATGCGTTTTAGAATTGACAGCATCGAAAAAAGTCATGCAGGGAGGTTTAAATTCCATGGATTAAAGTCACCCTTGAAGGGTTAAATCTGAGTGAGGAACTGCATTTTCAATTTTACCTCAACAGGATTGGCATTGACTAGTCAACTTACTGGCTAACCAATCATATTTACCTTAATCAGTAATTGTACTAACAGGAAGCTTCATTTGTTTTGAATTCATCTAGTTTTAGAAAAATCTTATGTAGTCTCTTCTTTATAAAAGTACTTTTCACTGTTTCAGTATCATGGTTTAATGATTTGTTTTTGCTATTTAATGGAAATGATATACAGTTATTTGTTTCAAAATAGATATGTGCAGCTTGTCATATATGTAAAATTTCCTGAAGGACAACTTATCTATACTCTCTTTTTGTCCTTTTAGAATTAAGACCACCACAATCTGCACAGCCATTTCTACCCAAAGAGCCTAAGGACTTGCAACCCGAATGCTTTGTTAAGGTGATATTGACTAATGGAAGGGTTGTCGTGGGACGGGTTCGATATTCAGGAATTGTAAGAGGTGCTGAAAAAGAGGAATACATTGTCGGAGTAGAGCTTCCTAGCCAATCAGGAGACTCTGATGGGACCTTTCGTGGGAATAGGTATTTTGACTGGTTAGTATAAGAGTTGATAGCATTGGTGTTAGAATGAGGTATGTTTTGGAATTGGTATTTGTAAAATGTCATTATTTACTACCCTTGGCTTATGGAAATATAGTTTATTGGTGCTTGTAGCAAGTATATTTTTATGTTGCCTACACTCTACAACAATTTTTTTTCCTGAAAAGGAACAGCCTTCATTGTTCAGTGATTTTTAAAGATTGTAATAAATAGAAATTAATTATTTATTTATTACTTAGTGTCCTTATATATGTTGAACTACAATCGAACCGCCATTTAACAAATATCTGAGGGAAGTACTTTTTTATTAAATGGGGTTTTGCTAAATGAAGTTTGTGTAGATAAAGTAAGAACTGCTAGTTTTATTATAGCAATTGTTCAACACAAATATAAAAGTAAAATACACCTAAGCAAGGTTAGTTTTGCTTATACAGTAAAAGTCTTTCCTACCAGCAGCCACGGGACCAAAGTCATGCTGCTAAATTGAATGTCTTGGTATAGGGAATGGCTCACCATATAACATTTGTATTGCAATGAAAACAAATATAAAAAATTCACGCTAACCACATAGCATAAATTAGGTTTGTTTCATATCTTTTTTATTTGCTATCCATTTCTTGACTACCTAAATTCCTGTCAAATAATGGGGAATATAGGGGGGAAAACTTGTTTTTGAAAAAGTTCTTGCTACTGCTGGAAAGCATTACTACTTTTCTTCTAAAACCTTTCTTCTAAAAATTATTACACTTTATAGGAAGTACTGCACACCTTTGGTTATTAAACTTTTTGTGGAAATTTACAAGTTTCTTTTTCATTTAAATGGTATCTTTCCACAAAGTAGAGCCTTCCCAAGTGGGCTTTGTTATAATTTCTTTGGTCGTAGTGAAATTTTCTATAAAATAACAATAGGTGGTACCACTACATATCAATATTTGCATATTTGTGACTCAGGGAAGGGATGAAGTTGGCCAATCAACACTTTCAAAGCGAAAACTTCTGCAATTCCCACTATTATGAAAATACAAATATTAAGGCAAGATTCCAAAGAGTGAACAAAAAGAATTGAGTTACTGAGGCATATGTCTCAAGAAATTCTCCGTAAAACAATCAAATCAAGTGAGGACATTAATTGTTACCTATACTTACTGCTGGCGGTGATATTTTCGTTTGCTAATTTTTTGGGCGCGAATATAGTTACTTTTCTTACTAATATTTTGGCCAAAAAGGGGGGGGGGATATATTCGGACTAATACAGTAAATATAAAAAAGGCAATAATATTGTACATTATCCATAAAAAATAATTTTGAAACTTGAAAGGGAAAAAATCAGTGTAAAGTGTAATAACAGCACTTTATAATTTTATCAATTATGGGATTTAGGATCAACTACTTAATAACAGAAAATCTTTTATTATAATTTCTATCTGCAGAATCTCTTTTCTAGAGCACAGGGTCCAGGGCACGTGCCCTAAGTGCCCTGGAGTTAACATGCCCCTGACTGTATGATCATTCATGGGTTTCTGAATACATTTGTTTTTCTATTGAAATAGATTGTTAGATTATGGGTATGTAAAATGATAATAATCATAGTATTACAAACAAAAATAACAAAAATATACATAAAACTCAAAAAGAATTTAAATTTTTAGGAGAAAAAATACTGAATTTGACCGGTAATCAAACCCAAGTCTCCCACTTGCAGGATAGGTGCTTTAACCAACTAAGATATCAAGCCAGCATGATTCTCTACTCTTGAATTGTTGTATTTATGGTGAGGAAGGGCTAGCTAAGTACATAGTAAACCTTCAAGACTATGCCCTCACAGAGGCATTGCAGCAAATACTTTATCTCAAGAAAGGGAGATAACTTCAAATAACAAGGTGGAAAGTTGAGGAAATGATTTCTTATGCATGAGCTCATAATGTTTAACTGAAATTTGAGAAGGAAAAAAAATATCCTGTGGTTGACTTGGAATCAAACTCGTGTCTCTCACTTGCTAGGTAGGTGCTTTAACCAACTAAGCTATTGGACCAGCATGATTCTGCATTGCTGGCCTGATAGCTTAGTTGGTTAAAGCACCTACCCAGCAAATGAGAGACCCGAGTTTGATTCCCGGTCAACTACAAGATTTTTTTCTCCTCAAATATCAGTTAAGCTTTATGCGCTCATGCATAAAAAATCATTTCCTCAACTTTCCATCTTGTTACTTGAAAAGAATATTTCATAAGCCTCTTAAATGTTTAAAAGGAAATTGATTTATTTTTAAGATCTTGTTCTTTGCCGATTTTTATACCCACTGATTGAATAATAGCCATAAAAATTTTGCTGACTGAGAAGGCAGTCTTTTGCATATGTTTAATTTACTTTTTATTCAATTCTTTATTAACTAGAGTTAACAATTTTAGGGGAATTTATGACTAATGTTGCATTTAATTGAAATTAAATCTGAATCTCCTCAGAAAAATTATAAGGCGGTACCCTATTTGAAACACGTTTTTCTTCACTTTCCATAAGGAGTTGGAAACTTTTGTCTAAAAAACTGATTGTTTTTGTCAACTATTGAGTAACAATTGGTTGTGCCCATCACTACACATAATACAAGTTCATCCATACACAATGACTATCACAACTAATTTTTTAAATAACATACAGTGGTAACTTTGTGCTCTGCTAACACTGCCAGCATTACAGTAATGCACACTATTTTTATTCCCCAAAGTTTTTATAATAATGTTTCTTGCATCTTTTATTGTTAACTGTGTAATTGGATGGCATGTTGAAATAAAGGGGTGTGTTGTCTGCATTACCCATTTGGCTGAGAAGGTAATCATGAATTTTCCATTGTGCAATTTCATACTTCTGGAAAGTAATAAGTTGGTCATTGTAGTCAGAAGGTAAACGTTGGCATTGAGAAGTTCTTCATTGTAGGCAAAACTATTATGATGCATCATCTGTATGCACCAGCATTATACTAGCCTTGAATTCTTTGTTTACGTTTGTTACTAAATATGACTAGCAGATCTTCAAGTTTTGTCTTCTTTTGAAGGCTTTTTCTTTGTATGGCTGAATAACCCACCAGTAGATCAGTGTCTTTTTTTACCAAGAAAATATGCAAATGAACTTAGAAATTATGTCATCTTGCAGAACATAGATACTTTTACATACCTAATCAAATATAAATAACCACTGTTGAAAGCAAGCAACTCATTGGTATGACCTTGTGAAAATGAATTGTTATGTAGGAGGTGCTACCCAAAAGTTATGAAAATGTATTTATAAACCAAGATTCTTTAACTTATGTAATTTTGCATCATGTCCCCTTGAAAGTACTCCTCTTGGGAGTTAATACACTGAGCCTAGTGATTCTGCCATTGTTGGAAGCATATCTGAAACTCTTCTTACATAATACCGTAAAGTACCTAACACATTAGTTGCTGAATCTCCTGAACATTGTTAAATCTCTTTCCTTTGAGCTTCAATTTCATCTTTGGAAACAAGAAGTTGCAAGGAGCAAGGTCCGGAGTAAGGGGATGGGGGACCATCAAGCCCGGATTATACCTTCCATGGGCCCTAGGCAAACAAATTTATGGGCCTCCCCTGGAACATGTTTTAAGCAAATACAGTAAAACCCCTATTTAATGAATCGCTGGGGGATTAGAATATATTTCACTAAATCGAGGTTTTCATTAAATGGAGGTTTTCAATTAAAATTAGTTAAATTTATCTTTTTTGCTTGTGTATTAGTTCCATTATACAATACCAGAATAAGGCCACTGAAAATGGTCTCTATAATAAAAATCCATTTTTCAATTTTGTATGCACAATACTTATATTAATACTTTTAAAATAAACATTTATAAACAAATTCCAGTGACAATCAAGCCTTATTGCTATTGAATATGAAATTTTCTGTAATGAATCATTCATATGATTACAAAACATAATTTCAAAATTTTAAAAGTATTCTCAAAATTGACAAATCTTGAAACAATTTTTCATCCCTCCTTTAAAAAGCTTCATCATACAACATTAAATAGAAAATATTAAAATATATTTGGCATTTCACATAAAAAAATATCAAAATTATTCAAAAACCAAGCATACATAGCTACAAGAAAATTATTTATTAAAATAGTCCAGCAAACTTGTTTGCTTCTTCTGGTGGGTGCTGTGAACATTCAGAACTTCTCGCTCCAAAGAATTTACTTTTGATATAGTAGTGCTGTCCACATCAAAAGAAGTTAAATATCTTCGCACCACTTCAAGTGCCTGAACCACTTCACCAAGTGTGGGAACTGATTCTTCTTCTTGTACTGCCTCTTCTTCTTCTTCTACTACTGCCTCTTCTTCCTCTGCCTCTTTGGCATCACAGATTTCTTCCATGTCTTGTGGAGGACCAGACGTACTCTCAAGATCATCACACCGGACAAACTCTTCAAAATTTGTGTCCATGTCAGGTGCAATTTTCAACCAATTTTTGTGGTCAATCACATCGATATCTACATCAATTTCCATAGCATTATTGCAATTGAACGCAGCCTTATGAAAACAGTTTGATATTGTTTGAGGTTTAACTGAATTCCATGCAGCTGTTACCATATGCATACCCTGAAGGATGCTCAGTTTCAAATGTTTATTCATCTCAATGTAGGATACTGCTTTCTGCACCAAAGCCTTCCTGTACTTAGCTTTCATGGCGTGAATAATGCCCAAGTCAAGTGGCTGCAGATGGCTAGTACAATTAGCTGGAAAAAACACCACTTTTATATTGAGAAGAAAATCAGTATCTGGAGGGTGGGCCGGACATTTATCAATAAATAGAAGAATTTTTCTATTTGCATCACCCATCTTTGCATCTAATGATTTCAAAAATGTTTTAAATATATCCGTTGTCATCCATGCATTTTTATTACTGGCATATTTACATGGCAATGCCCGTACATTTTTAAAACACCTTGGCTTGGCAAATTTACCTATTATTAGAGGCATCAACTTTTCACTGCCATCTGAATTTGCACATAAAAGTGCAGTTATCCTATATTTACTTCTCTTTCCACCATGGCACTTGTCTCCTCTAGTAGAAAGAGTTTTTGATGGAAGAAGGTTGAAAAAAATGCGTTTCATCTGCATTAAAAATATCATTCGGCTTATAGCCTTCTAAATACCTTACCAATGTTACACTCTTCCAGTAGTCAACAGTTCCTTCATCAACACTAGCACTTTTGCCACAAACACTTTTATATTCAAGTCCATGGCGCTTCTTAAATTTGTCCAGCCATCCATTGGAACCACTAAAGTTTTCTACTCTAAGCCTAGTTGCTACCCTAATTGCTTTCTCCTTTTCTCCTTCAACAGTACACCATTGATTGGGCGGTTGGCGGAGCGCATTCCCTCAAACCACTCTATCAATATCTTCTCCATTTCATCATATGGTGATGATTTGATATTTTTTCTTTTGATGGCTTTACCCCCACATTTCACTTCTTCGTCTAGTATTAATTGTTTATTCTTCATTATACAAAACATTGAAGACGGTGCAAGATTAAATTTGCGTGCAATTTCTATCGCAGGCATGCTTGGGTTCTTTTCCACTTCTTGAATGATTTTCACTTTTTCCGTAATTGTCAGCTTCTTCCTTTTACTAGTAGCCATTATTAAGGAATAAAAATAGTAGAAAGAATATTTTTCACAAATGCTCCAGGTTTACACAGTGATCGCCGAACAGGCAGGCAGCACAACGAAGAGTTCAACATAAGGTAGATGGAGAGGGGACAGGCATTACCTCATCAGGATCGGGATAATCAGCTGACATGTCTCACAAGGTAAGCCCCCAAGGTGTGACACTCGTATCGGATTGAGACTTTGCAGAATGAAAGTATATGCAAAATAACGGAATCCAATTTCTACCTAGGTGCCAACTCGACGCCGTTTACGAGAAAATGTCCTTTGAAAATCGCGATCTGAGAGTCATCGAAATAAGAACGTTAAAACTTTTTCATGAGCAAAAAGAAATCACAAAAGAAACATATTGTACGTAAAAATTACGATATACGCTCAAAACATTGTGAATGGCTCATCACGCGCAAGCGGCTACATTGTCTGCTAAGACGGTAGCGGCCGCAAGGAAACCATAAATCCTACAATGTAATGAATCCCGCTCGTATGTTCCTCATTTCTGGTATCACGCTCAGTTACCTGTTGTCATAGTGTGCTATATACTTGACGTCGTTTACGAGAAAATGCCCTTTGAAAATCGCGATCCGAGAGTCATCGAAATAAGAACGTTAAAAGTCCTTTCTTTATTATCTAGGAGCGTTGGTCTAGGGTAAATGAGTTGGATTTCAAATATTATTGCCGGGGTTCGATTCCCGATGGGACCAAAATTTTTTTCTCCGATTTTTTTTATTTGTTCGCAATTTCCAGCATATCGTCGATAAAACTTGGCAACAATTTAAAAAAATTTATTTCATGCATTATAACTAATATATTCTCCATTGTAATTCTTCACCGTAATTCTTCATGAACATAATTTTACGGATCACTACCCATTCGCCTTACCATCATGAATAATACATGACGAGATTTGAAAGGAGGAATGCAGAGCAATGCACCAAAATAACCCAACAATATTGTGACATAATGCCAATTATAATTATAATAGCAATAATTGACACCAGCAACCGATTTATCATAATGAGCAATACATGACGAGATTTGAAAGGAGGAATAAAGAATGCATCGAAATAACCCAACCGTATTGTGACATAATGTCAATTATAATTATAATGACAATAATTGACACCTGCAACTGATAACGAATTCCTTTAACAACAACACTGTAACGTTAATAACAACATTATAAGATGACTAGGCGCAGTTTTTCGTGGCCTTATTAGCAGACGTCCTTGTCTCTCTACCACAGTCAGCGTCAGTATATTGCCGAGCGATTTATTGTTAGAGGGCACATTTTGGAGTGGCGATTGGAATTGTTTGTTTTTGTTCGTGTTTTGCGAGTGATCTTCAGTTTTTGGGGCAATAAAAACTGCATCATTTACTATTATACAAAACTCTTGAAAGTGTGAAGACGAAAATGGATCCTAGAGAATCAACTTCTCCTGCGCCTGGAACTTCGCGATCCGTACCAACCGAAGAATTTGATTCTGGCTCCGCAGTTGCTGATAACACTTTGTCAGTCATCAAAAGCGATGTTGGGAAACAAGACACAAAATAGGTCTTTAACAAGTAGAGAGGACACCATTAAAATACAATCCATTATACACAACCAATTGCAGTCACCAATCTATTGTAAGATGATTCGATATGCATGGTACGCCTCAAAATTATCAAAGGAGCGTGAAGTATTTTTAAATGTCAATGACGTGGCTTTCCCTGCAGAGGTCAATTTAACAAAATGTAATTGTGGACAATATTCATTCATAAGATGTGCATGGTGCCGAAAATGTTTGATTTGAATGTTTTTATGGTAAATATCACCCTAAAGATTGTACACAACATCTTTCCTAATAAGGGTTTTCAATAAAATGAATTTCTAGAGTGTGTAAAAATATTGTAAAGTATTTTGTACATTTTGTTCTGTATTCCTTCTTTCAAATCTCGTCATGTATTGATCATGATGGTAAAGTGAATGGGTAGTGATCCATAAAATTATGTTCGTGAAGAATTACGGTGAAGAATTACGATGAAGAATATATTAGTTATAATGCATGAAATAATTTTTTTTTAAATGTTGCGCAAGTTTTATCAACGATATGCTGGAAATTGCGAACAAATAAAAAAATCGGAGAAAAAAATTTTGGTCCCATCGGGAATCGAACCCCGGCAATAATATTTGAAATCCAACTCATTTACCCTAGACCAACGCTCCTAGATAATAAAGAAAGGACTTTTAACGTTCTTATTTCGATGACTCTTGGATCGCGATTTTCAAAGGGCATTTTCTTGTAAACGACGTCAAGTGTATAGCACACTATGACAACAGGTAACTGAGCGTGATACCAGAAATGAGGAACATACGAGCGGGATTCATTACATTGTAGGATTTATGGTTTCCTTGCGGCCGCTACCGTCTTAGCAGACAATGTAGCCGCTTGCGCGTGATGAGCCATTCACAATGTTTTGAGCATATATCGTAATTTTTACGCACAATATGTTTCTTTTTGTTCATGAAAAGTTTACTAAATGCGGGAAACGTCAAATAAAAATTGAAGTACGAGTACATAATATTTTTCCACTAAATGCGGGTTTTCACTAAATCGGGTTTCACTAAATGCTGGAAAATAATTGTTTATATGGAGCTATTGTCGGGACATGAAAAAATCTTCACTAAATCTGGGATTTCACTAAATGTGGGAACATTAAATCGGGGTTTTACTGTATATTTTTCTAAAAGTAGTTTCAAAAATTTTTTGGTAATATTTTATTGATACATATTGCTACTTGTACAAATCTTTATAATTTTATAGTTTTGACTAAATTTCATAAAATATCTAATGAAATTTTACAAAATAAATGTTGTTTATTAATGAACAAATCAAATCAACAATAAAAATAATTATGAATAATTGTTTATATGTCCATAATTTTACAGCACATAAATAATGAAACGTTACAAAGATCAGGTAGAAATTGAACAAACAGAAAGAATTTTATACAAAAAATTTTTTGACTTATTCTCAGCAAATGTATTGATAATGTCTTCATAATCAATGCATAAAAGTGCTAAAGAATGTAATTTATCCTGTGACAAAGTGCTGCATAGGTGGTTCTTAACCCATTTAAGAACAGAAAAACTATGTTCACCAGTTGGATTACTTACTGGAAGTGTTCGGTAAATTCTTAAAATAATTTCAACATTTGGAAAAGTTGATAAAATAGTTTTAGTTATAAATTTTTAAAACCTAGGGGAGTTTTCATATCATTTTAATCAGATAAACTGATAAACTTCTCCATCAAAACCATCAACATCAATATAATTTTTATTAAATTTTTTCAAATCTTTAGTAATTTCAGCAACACTTTTAATATCTAACAAGTAATATTAACAAAAAATATTTAACTCTGCTACTAATTGAACGATAGCTTTGCCCTCTGAATAACATTCCGAAATTATGCTATCGCAAATTGGATAAAAAACATTAATTGTAAAATTTTCTTGTCCATTAATTACAACTGCATCTATTTCTTACTCATCAATAAATGTATTTCTTCGAGTGTTGTCTTCATACATTTTGATTTTCGATAAATTAAGCGCTTCCTTTTTAATATCTTTAAATTCCCTTGCAATTCTTTGTATGAACTCGACAAGACTTTCATAGAGGTTTGCCACAAGCTGTAGACAAATTTGGGTTCTGAAGTGATTTACTTGTAGCGTTAAATCTTTTTAACACCTTGTCCCATATTATTGTTAAAAGAACAAATTCAGTATTTCTAATTTTTTACTCAATTCCTCTAATTAGGCATTTTATTCTGTGAGGTATCTGAACTGAGTTCGTTTAATGTCATTTTTATTTCATGATATTCCATTATCAAAGCTTTTACAGGATCAGCTCTCGCTGACCATCTAGTAGGGCATGTATTTTACCATTAGATGGGTAGATTGAGAATTTTAAAACTTGTGTTCTAATACATTCCAGCAGTGGGTTGATACTGATAAGAAAACATAAATATTTTCAACTAATTCAAAATATTATGTAACATGTAGACAACAGTCTGCTGCATAATTTCCATAAAATTTAAGGAATGACTGGAGCAAGGTAGTGTTAGTAGTGTTGCTGTGAATTTCAATTTTAGCTTGTAAACCCTTAAATGAGAAGGAAAGAATAACTATGTAAAAATTCCACTTTATTTTACATAATTATTCTTTCCTTCTCATTTATTATAGAGTTCCACAAAGTTAAGACTTCATCCGTCGATTTTGTAAACCCTTGTATTTCCTGGAAATATTAGACTCATTGTCGTAGATTTGTCCTTGACAATTCTTGATATCTATGTTCATTTCGGTCAATTCATTAACCACTACAGTTTGTAAATGTGTTTCAGTATGTGAAACAATTGGAAGAAAAGCAAAAAAACCTTTCTACTGGTTCAGCACTGGGTAACACACATCGCAACACAATAGTCAATTGATCTGCATGGTTTACATCAGGGCTGCTATCAACAGTGATGGAAAAACATTTTGCTTTTTCCATTCATTTATCAATTTTGATTTAACATGATCCTTTATAACTGCAATAAATTCATAAAATACGATTTTGCAATTGTTTTACATTTCATTTTTAAAAAATTTTAAAGCTGACTGAACTCATGAATCGGCTCCCGTTAACTGTGGGCCCCAGCATTTGCCTAGTGTGCCTAGGCGATAAAATGGCCCTGGGGACCATAGTCATGTTTTTCTTGGCCAGAAACCATTGTAACCATTGTAGGGCGGTGTGAGCGGGCGCATTGTCATGATGAACAAACCAATCTTCATTTTGCCATTTCTCCAGGCATTATCAGCAGACGTTTCCCTGCACATGCCATAGTATTTCAGTGTAATACTGCTGATTGACAGTTTTACCAGAGGAGACATTTGTGATGCACAATTCCATCATAATCGAAAAATGATCAACAGAGAAAGATTTCCATTGAGACGACTGCTGCTTTGTTTCTGGATCATACTCATAAACCCACATTTCATCACCTTAATGACCTTTGATAAGAAATCTGGAACATCTTGAACTTGTTATTGAAGATCACAACACACAGTTAATTTTCCTTTTGTTCATCCATTAACACTTGAGGAACAAATTTGGCAGAGATTCTTTGCATGTTCAAATCTTCTGATAAAATGCGTTGGCAGCTTCCATAAGAAAAATTCAGTTTTTCACACAAATCACACAAACTGTCTTGATGAATTGACTCTCCAACCCTTTAAACATTTTCATCCGTTCTGCTCATTGATGGCTGTCCTGAACATTCTTCGTCTTCCTTGAAAGTTTGGCCAGCTTCCAATCTTGAAAACCACCTGTATGTTTGTGCTTCTGATAAAGTATCTTCTTCAAAGGCAGTTTGTAACATTTCATGTATTTCAGAAGCTGTTTTACCAAGCTTGGAACAAAACTTGATGCAAACTTTTTGTTATTTAGAATCACTCATTTCAAAAAATCGCAGAACACATGGTACAGGTCCTCAATAAAAATCTTCAGAACATAAAACAGCATATGATGAGGCAAACTACTTGCGAAAGTATAATCTATCACCACCTAGCGAGATAATTTTTGTACTATAATCATTTACATTTTTACGTGGGCATTCTCATAACTTTTGGATAGCACCTCATATATGAAAGTGGTGCCAAGTACAGTAAAATCCCCATATAACAAAATTGGCAGGACTGAAAAAAAGGTATGTTTGTCGAAAAGAGGTTCATTGTAAGGAGGTTACAGAGGGCAGCATAAACACGGGCAGACCATACATGCACGGTACGTCAGGCTTAACTCCTCAGCGACAGGCTAGATTTAAAAACCACTCTACCGTACGGCTGCCAGGTATTTAATTGAAATGGAGGATTTTGATCTAGTTCATTATAAACAGTTATAACATTTTACCTAATAATCGAATTTACGTGAACATACACTTCCAAGACATTAGCAAAGCGCATCAAAACAAAAGTGACAGGGCTTTTAAAATAAGACCACTGATGGATATGGTCAACAGAAATTTTTAAAAATAGGGAATTTTTCAAAAGCACTTGTCCATTGATGAAGTGATTGTTCGGTACTATGGTCACCATCCAATGAAGCAATTCATTAGATCCAAACCAATAAGGTTCGGATATAAGTTATGGGAGATGTGTGGAGAGAGTGGATATTGTTACCATTGTTCATTTTACTGTGGCAAAGATTTTCCTCCAAAACAATCCAACATACCACTTGGATCTCAAGTTGTTTTGGACATGCTTTCATGTGTTCCACAACCAGAGGATTATTTTGTATTTTTCGACAATTTTTTCCCGAGCTATGTATTGCTAAAACATCTAAGGGAGAAAGGCATTTGCGCTAGTGGAATAATTAGGGACAACAGAACTGCAAAATGTACTCTTACAACACATAAAGAACTGCGAAAACAATCAAGGGGATTTATAGACTATCGTTTCGATAAAAATAATGAAATTCTAATAAGATGGCATGACAATGTTCAGTGACACTAGCAACCAATTTCGATAAGGTAGAACCAACAGTGAAAGTCCAACATTGGAGTCGCAAACGATAAACATTCATCAGCTCGCAGCCATTCACACTTACAACAAATTTATGGGAGGTGTGGATCAACATGTTTGGCTATTAGAAAAACATAGCATTGCTATCAGAGGTAAAAAGTGGTATCGGTCTTTGTTCACCCGATTGATAGACATCGCTGTTGTGAATGGTTTTCTGTTATACAGAATAGTGCATGGCAGTAACTCAGTAACCATCAAGGATTTTCAAAGACATAGCTGTAACGTATTTGAAAAAAGGGCATGGAGCACGGATGGCCCATGGTCGAACTATGTCATTACCAATTACCTCTTCAGCTAAGGTTCTGGAATATGTTAGATACAATGATAGAAAGCATATGCTAGGAAAAAGGGGCAATCAGAGATGGAAAACTGTAAAGGAAAACCACGAAGTTTTTGTACAAAATGCAACGTAACATTGTGCATTACATGTTTTCCAAAATATCACTCAAGAAATAGTAATAGTTCAAATATTTGAATCTAAAATAAAATATAAATGAATTAGTAAGTATTTCAAGTTTTCATTCATTTGTGATAATATTTCACAATGATTTTTAATGTAAGCTAATAAATTGAATTTATGTATCATTTTGTCTGTAAATCTAAACTCTTACTATGATAGCGAACTCCCGTAAGCCTGATGTCGTTATTCGTTATATGTCATTATCCTTATTCAAAGCGCAAATTTAGAACTTTCTCACTCTCTGAAATGCTAATGACAAATGCATGTAAATGTCGTAATGCTAAGGTCAAGAATTATAATTTGGGCGGCAATGGGAAATTAATTTTCGTTACATAAACCCATATGCTACCGAATCCCATTAGGCCTTTGCGAGTACTCTCAAATGCCCAGCATCCTCAAATGAGGATGGCCTATATCTCCACAACTATTAGTTGGAACGCGGAAATTTTAATTATATTTTGCATATATAGTCTTTACAAGTAAATTACCAAAATTTCTTCTATAAAAACCTGAAAAAAATTATTTGGGCACTAATGGGTTAATATATAAGATACACATATTTATTAAATCGATGGTATTCAACCTAAAGTACCCGCATCCTTGGAGATATACGAGATCTTTCAAATTGATAGGATATCTAATGTAAAAATATAGCGAAGCAAAATCTCATTATTATCTCATGCATATAAGGTACGTAAATCATATAATTAGAAAGTACATACGTATTTGTAGACTCGACCCAATAATAACTGAATTTGTTAACTTTAAAATATACCAGAGGACACGAATTTTGTCAAAAATATTTTAAGAGGTACGCTGACTAAAAAGGTTGACTACCACTGCTTTAAACCTCTGGAAATTTCTTAGCATCTTTACGGACATCCAAATATTTTTTTAGACCTTACAGGCACGTCCAATTTTTGCTGTTTTTTATGGACTGTCCATAAATATATGGACCATTGGCAACCCTGTTACCTACTGTCGCACAAAGTAACACTGTCAGACTCCACCCTCCCCTTTGTATCACAAAATTTGTGAGCAGTCTCTAGGTCAGCGGTTTCATAAATAGTGAGTGCAGCAGCTCAGAAAGAGTCAATATTGAGATACCTCCACACAGAAGCGATGTATATAGCACTTTGTTCTGAGGTATCGATTTCGTTCATTCCCCATATTTTTTCTTATGATATCACATCCATACACCTCGTTCTAATTCTCCCAGTTAAGGTCATTGTTATTCATTTGAGTGTCAACAGCCAGGAAGAACTTTAGGTAGATTCGGATGTGCATTTTAGGTATGATAATAATCCAACGATTGCACTTTGCGATTGTGATAGCTTAAGAGTAATCGGCGTGCATGATCCATTCTTTCATTCGGCTGTTCCCAACTAGGGATGGTGATTTGGTGAGAGTTGGGAGATACGCATGTGACATTAGGGCAATACTGTTTTTGTGCCGAGACCATCCGGCGACAGCCAATATTTACAATATTGTTTTCATCAAAATTTCATTGCACAGAGGTGCATTAAATTTTGAGGACCAGGTTCAGCCTTCGCTCTACTAGAGTTTCATATTTATGGAGCTTTATTATATGGAGGCTTCTTGTATGCATTTTACATGTTCCAGGGGTGGGACCAAGATCATAGTTTGTTATACGGAAGTTCTCATTATAGGGAGGTTTGTAAGATAGATTTTTTACTGTATAATGGTTGAATGATCATAAACATAATGAGTCATCTGTTGCATTAAGTAGAGGGCTGTTTATAAGATACAAATGCATTTACATATGATTCGGGACATTCTTGCTCAATGCCCACTTAAAAGAAATGATAGTTATCTAGCTACAGTAAAAGTCCGTTCTACATGCACCCGATCTACTGACTAACTCTCTTTTCGGCATTTTTGGCATGGAAATGTTCCACATACAGCTACTAGGTATTGCCATAGTTGTGATTGATATTGCTTATGGTTAAGCTTTTATTGCATGTAGTGATGAGCACAACCAGTTGTTTTCATAACCGTTTGTTAATCGTTAGTTGACAAAAACAATAAGTTTTATAGACAAAAGTTTCCACTCATTTTGTGGAAGGTGAAGGGAAACACATTTTTCTGATGAGATTCAGATTTAATTTCAGTTAAATGCAACATTAGTCATAAATTCCCTTAAAATTGTGAACACACTAGTTATTGATAGAGAATCAAATCAAAAGTTGATGAAATGTATGCAAAGGACTGCCTTCATCTGCAAAATTTTAACTGTTATTATTTAATCAGCAGGTATAGAAATCGGCAAAGAACAAGATCTTAAAAATTTATTAATTTCCTTTTAAACATTTAAAAGATTAACTTAATATTCTTCTTGAGTTGTATGTATAATTTTATACATTATTTTTGTTCAAAATACTGTGATTATTATCGTTTACTGTACTCATAACCTATCAATATATTTCAACAGCAAAATAAATTAATTCAGAAAGCCGTGAATGTTCGTGCAGTAGATGTCTACTTTTTTGCTGAAATAAATTCTGAATAATCTGGAAATTATGAATGTAAAATTATGATATATTTTGTTAAAAGAAAATCATCCCATTATTTGAATTCAAATTGCATATGATGGGATGATACAATAATTTACATCCACTAGCCAATGGTATGAAACCAATGGGGTGTGGTACCTAGTACAAAATCTGCTACCTATATAATAGCCAGTTGTGACTTTGAGTATGATGCTTAACTGTGGTGCCTCTGGTGGGGAGTTGTGATTTAATGCAAATAACTAGAGAATGAAACATATAATTTTGACGATTTTTTTACAATATACTGGGATCTACCTCATGCACATTTTGAACATACTGTCTATCATAATATCATGGGTTTGATTCTAGGAGTGTTTATTATCTCCATTTGATTAACACAGGTACGAGTACAGTTAACCCTTCAAGCGTGGCGAGATTTACCGTATTTACCCGAAAGGAAGAAGGTTTTTTCACAAAAATGCCATCAAAAATATTAGGTATCGTCTTAGAATGAAGTATGAGGATTTAAGATGAGTACACCCCTATTTTAAATGCACCATGAAACACCCAGTTGTCAAGTATATGTCCCTTAAAATATTTATTATTGCATAAAGTAATACATCGTTTTTAATTAATTGCTACAATACTTTATAAAAATTTAATGTCAAATTTCTTAAAATTGCTCCCACAGACCAATGATTCCACTTCAGTGGTAGGGAAGTGTTTAGAGCTGGGTAGGTAATCGCGTGACAAGTTGAAAAAAAATTACTACAGCTGGGCGGTTCCGTGCGTAATATGAAACACAAAGTCATGTAGGCACCAATTAAGGTGTCTAATAATACAATGTAAACAAGACTGATACAATTTAAACATATATACTACAATTTAAACATGATGCTTTGCGTTTGGTATGCCAACGGCAGATGTCAAGTGGACGCGAGTTTCAGAGTGTAGAAAATTTACGAGAGCACTTGAGTAGTATACGCTTTGCTGAGTTTTAAAGTGAAATAGTGACAAGTTATTATTTGTAACTTTTAAATAAGATACCCCAAACAAATGGCAGATCGCATAGAGAAAAAAGGAACTGGTAAGAGGGAAATTATCGAAAGGAATTAAAAGAAGTTACGACAGAAATTTTAAGTTAATGGTGGTGCGCTATGCTGAATAAACAAATAATGGTGCAGCAGGGAGGAAATACAATGTGACTGAAGCAAATTTGCGAAGGTGGAAGCAAGCAAAAGAGAAACTTGAAGGTGCTAACTCAACACAGAGATCATTTAGTGGACCAAAAAGAGGCCGATTTCATGCATTAGAAGAGGAAATTGCAAACTTTGTGGATATTCAAAGAATGGATGGTAAATCGGTGACGTGGGATATCATTAAATTGAAAGCCCAAGAATTAGCATGATCGAAAAACATTCCACTCCTAGAATTTAAGGCTAGTAATGGATGGTGTGTGCGTATGATGCGTTGTAATGGTTTTAGCCTATGACAAAGAACTTCTACCTTCCAAGTTATAAAAAATCGTAAGATTTCGGCTATTTATTGGATTTACGTGAATTTTTTGGAGAGTTACATAAAACTATGGATTTTTATACAATTTTTAACGCCATTTTATTTATTTATTTTGTGCGAAACACCTTGATGAATTCTTTCGCGCATTCACTTAGCTGCATCTCTTTATTCCAAGTTTATGGAATATTGCGCATATCTTGTTTTATCTTAGATTAATACATTATTCCTTGTAAATTTTTTGATAAACAAATTTTAAATAAGCTCTCCAAAAGTAAACTTTGGTGCTAGGACTGCACATCAGGGACAGAGGAAGAAGAGACAAAAAATAAGGGCTTACCTAAATAATTTTGCTTGGTGTGGTAGTAGCTCACTGTCAGTATGCTTCAGTGTATCAAGTTCGGAACAAACTTAAATATAATTTTCCCTATCGCTTTCTTAGCTCGCACGTCGTTCCAAATCACTTTCTACAAAGATTTCCTTCGCAGTTTGATCATGTAGTCCTGCTTGCATTTTCCTACTTTTTGATGCCATCGTAAATAACGGTATTGTAGAAAATTTTAATTAATCTTTGTATGGAAACACAATTACTAAGAAAAAACACAAAATTTGCCTCTGCGTAGATTAAAGTATTCCTTCAGACTATATCTAATAGAAGAATGCGAGGCAAGCCAAGGCGGGAATTTTTCCCATGCGACCCAAATGCACTCTTCATAAAGAGGCAGGATCAGAAATATTTTTGTGAGGCTTGTTTGTAAATTAACCAGTGACGATGAATCCTATTCTTCTCTCGCTATATTGCTTTCAAGAAATGGAAATGAAATAAAAAGCCTGGTCCAGAGAGTGGAAGATCCTTTAGCTTGCCCAACCTATTTTCTCTCAAGAACTGTTGATACATGAACAAACACATTGGCTCGAGAGCGAGAGCCATCTGTAGGTATAGCCTATATCTAGCAGTGGTCTTTATGCTGAGAAATGCTTCTTCTCGGTGATATGTAGGGGTATTTTAGAAGTCGCAATTCTCTTCTATGGTACCTACGCAAAAATTGAATAACTTTTAAATTTATTATATATATCTAAAGTCGTTAAAAATAGAATGAAGTTTTAATAGAAAGGCTCGAGTTTTATTTTTTGAAATACATAAAGAAAATTCTGATTTAGGATAATTCATTCAGCGAAAAATAAAAAGCAAGTTAGCAATCTCCGCGATGTAATGGCTATGTTGGTCGGCTGCATATTAAGAATTTGGCAGATGTAGCCTCTACATTGGTTGGCATTGAGAGGCTAATTATTTGCATTTTAAAATTATTTAGAATCATTGTAGGAATTTAAAACCAAGTACAGTAAAACCTCTACCTTACAAACTCCCAGTTAACGAACACCTCCGAATAACAAACAAATGACATCGGTCCTATCAAACCCCTATTTAAAAGCCTGTTTAAATACCTCTTAAACGAACTCCCACACTACAAAAACTCCCAAATAACTAAGAGAAAAATGGTCTCTTCTGCTTATATGTATTTACCTCTAGAACGAAATTTTGCTTGCAAAATAGTTTTTTTTTAATTTATGTGCAGAAAATGATTGAAAATACAGTGGGCCAATTAGAGCGTAGCTTTGAACAAGCCAATCAGAGCATGTCTTATGTTGGTACATCCTATTTCCGGTCTTGCTGAGTAATCAAGCATTATTGATCAGTACGTCCTAGGTGTGAGAAGGTGTTTTTTGAGAAATAAGGTGTTTTTCTGCATGCTAGAGAGGCTTTAAGCATTTATTGCTCATATTATTTAGTGGTGGACGGTGATTCACGGCACTTATTTTTTGCTCTTCATCTGCTGCTTTTCAAGGTAAGTTTGTAGTTGATCAGCCCATGTTGCTATGATTTCACAAAACTAGTTCATGTAAATATTGTCTTGATATTGTAAATTGTTACAATACCCGGCAATCTTGTGGTAAATTAAAGTGCAATAACACCATACAACACTGAAATTTGCCCTGACTTAAAACTAGGTGATTTTTATGTATCCATATTCGCTGATTACGAAAATGCAAGCCGTTTTTCCATATCACCTAAAGTTTCTGTGAAACACGTCGATTTATGTATACGAAAGCACCCGCTGCAGATCCATTTGGCAGGCAATCCCGAACAAAGCGCTAATGCACTCCTGTATTTTTATGACACTTTCCGGTTTTGAAGCTTGAGGAACGACATTGTATCACGATGTTTACGATAACTTTGTCAGTCTTCCCTTCTCCTTTGCATACTGCGCATTCCAGTACGAGATTTCATTCAAGAATATGCTTATTTTTTAACTTGTATCTATTAATCGAGTTTAGGAGTACTTTTTATGTGAACAGTGAAATCCAAAAGTGGGAGAATCGTTTAACAATTCATAAAATATTTTACACTTGATTTTTTTTCTCATGATGTCTCACAAATGTGTCAATTCTCCGGACTTATTTTGTTACATGTGTGGTGAATTTACCCATAATTCCAAATGAAAATCCATTTCTCCTATAGTGAAAAAGGCTTATGAGTTGTATTTTGGATGCAAAGTTGGGGATCAAGATTAGAGTTGGGCACCACACGTATGTTGCAGGAGTCTTCCACTTGCCGTGTGCATGTGAATTTCTTGCTAGGTAATCTCACCATTTGAGAGGGAGGGATTTTCTTTGATGTATCTCTTCGAGGATATCCGTTGGGGCAGTTTGATGCTAGCTTGGCTAGTTCCGTCCCAACCAAGAAAACATACGCATTGAGAAATGAGAAAATTGATCTCCTACGGTAGTTCAGTGGTAGAACATCTGCCCGGCAAGTGGAAGACCTGGGTTCGATTCCCGGTCATAGCAGACTTTTTTCTCGTTTCAAAATTATTCCCAACTGTACAGCTTATGCCTGTCTGCATAGGATTTTCGGATCGCTTTATCCCATATATTTTGTGTTGCATTAAGTTCAAAGCAGATGGTCTGACAAATTATGTGGGTAATTTTAATCAATGTTAAGAAGATGATAAAATTATAATAACAGTGGTATAATTAACATTTATTTTATATTATGCATGAAATTTTTACAGTGAGCCATTCATTTTTAATATTGAATTAATGCTAAACTAACTTCTACACTTGGAACTTTTTTAACAGGTTGATTACTGAGTGTAATTTTCTAAATTTATTTCTCAGGCCAATGAAGGATTTAGGAGTATATTAATGCATAATATATCATTTGTCTTGTAATACCCATAATAACAAAAAGTTGGCAGAAAACATTAAGTTCTGGAAAGCAAGACCCATGTATGAATGGTGAGGCTGTAGCAGACGCACAGAATAGATTGCAATGCAGCAGCATTGGCCACTCAGTATTTTTAGAGGGAACACTGATGTCTCCCATGGTGCCATGGGCAAATGTCTGAGTGAATGCTGTCATGGCAGTCAACCTGTTAATTTACTACTAGGGATGATGAGAAATAATGGATTTGTCTTTGTGCATTACTGCATTTAAAATTTTAATATAAATAAAGTTATTATTTGACAAATGTTTTTTTTTCTTTATTCATGACAGCAATTCCAACCGAGCTGTATTTGTCCCTTTCAAGAAGGTCATCATCGCCTGGAACACCTAAAGAGTCAATCTCCTCTTGCTTCTGTTATAGCTTTAAAATGTGATGTTTGTTGCACAAAAATTTTCCCCTTTTATTTGGGACTGTGCTCTTTTTAAATCTGTGTAAACAAAAAAAGTTTATACATTCTCTTGAAAAAAATTCTATTTTTCATATTTTGGTTGCTTTTTCTGAAGTAGTGAACCCATGTGAATATTTATCATAGATTTGTTTGTGTAGCATTAAATTGTTGTTATCTACTCCATTTTTAAAGCTTTGGGTTTAAAATTGGAAATATTTTAGAGAAGGCAGTCATATTATCTTTGGAGGAGCCATTGTTAACGTTTGTTTCTGCATTTTTGTACCTGAATTTTTTCACCCTAATGTTGAATGTTTATGATGTGAACTGAATGTTATTGTTATTCCCATTCTCTACTTTTATTCAGTTTACTGATAATCAAGAAACTCATAGCAAGACTTACTTTGTGCTTAACTAGTAATGAGCTTTACTAGGCACCAGTTTTATAGAACTATTAGATGTTTATGTTTATATGTGCATTATAATAATCAATAATGGTCCTTTTATAGATTAATTTTAAATGGCATGTTTATTTTTTGAAAATTTTAAAACTTCTCCCAGTTTTATAGAAAACTACCTCTAACCTTCCATAATTGTTGTTGATTCTCCTTTTAACAATATAGTTGAAAATAATGGTCTTTGGAAGTATTATAAAAAAACTGGATTTGTTTCTGTTGGAGCTTACACCAGTGTTATTTTATTAGATGAGTGTCCAGGCTATAGGATAATTTTTATAGTTATTATATTATTTATTGTTTTGTAACCAAGTTATGAGGATGCCAGTGATTTATAAAGTGAACAAATGTGGCCTTGGAAAAAGTTTATAGGGTTGAGTACGTTGTATGAGAAATGTTTTTCAAACATCCTTGCATTCATAGTCAATTATAAGGTAAATTTATTTTAAAACATGAGCTGGCATTTTAAAAAAGTGTTCACTCATAAATTGGAAGGATGGGGATACTAGTGTTAACAGCTAGTTGTTGCAGTGGCTAGTGTTATTATAATATAGAAACCTTGGTATGTTTATGTTACCCTAATGGTATAATCTCGCCTAGTATCTTGAGCTCAAAAAGACTTCTTAATCCTTGTCTTCAATTAAACATTTAAGGTTAAAGCAACCTCTGAAGGCAAAAGGTTTTTTTAATCTCTTTTCCTTCAACCTTATGAACTTTTCAATATGAAAACTTATTTTTTACAAAGTAGGGCTGTTTGTGTACACTGCATGGAGTACTAATAATTAATTGTCATTGGAGTTTGCCAGAAACTATGTCCAATGATTGAAGTTATTTCACAACTAAGAAAAAACTTTTATGGAAAAGCCTCTCACCATTATTGAGTCAATGTTGAATGGTTCTTTGGTTGGTTCCTATGTACATGTTGTGAGTTATATATCAAGACACTCTAGGAAGACTTCAGTGATAGAGAAATTGTATTTCAATAACTTATGGATATTAATAATAATTTGTTATTATAAGCTCATCTGGAGAAGTATCTCAAGTTGATATTCCTTTACATTATTTATAATACCTCTGATAAAATAAGCATCACATGTTACCATAAAAATTAAGGAATTTTATATATTTTTCATCTCTTGAGGGCACAAATGTCTTGCGAGGACATTCCACATTCTTCTGTGAGAAGAGTTCAGTTGAGATTCCTTTTTTATCTCATGACGCTGAATATGTTTTAGTTTTCTAACATTAATAATTTAGTAAATATTTACAGTTAATGGAATGTATGAATCCCATTTCAGTATTATTTTATAAATTTGTTGTTTTTAACTTTTAACATTTTTTGTTTTTGTACAGTTTTGATGAACTTTTTCATTTTAGTAGCAACCTTCCAAATAGTGTTGCTTTTAAAGAACAATTGAGAATTAGCTATATTTATTTGAGCTTTTTTCAGAGTTTGTTTTTAAAATGTTAAATTCTCCAATTGTGTTATTATCCATAAAAACTGAAAAATTACCTGTTTCTCATTGATGACTGGAATGAGGAGTGTCATAACAGTTTTGAGCCAGAAATTTTCTTTGCGCTCCAAGATGCCAATGCAAATGGCTTCTTGACAGTAGGATGTATCTGCTAGAATTGTTGCTGTTTAATTGTGCTCCTAGGTCATAACCTGGCAACATGCATAGATCAGTGTATCATGTTGTTTATGTTTGTAACTAAACCAACTCTATTGTGGGTTAGTATTACTTTATTGTCGTAAACCATTAAATTACTCAAATATAAGGAGTTGTCGCATTAGTGTCATCAGTATGATACAATGTGAGCAGAATTTGTAGAGAAAAATTCATGCTGAGAGCTAATATGTTGTAGCTGTTTAGTAAATGAATTAGAATTGATTTTTATAATCTATGCTAATACTGATTTCGATTGATTTTATACAAGATATTTTTCTCTCATTTTGCAGTAATATTAATGCTGAACCTCTTTTAGAAGGCCTTTATTGCCTCTATCATTGGAGGCATTTTACAAAATTTCTCTCAGGATTTGTTAACAATTTTATTTTTAATGGATATCAGGTGAAACTGATTATGTTGTGTCCAAACTAAATTTTTACTACTCTGCATAAGGATATTTTGTTATGTGTTAAAGATTGGATAGTATAATGTTGTCAAGATGTCAGTGGCATGTATTTTAGCACAAGTCTATGTTCTGGTTACTTAGGTAATGTTCATTAAAGACGTTGCTGAGTGGCTTTTCACAATGTTATGTACATGTGTTCATACACTTGGATGTGTTAATGTATTTATATATTCAGAGCTCGAAGGTAACAGTAAAATGTTTATTGCATCTCGCATATTTTATATATTTATGCTGGAGATGTTATGCTTTTGAGCAGATTGGACCAAAAGCTTTTCTAACTGTTCATGTTTTGTAGTCATTATGAATGAAAAAACAAAAATAGGTATAAAATCTGCCACAAAAATGAGTACTGCTAACTTTTACTTTTGCCACTCTTGTACATAAGGTTCTCAAAAGAAATAGCATACCTGTTATTTATTTACTTGCCAATTATTCCCAATCCTTATTATTTCAAATAATATTTAGAGCTGGAATAACAGTTTATACTTAGGTTAAAGATGGAATAAAAAGTAGTATGTATTATATGCAAGTATCAAAAAATAAAAATAAATCGTAAAAGCTTGCATAGCAGGTGTCTAGCTTTGAGCTCTGTATATATTTATGAGCACTTTGTATGTCTGTTTACAATTAGCCATATATAAAATAGATAATTCTAATCACTATTGTGTGTTATTGTATATGATTTTTTGTCATATTTATTTTTCTCATGCTTCATAATGAATATCTGTTATTGTTTCTCTTGTTATAATGACCTATTTTTCATGCAACCCAGAGCAAAATTTATTACAGAATTTTAATTAATGTTTTTATGGAATTTTTATAAAATACCTATATTTTTCATTCCAATGGCAAAATTACATTCCTGATTTCCTATGCCAAAAAAATCTTAAATGAAACTTGGAAGTTTTTTTATGCCATATATTGTGATATTTTTGGTCAAGAAGTTTCATTTTTATTTATTTATTATATTTTGTAACCCTGTAAAAATATAACAATTAGTTTTATTCTGTGGTGAATTCCTTTTTATTTCTACACTATGCATGTATAGGGAAAACCTTGGCCAATTTCATCTCCTAAATATAAATTAATTATTGCTATATTTTTTAGCAAATTTTACATTGATATATGTGATGCAGCAGTAGAGAAATTGGCTATATTATGATAGTGAAAGGCTGATGCCTTTCAATATGACTGTTATAGTTTTTAAATATGTGCACCAAGTTGAAAATGAAATAAATTAAATTTCACTGGTAAGATTGTATTATTAGTCCACATTGCTCTTTTTAATTTGTTAAATATTTAATGTAAGCAAAGTCCAGTTAAGTGAATACTGGCTGAGAAATACTTGAAATTGAGAAAGATGTTCATTTTTATTTATTCATTATCTATCAGGTAAAAATCCTTTTATAGTTGAACCATCCTTATTATCACCATTTGATGGAATTTGCTTTATCTTCCTTCATTGCATTAGAATTTGATTCAAAGGATCATAGTATGTTGGTTGATGATGGTAATGATTTTGATGAAAGTTTCAGTTACTTTACAATAAATTCTTGTTCTATTTCAATACTGCATAGCAGTGACTGTCACTTCTTTCACATTCATCTGATCAAGTACTCCGATATTGAGTAATGTATGGGAATTTAAAGTCTCAAACGTTCGTAGTTGAGTTTCCTCCCTGAAGGCTTTTCCAAGTTATCGATACAGATTATGCATGCCACATCAATAAACTGTTCGTAAAAATAGTTTACCTTAATCTGTTCGTTGTTTAGATAGCCAAAAGCCAGTGCTATACATTTCACACAGTAACAAATGATTCCATTCCTCAGCATTCAAGGTCACCGAGTATTGATCACCTTTAATGAGCATGTCTTTTTCCGAAATAATTAACTAAACCCACAGGAAATTTGAACAGAATAGTGTTTTGTCTCAAATTAAAATAATCGGATATTAGTTTCTTTTGGCTAACAAAATCGCACCGATTGGTGTAGTTTAGTTCAACCGATCCCTTGTTTACTTGGGTTAACTGCACGATCACTTCACAGTTTCTCGAGGGATTGAAAACAATGTTGATAATTTTTGTTTAAGCAGAGTTCAAGAAAAACAGTTTCTAGTAACAAATGGGTGATATCACTCACTTCCTTCTTCTTCTGCACAGTTTTCGACTTAGATTTTGAAGTGGGTGGTGTTTGCAGACTTAATAGAGGTGATGGTCGCTACAATTCCTTCTCAGGGGTTGCAGGTTCCCGACCAGGTGGTGGTGGTGAAGTTACCTATCTGTGTTTAGGAAGTAGGATGGGAGACTTTGCACTTGATGGCTTTTGCATGGAAGCAGATGATAAATGGACTGAGTGCCTGGATATATGCTTGAGGAGGAGGAGGAAGGGAGTGAGGAGGTGGAACATTCGGTATTGGTCGAACAGGGATCTACATCGACCTTCAGGGTTGTGAATTTCAGCCCATGAGATAAGCAATACGAATTTCTTAATGCGCAATTATTCTTGCGTAAGCGATGGCACGGATTTAAGCAGAAAATGGAAAAGGAAAGGTCATCTGGCGAATCTTTTCTCATGCTGATAAAAGTACGTCCGGTGAGGTCGGAGAGAAATTTGCATTTTTCATCGTCGAAGAACTTTTGTCTTGAACGATAGTTTCCAGGAAAGGGAGCAGCTCGGTGTAGGGGATGAATCCGTTCGCGAACGACATCTCGTGACACAGGAGAACGTTGCTCGATTTCACCTTCCTGCTTACAACGATCCATTTTTTCGGACTTGGAAGCTGCACAAAAACTGTCGGAAACCACCTCCAAAGCAGTCAACTATTTCACTTTTCGGTCCGTACTCCACTTGAAGTCGATGATGAGATGCATCTTGACGGTTTCGAGTCAGATTCTCGAATAATGAATATCGCGGGTAGCGATGCTATTTATTCTCGAACAGCAACTCTACTCGAGGTAAAAGAGTTGAGCGACTCGGCAGTCGTTGAATTGGGGAAGGGAAAATAGGTCGAAGTATTGGGTTAGGGATTTACCAGTGGACTTTAGAGTGCATAGAGACAACAGAATTCCCCGCAAACGTCCGAATGAAAGCTTTGGAGTTGAAGTGAATTTCGAGCAAGTGAAAACTGTTCTAGAAATTTTGATATCGAATGGACGAGAGGTGGATAGCCGTAGAAATCTAAATATTCAGCCTTTTGATTATTCAAAATGTGCACCGCGAACCAATGGCTTCCCGGTTGAGTAGAAGCGTTTAAATTTATCACGTTGATTATAGGCGAGGGTAAACTATCCGAATAAAACACCGCGAAAAACTTTTCTCGTGCAAAGATCGCAACTAACCAAGTTGTATATATCTAACGTGTTCATTGCTTATGCCAAATTGGTGAAGACGTTTCGACTTTCATCTATTTCCAAAGACGCGTATTCCGCGTAAACGATGCACGTTATGGTTTTTTCGAGCAGATTTTCGAAGGGAGCTTCGATTCTCACGGTACTCCTATCCATCAACCCGACATATTCTTCGTTACCCGAACCGTCAGGTGTTAGATAGAATGCTAAAAAGAAATATCCATGTGCGAACATGCTCAAGGTTATTTGATTACCTTTATCACCGTGATGCACACCGATTGGTGTCCTGCTCCACCTCCCGGGGTTTGAGTTGCGAAGCCTCTCACTCCCGCTCCCCTGTTCCTGTGCTCCCGCTTTCTGCAGGCTGGCACATTTGGATCTTGGGGCTGAAAACGCCGTCTTACTACTCGTCGGGATGGCGTTCCCAAATGGGAGCACCACGCCCAATAAGGTCTCACGAGGGCAGCATCGAGGGAGTGTGTCCTGCGATGGCTTAATTATCCTGGAAACACCTGACGGGCAAATAAAGCACGTCATTCAAGAGTACCTGACGACGATGCATTTACTGTCCGCTCTCAGGTCGGAGGGTCCCAGTAACCTCTGGAACACCATGCGCCTTTCTCAGGACAGTGTGTGGACTGTTGCGGCATCTTGTGCCTCCGATAAGTCCCGCAAACAAGTGCAGGATCCCTCCAACGGCGAGAAGTCTAATAACGGGGTGAACCCTAAAAAGAAGAAGGGTTCCTCCTCAAAGTCAACTCCGCTACCGAAGAGTACTGCCCCCACCACCCACCGTCGGCAACCCAGGGGCCTTCTGGCGCATTGCCATCCCTGGCAGAACCCGTACCCTCCACCTCACATCTGTCAGGTGTTGAGCCTATGGAGGCAGAGACTCCCTGTGCTTCCTCATTAAATAAGAGGAAACTATCTAGTTCCCTGGAGGATGTCCCCTCCCAGCAGCATTGTATGGTCAAGGAGCCTGTTGCCCTGACCTCAGACTATTGCTGGGAAATCTACCCCCCAGGAGCCTGTGTTGCCCTCGCCGGTGGTCGAGCGGTCAGCAAATTTGACCGCTCCACCACTCCTACGTTTCTACCAGGTGGAGCCTACTCTCACCGCCCCCACTACAACGCGTGAAGAGCCAATTGAGTTAGTAAAAGCTCTCTGAAACGGCAGAGGAAGTTCCTCCTCAGCAGACACGAGCGTCCAAGGAGCCTGCCGCCCAGGGCGCACCGGCTGCTGAGGAGCCATTCCAGCTGGTGAAAAAGAGGAGGAAGAGGGCCCCCAAGAAAAAGGCTCACCGTTCCCCTCTCTACTGATGGTGAACGTACAAACCCACCCAGGCCAAAGCCAATTACAGTGTTCGGGGTAAAAGGCCACCCTGAGCTGATTGACGCCCTGAAGGAGAAGTGCGGCGGAGACTTCGAGCTCTCCATTCCAGAGATCTTGACGAGGATCTCCGTCCGTACTCCTGATCAGAAGCAGGAGTTGATGCAGCTCCTTGACCAGATGAAGTTGCAGTACTTCTCCCAACCATCTGAGCAAGCCAAATCTGCTAGACTGGTAATCAAAGGACTGGCCAGTGACTTTCCTCCAGCTAGGGTAACCGAAGGATTAACTGAGGTGGGGGGCACTGTAAAAACTGCCAAACACATGGTGAAAACGGGGGAGGGTGAAACCGTACCTGAGAAAACGTGGAGTTTCATCGCCACGGTCGACAAGACACCGGGCATCCCTCCCCTCCACAAAGTCACCCACCTCCAGAAATGTAGGGTCAAGGTGCGGCACTTCAAGGGTGTGGTCGCATCTCAAACCTGTTATAATTGCCAAAGGTTCGGGCACTCTTCCTTTGCGTGCAAGATGGACACCCGTTGCTACAAATGCGCGGGGAACCATCGGTCTCGTGACTGCCCCAACCCACCCACAACCCCCAGGAAGTGCGTAAACTAGGAGGGGGCCACCCTGCCACATAGGCAATGCCCGACCTATATAGCGGCTCTACAGGGCATGCTGGCGGCTAACGAAACGTTGCTGCTCAGCGCAAAACCAGCAAGGGGAGGACCGTCACGCCCACAGCAGCAGTAAGGAGCTCTGCCTGGGAAGAACTTTGCTGCGGCTGCCGCAGGCTCAAGCCAGATAACCACTGCACATGACCCTGACCTCGCTATAACCAGCAGTGTGTCGAGTGCCAGCGTACCTCTAAGTGAAAAACGTCACGGAAAGGTTGAGGAGCGCGCAACTCCTGCGTCACCAAAACAACAAGCAGCACCGAACGGCAGCTCATCCGCCGCATTCCTGTCTTGCGGGACTACCCCTCCGGTCTCACAGGACAGGGAGGTATGGGACAAGATCTTGTCCATTACTAAGGTGCTGCGACAACACCACCAGCCCTCAGGGTCTACTTCTACTTATGTAGTTTACAGAGATATTAACAGTCCTGCTGATCAAGCATTACTTTCTAACGACCAACACGCAATTCTCGAGTGGTGTAAAGATTGGCAATTAGAGCTGAACTTAGGTAAGTGTTCCGTCATGAGATTCTGGAGAAACAAAGAAATTGAGGCGATGAATTACAGTATAGAAGGCGTACATCTAAAATTAGCCGAATCCGTCAAATACTTAGGTGTCATTTTAACAAGTAACCTCTCGTGGGACACACACATACGAAATATATCCGGGAAAGCTAAGCAGAAACTGGGATTCATCAAACGGATAGTAGGTAAGAGCGAAGAAAAAGTCAGAGACATGTTACTTTTCTTTAGTTAGACCGCTGCTAGAGTATGCGTCGAGCATATAGGATCCGTACGAGAAAGGATTAATCGCCGAGTTAGAGAAAGTGCAGCGAAAAGCTGCTAGATTCGTCAAAAATTGTTATGATAGAAATAAAAGCATTACAGGCTTGATACAGGACTTAGGATGGGAATCACTAGCTGAGCGCCGATCACGTGCTAGGTTAAAACTTCTTGAAAGATTTATAACGAGTACTTTCTCCAGCGACGTCGAAGAAATAATAAAAACTCCCACCTATATCGGTAGAATGGACCATCCTCGTAAAATAAGAGAGATAGGACGGAGAGATACAAAGGCTCATTTTTCCCTAGAACGATAGCTGAGCAGAATAAAACTTGCGATCAAAAGTAACCTCGCGTAGGGGCGTAAACCCAGACCTAATTTTGGAGTTTTCCCCTTGGTGTTAATGGACCCCCTGCCACACACCCTTGCGGTGGCTTGTAGGGTAAACTGTAGATGTACTACTGGAAGATATCGCCAGTTGAAAAAGCGGAAATGGAGCCACACCGTAAGAGGTGTTGCTTCGCGATAGTGGAATGGAACTCCAATGGCATTCGCCAACGCGTTGATGAACTCATTCCACTATTCCATGACATTGGTGTGTCGGTCGCTGCTATATGCGAAACCAGGCTCACCTCAAGCATTGAACTCAAGCCGCGGGGCTGAAGCGTCTTCAGGAGGGACAGCGTCACCGGCGCTGGAGGGGGGGTCGCACTCCTGGTCCACTCTTCGCTCAGGTTCCACGAGTATCCACTCCCTGGTATGGCGGAGCTAGAAGCAGTGGCCGTAGACATCCAAATGACAAGAGGGAGGCTTCGGGTGGTGGCGGCGTACTACCGCCCTGGAAACTTTCTAGAAGATGACGACATCTACGCCTTCTTTTCTCCCGACGGTCGTGCTTGGCGATTTCAATGCTAAGCACGGTGCCTGGATTTCCAGGACTCCTAGCCAGAGAGGGCGTAAACTCCACCGGCTCGCTCAGGTGGCCGGGCTGACAATCCTGGGGCCTACGTTCGTTCCAATCCCTGACGACCTGGACATTGTCATTACATGTAATGTCCAGGCGTCGCTGAATGTAACCACCCTAAGTGAGCTCTCGTCAGACCACCTGCCGATCCTCCTTAAGTACGGCAACCTCCCGGTAAGGCTCCCTCGGCCCCGGCAAAGAGACCTTTTCAGAGCTGATTGGGAAGCCTTTCGTTTCTCAATTGCTTCGGCCCATCTAGCATATCCCGAAGAACCAGAAACCCAAACGCAAGCAGATGCAATGGCAGCTAATGTTGCTGGAGCCATCCAAGCTGCGATGGAGGGGAGCATTCCATGGATGTCCAGTCCCAGGCTGATCTCCCGTCGGCTCCCGGAGCCGGTCAGGAGGCTGATCACGCACCGCAACAGCGTCCGGAGACGGTGGCAACGCCACCGAACGCCAGATCTCCGCAGCCTCCTTGACCGCCTCAACAGATATGTCCGTGAGGCAATAAGAGAGATCAAAACAGATGCCTGGGAGGAACACCTAGCGGAAGTGTCTCTCGAATACAACTCCATCTGGCGGGTCTGTAGGAGGTTACGCACCACACAGAGACGGGACCCCCCGCTTCAGGCACCCAGTTGCATCTATGGGACAGGAATTCCAACCACTGCCCAAGCGTCATAGACGGGAGTGATAAGCCCATCACCCTGAAAAACAAGTCTCCAAAACCTTAAACACAAAACGATACAAGCCAAGCTTATAGCACTGCTGGCAGCTTTGTTCGGGAAGTGGACCTGCCACTTTCCAACTTCGACGAGGTCGACGCCTCATTTTTATCCTTCTCGTGTACTGGCAAGGTCGGGTAAACCGAGCGGACCGCAGAGTGGGAATATAGTGGGTCGTAGGGAGAACGTGTGGCGTGGAGTGCGTGGGTAGATTCCTCGCGGGGTGGTCTGACGTTTAGCGGGTCTCAGTTTACTTTTCCCTCATCTTCCTCTTTTCCCTCCTCCTTCCTGTCTTATCCCCTACATAATTTCCTATCCGTTCCCTTCCCTCTCTTCCCTTTGGGATTTTCGGTGATGAGAACGAAGGGCGTATCGCCTAGATAATGTAAGGAAAACACAAATATCTTTCTTCTATCGTTTCCCTCGTAACCTCTCCCGTTCCGAGCACAAGCGGAACTTCCCCCTTACGTGTGCTGGCATCCAACTATTCTCTCTAGAAGGCGAGCCACGATCGAGCTAAGCAAGGGGGCGATGTTGCAACCAGGCTCCCAACGTCGGGCCCGATCATTCGGGAGAGAGGGTGAGAAATACTCTGATTACGAGTTTGTTTCACGACGTTTCTTAAGGTCAGTCTGTTCCGTAGTCTTTGTATTCTCAATCCTTTGTCTAACCCTTCCAAGGTCTAACCAGAATTTCCTGTAGTTTATTCCCCGGTGAACCTCGGGGAAAGAAGATTAGAGCCCTAAAATTCCTTCCTGTTGATATTTTTGTTTCGACTCGGTGTCGGGATGACGCGTTCGAAAGTGGGAACGTCATGGATCAAAGAATTATCGAAATCAGAGGCAGAAATTCACTGACAGAGATTGGAATTAGACACGGAGGGAACCTTAGACCAGTTATTGTCTAGGATACGGGCAGCGGCGAACTTCTGCCTAGGCAAACTAGGCAGCTGCCCCCAACCTCGGTGGAGGCCCCGACCAGGGGCCGAAATGGTACACGTTGAGGACACAGGACACGGAAAATAATGTCAATTTTTCCGAACGAAATAGAAAATAATTGACCATAGTTAATTTTTTGACAAGTCAAGTGGCAACACTGTGTTTGTGTTCTTTGTTTGTTTTGCATCGCACCTGACTTCATTCTATAACTTGTCACTACTTGTCAGTTCGCGTTGAAAGTGCGTGTTAGAAAGTTGTATCAATTTCAATTTTTCGGCTCAAAGGTTTTATCTTCCACGGTCGTTTTCAGCGCTAAAGAGAGTAAAAAATTATTTAAGATCTACCACAGAAGAGAACAGGGTAAATTCACTCTCTGTGCTGTACATAGAGTCAGAAATAACGCAGTCTGTGGACTATAGTGAGTTCATCCGTTCCTTTGCAGAGAAGAAAGTTCGTCTCATGGCAATGAAATCTTGTAATTATATGTAAATGTAAAAATTATAATGTGTAAAAAAGTATGGTTGGTACTCATCTATTTCATTTCTAAGTCTGCTTGTCTATTTTCTAAAGTCAAAGTACGTTAAATAAATAAAAAATAAAAGTAAAGTTTGTGTTTTGCTAAATTACCAAAACTCTGTTAACTGCCTAGGGGCCCTGGGTCTCTATGTCCGGACCTGGATGCGGGAGTATTATGATAGAGAGAGCGGCGGAACTGCCCGGAAGTCATGGGCTTTTGGAGGAACGTTTGACGAGATTGGTGGATTCGGCCGTCTCTGACGCAGGAAAAAGTCAGAATTTGTGGCAGTTAGCCAATCGTCAACTTATTCCTAGAACTTTGCGATAATTTTCAATCTTCGAATTCCTTGCCCGATGAAGTAATGTGGCGCTTGATTTCGGATCTGTTAGAAGGAAAAGCGGCACGATAGTATCGCGTGAATAGAGACGGTTTTGAGTCATACATCGAAGCTAAAGAAGCAATTCGCGAGGCCTATCAGCCGTTAAATTACAATATGAGGTTGAAAAAGGATTTATTCGTGAGAACGTAGGGCGCGGGCGAACGAATTACGGATTACATGACCTGCCTCGCAGCCCTCTATTAGAAGACGAATTGGTGGAATTGGTATATAGTAATCTGCATCCTAGCTATGCATATAAACAAGTTGCCGTGGCACGCTTATAGACCTCCTCCCGAAGCTTCAACGATGGTGGACGCTGAGTTTGCTTTATCGGATGCAAGGTCGACAGACAAGTTCCGCTCTCGCAACGGTCACAGTGGATCGTAAAGTACGTGGGAATAACTGCTGGTACTGTGGGTAAAATTGTCACATTTTCCGCTAATGTAGGAGGCCCCTACAGAAGTTTTGCCACCGCTGTGGACGCGCCGGAAAAGTGGCGGGAGCATACGTTTGTACGGAAAACGCCTTCGACCCGGGTCTAAGACCCTCTCTGCCTTGTCTTTGTCGGGAACGGACGTGCTTTTCCTTCGCTCCTCTAAGCTAACGTTGCGCAATTCCGACAAACTGCGCTACATGTGGATTGGCTGTTAAACGTGGACTGAAATCTATCTGCTGTAGTGACTGTAGAGGATTGTACCACCTGACCTGTACTCCACTGAGCGAAGATGACCGTCAAGCTCTAGAAGAACTACAACGACCTTGGAACTGCGTCTCCTGTGTCGCGCAAATGCGGTCCAACTGGGGAGATGACACGCCAGTGAAGAGCGCCAGCTACGATCAGGGATTCTCTGGGGATGAAACAAGTACGATGCTAAGGGAACTGCTAAGCCGAGTAAAAAACGTACAGGATGAACAGGTTGAGGTAAAAAAGTCCCTAACTTGGTGCCAAGACGCAATAGGTGGCATTAGCAAGTCAATGGACGAAGTGAATAGTGCCATTGTTGCTATTAGTGAGAGGGTTGATAGTTTAGTAAGTGAGTTGGCTGCCACAAAAGCCCGTGTGTCCAAACTAGAGGGTCGCCTGAACTTGATCGAGCAAGATGCCTTGAGGAATGTCGTGGAAATCCATTGCGTCCCAATTAAAGATGGTAAACCACCCGAGGTTACCGTGTGTCAATTGCGTTTGGCACTGGGCTTAAAACTCGAGACTCAAGATATAGACTACTCTTATCGCGTCAAACCTCGGAAAGAACAATTACGTGACCCAGTGATTGTAGTGAGATTTGTTAGGCAATGTATTGCAAGAGACTTGGTCAATGTCAGAAGGGTGAAGAGAAATTTAGATATGGGGATATTGGGTTGAATTGTACCCCAAGTCAACAACTTTACGTAAATGAAGCACACCCAAAACGATAGAATTATATACGCACAAGCTAGGGAGCTCAAGAGGCAAAATAAATTTAAATACTTATGGATCAGAGGCGGCAAAATCTACATTAGGCCAAATGATGGCAGTGATCTCTATTTAATAAGCTGTGTTGATGATTTAAAAACATTCCGTTAATACGTATGTTCAGCTCTTGTGACTTTTTATATATATACCATGTTAACGCACATTCTCTCTTGTACCATGTCGTTGAGTTTAGAGATCACTTTTCGGGCCAGTACTATCATATTATAGCCGTTTCAGAAACTTGGTTAAACACATTTCCTCTGAAGCAGTCAAATTGAATGGCTATGCAATGGTGCGTAATGACAGAATTGGCCATGCTGGGGGCGGTGTGTGTGTTTATGTACACTCTAGTATAGCTTGTAATATTTTGAAGATCTCTGATGGTGCTCCGTTTAGACCTGAATACATGTTCCTTGAACTCCTAGGTGCTCATAGTAAAATATTACTCGCAGTAGTCTATGGGCCTCCCAAAACAGGTTATTTGAACGAAGACTTCGAGACTGCTTTGACTATCTTCCTGCCCACCCACAAAAGCATTGTGGTCTGTGGCGATTTTAACTGTGACATGCTGAGGCAGTCTTATGACAGTGTTTATCTGAGCAATATCCTTTACTCTTGCAACCTTTCCTTAGTCCCATTCCAGCCAACTCACAACTTAGTTAATAGTAGTACTTTTATTGATTTATTTATTGTTGGCGACTTGACTAGGGTCATAGAATATGGTCAAAAACCTGTCCCCTTCTTATCCGAGCACGACTTAATATACATTAATTATCAGTTCAAGGTTCACATTAACCAACCAAAAGAAATGTGCTTCCGAGATTATGTGCATCTCGATAAAAATGAACTCCAAGGTCATATCGTGAGCTCAAATTGGTCTGAATTCATTAATACTAACTCAGTTGATAAAAAATTGAAATATTTAATTATATCATTCATCAATCACTCGATACTTATGTTACCTTAAAAATATTTACACCTAAGCGCTACCCAGCTCCGTGGATTACGAGCGAATTACGTAGTTTGATAAAACAAAGAGACCGTCTACGTCAAAGACACGGACGAACTAAAATTCCCGCTCTATTTTTAGAATACAAACAGAGTCCAGCAATTGCTTCGTAACGCCAAGCACAAGTACTATTACTCGTGTTTTGCAGAAAAATGGGATGCCAAGTCCACCTGGCAGGAAATTTGGCGGCTGGGTCTTGGTAAAAACAACCGTAATCCTCCGAGTGTCAATTTTCCTCTTGATGACCTTAATACGTAATTCCTAAAGCAGCCATTTTCGGACCAAATGTCTTCATCCGTAACAGATAAGTTAAATGTTATTATGAGCGCAGTATCACGGGGTAGTTTTAACTCTGAAAGACTTTATTTCCCTCACTGTACGCCCAACATGGTTCATCAATACATTAACACGATAAAATCCAATGCTTCTGGAATTGATAATATTAGTTTCAAATACATTAAAATCATGCTCCCAGTTGTTATGCCTATGATATTAGACATTTATAATTGTTCATTGAACTATTCAACTTTCCCAACCCTCTGGAAATCCGCACTGATTCGCCCCATTATAAAAACTAGCAATCCCAAAGAAATGTCCGACTACCGGCCAATAGCACTTCTTTGCGCCCCTTTCAAACCACTAGAACGCCTGGTTTATAATGCCACAATCGAACATCTTTCTCGGAGAAATTTCTTGGATAAATACCAATCAGTTTGAGTTGAAGGCTTTCGCAGCGTTGCTGAATACTGGTGGAGGTTTTCCGGTTTCGCTGCGTTGGCGGCATTTCTGGCTCTCGACGTTTTGCAGACATTGCAGTCTGCATCTTCAGGAGTGGAAACGGCCATCCGAAATCTGAATTCGAACCAAGCAGAAGAAATACGCCAAGAGGTGGCGCATATTATTCGTAAAGCAAGACCACCATCCTCCAACATCTCCACAGCCGAAAGACAGGCCATCAAAGATTTGAAAAACAACAAAAGCATCGTGATTTTACCAACTGATAAGGGAAACGCCACCGTAATCATCTCCAAGGAGGACTACGACGAGAAGATCCGCAATCTGCTGGACGATCCAACTTACTCCACACTCAAAGGCGACCCGACGATGAAAACCGAAAGGAAAATCCGAGAGCTGATTAAGAAATCCTCCATACCTATTGAATACCAACGGAACCTACTGCCGTCATCATCCAGACCTCCACGACTGTATGGGTTACCAAAAATACACAAGAACGACGTTCCCCTGAGACCCATCGTCAGCGCCATCGGCTCCCCAGCATATCGGCTGTCAAAATACCTCGCACGCAGTTTACAGACGTACGTAGACGGAACGGAATCGCACGTGAAGAATTCAGCACATTTCATAGAAAGGCTAAACGACATGAAAGTATCGGAGAACGATATTCTAGTAAGCTTTGACGTGACCTCACTCTTCACTAAGGTTCCCATAAAGGACTCCATCGAAATCTTGAAGGAGCTTATACATCATGGACTGCCGGCAGACTATCCGGAGTTAACAGAATTCTGCCTTACCACCAACTACTTCCTGTGGAACGGACAGTTCTGCGACCAGAAGGAGGGAGCAGCTATGGGCTGTCCTCTCTCCCCCGTCATGGCCAATCTATATATGGAGCATTTCGAGTATAAGGCGCTATCATCATGTGGTCCTCGTCCTTCATGCTGGCTGCGTTACGTGGATGACACATTCGTCATTTGGCCCCATGGGACAAATAAACTTCACGAGTTCCACCGTCAACTCAACCAAGTCCACCCGGACATCCAGTTCACCATGGAAGTCGAAGAGAACGGCACCCTACCATTTCTCGACGTCATGGTGAAGAAGAGACCTGACGGAAGCCTTGGACACAGCGTATTTCGGAAAAAGACGCACACTGATCGTTACCTGCATGCTGCCTCTCATCACCATCCTCAGCAGAAGGCATCAATAATTAAGACCCTGATGCACTGAGCAAAGACGATTTCCGATCCCGAGTTGCTAAAAGACGAAGAAGAGCATATAAGAAGGGCACTCATGAATAATGGCTACAGTCACCCCTTCATCCGGCGGAACATAAAACCGAAACAAAAACCTTCGGTGGAACGACCAAAGCCCACGCAAAAATTCCCTTCATCGCCGGGACATTAGAACGCATAGCCAGGGTTCTACGAAAAGAAAATATCGTCGTCCGTTTTAACACGCTAAGAAAAATAAATGAAGAACTTCCGTCTGCGAAAGATGCATTCAACCAGCTAACATCTGAAGGAGTCTACAGGATTCCATGCAGCTGCGGACACGTATACGTCGGACAAACAGAACGATCCATTCGCTGCCGCTTAGCCGAACATAAACGGGCCAGATGAACAAGAAATGGAGGGAGTCGGCCATAGCGGAGCACTTCACCTCCGACCCGGGATATAAAATCACGCTCGAGCAGTGGCGGCTCGTAGCTAAAATTAGTGGGGGTGCTGCTCCAGAAAATTTTTAGCCTTTGTTTTAAAATTATGTAAAAGGAAAAAACATGTATAAAAAGAAAATTTATTCAGGAACTTGATAAAATCTTAACAAAAAAAACAAACATTTTTTACTTACTTTAACTTAAATTGTTACAGTTCAAGCTTGATCTATTCATTTAAAAATGAAATCCATTATTCTTGTTTTAATTTGCGCAAAAAGTTCAATAATTTTCTCCTTGATCTCTGGATGACAATTGAGGAAATTTTTCTCCATTGAAAGTACTGCAAGCGCATTTAGTCTTTCCATTCATAGTGCTTCTTAAAAAAGTTTTTATTCTTTTCAATGTTGAAAAGCAGCGCTCTGCCTCTGATGTAGTCATGGGAATTGTCAAGAGGATTTTTATAAGTTTCGTAATTTCACTAAAAACATCATCTAGATTATTTTCCAAGATAAATTTCAGCAGCTCAATTAATTTGCAATATTCATGAATATCAGTCCTACAATAGAATACTTTTAGTTCAGTTTCAAGCTTTTCTTTGTCAATCACGGGATAAGCTTCAGTGGTCAGTACTATCTCTTTGAAGCAAAACAGTGCATTTTTAACTTCACAGCCGCAGAGCCAACTTTTCCGTTGGTACCATTCAGAATTAAAGCTACGAATATATTTCTTGTTGTTGCTTTTGCCTGGCTGAGATATTAGAATATCAGGTGTTGAACGACCTCTTTTCTTAACTGTAACTTTCTCATGGAGAGATAGCTGTGAAAACTTAAGCTGTTGAAGTTCACTTACAGTCACAGAACTTATTTCTTGGGGATGCAAGGCCATGGTTCAAGTTTTCTGTTAAATAAAAGAACCGAAAAAAATGAATCAAATAGAATAGCTAGAAGCAGAATAATAATCTAATTCTACACTCTTCTACACTTTATCACATTCAAGATTATGGTACACGGTTTTTAAGCACAACACACTCTGAGTAAAAAAAACTTCCTTCCACCATCACGCCAGAGCCGGCACTGCGAGAGCAACAGTGCTCTCTATACCTGGCAGTCCCGCCTTCCTCCCCACCCCCCCACTCCTATGTGCGCATACGCACAACAGTCAAACACCACGTCGCTGGCACTGTGAAGCGTACAGTTCCATACAAAGTTTTTTGTATCTTTTTCATAAACTGGGGGATGGCTACTGAAGTACTGACATTAAGCTTAAGGAATATATATTGTACTACAAAAATAAAGAAAGAATTAAAGAAAAAAGGATTCATTATATTAAATGTTATCGATAATATCAAGTGGAAATAGGGGGTGCTCCAGTTCCGCAGTGCTTATACACGAGCCGCCACTGCGCTCGAGGAAACGAAATTGCTCGCGAAAGAAGATCGATATTTTCCGAGGTTAATTCGCGAAGCTATTGAAATCGAAAGACATACAGTCAATTTCAACCGGGACGACGGTTTGCACATCAGCGCAACATGGAAGCGACTCTTCCAACGGAAAAGTGAAAGGGAAGAAAAATACGTTGGAGCAACCACCAAAGAGAAAGGGATAGCAACTCGAACGAGCCAATCAGCGATGGACAACGGTTAAACTAGGAAGGCCGAGTGGATATAAAAGCAGATCCCTACCATCGGATCTCACTTCATCTCCTGAAGATGCAGGCTGCAATGTCTGCGAAACTTCGAGAGCCAGAAATGCCGCCAACGCAGCGAAACCCGAAAACCTCCACCAGCAAATACCAAACAGGCTTCCGTAAAGGATATAGCACTCAATCTGCTTTACGTAAAGTTACTGATGACATTTAGCTTTCCATTGATCAAAGAAAAGTAACGGTGTTGGTCCTATTCGACATCAGTAAGGCTTTCGACTCTGTATGTCACGAGAAACTGCTGCTTCGCTTGAGTGAGCTTGAGTTTTCCAAATCGGCTCTGTCTTGGTTCCATTCATATCTCTCTGATCGACAGCAGGCGGTTAAAAGCACGGATGGCCAAATAGCTTCTCATCTGTTTACTGTAGTGTTCCGCAAGGGTCCATACTCGGGCCACTGTTGTTCTCAATATATATTAAAGACCTTCCTAATTCAATGTGGAACTGTAAATATCATTTTTATGCCGATGATCTACAGATTTATCTAGATTGTTACCTAGAGACATATATGACGCTATTGTCAAAATAAATGAAGATATAACTTCCATCTGCAATTGGGCATCCGAAAATTTACTGAGGTTGAATCCTACCATGACCAAATCTATAATAATTGGTAGTGCTAAGTACGTAAATAGTTTAATGATTGGTGACTTACCTAAAGTAATGGTTCAAAATGTGCAAATAGAATATTCAGATTCCGTAACTAGTCTTGGAGTGACTCTTAACAGAACATTGACGTGGAATGATCACATTAGCTCTATTTCTAATAGAGTTAACAGAACGTTATATCAACTAAAAGAGTTCAGGAGCCTTATTCCCACTACCCTCCGGTAAAGACTTGTTAGTATGTTAGTGTTTCCGCATATAGATTACTGCTCAATTGTATACTCAGACCTCTCAAAATACCTTAACCTAAAATTGCAGAGACTGCAGAACTCAGGTATGCGGTTCATTTTTAATAGTGGCTTTGATGAGCATGTAACACCATTTTACTAAAAATTAAAATGGCTAAAAGTTCTACAAAGACGAGAACTACAAAAGGCAACGTTTACATTTCAACTTATTAAAACTAATTTACCTCTTTATCTGCACGATAATGTAAAACTTAATGCAAATACTGAAAAGCGCTCAACCCGCTGTACGGAAGAATTAAACATCCCGCATTATGGAACCGTTAAATATAGTCAGTCGTATCATGTCACTTCCTGTAAACTGCGGAACTCTGGCACTGTAAGGAGACATGAGAGGCGTAGCATAAGTGGGAGCTAAGCCGGCCCTCGGGTTGGCGCTGTCGACGGTGAAATACCACTACTTTGATAGTTTCTTTACTTACTCGGTGAGGCGGAGGGCGTGCGCAGTCGTCGATTCGTCGCGGCTGCGTCACGGTATTCTGGATCCAAGGGAGTCGCGGTCGCACGGGGGACGGTCGTCCGGGCCGGGGGGAAACCCTCGGCCCGCGGCACCGCCCCTCGTCCGCTCCGTCCCTAGCTCGTGTTTATCCCTCCCGATCCGATTCGAGGACACCGCCAGGTGGGAAGCTTGACTGGGGCGGTACATCTGTCAAAGAATAACGCAGGTGTTCTAAGGCTAGCTCAGCGAGGACAGAAACCTCGCGTGGAGCAAAAGCGCAAACGTAATTCTTACGGTGGATCGGATCTAGCCTGGATTTCCCGGATTTTACAGTCAAATAGGCCAACAGCGCTACTATTCCAATCGTGAAAGCGGACAGTAACCGAGACGCATTTAGCGGGGGGTTCGAGGAAGTAATCGAGGAAAGTTCCTTATCGGTTCAACAGGATTCTGATCTGATGCGGTTCTTAGACTGAAATAAAATTGTTTGAGAAGGTCCATGGTAGGACAAAGATAGTCGAGCGCCGCATCGTGCTCAAAGACCATGCCCCTATCAAACAGAGGTATTATCCCGTGTCATCCATCATGCAAGAAATGATAAACAGGCAGGTCGATGAAATGTTGTCGGATGGTATAATAGAACCGTCAACGAGCTCGTGGTCATCTCAGGTCCTTTTGGTCCCCAAGAAAGACGAATAGAAACGTTTCGTGGTCGATTTTCGGAAAGTGAATGCCTACCCTTTGCCATATATTTCTAACATTCTAAACAAGTTGAGGTCCGCCAAGTTTGTATCAACTCTTGACCTCGAAAAGGGATATTGGCAGGTGGAACTCGCTCGAGATTGTAAGGAGATAACCGCCTTAACCGTGCCGGGACCGTGTATTTCCATTTTAAGGTTATGCCCATCGGTTTGCATAATGCAGGCGCAACGTTCCAGCGCCTGATTGACAAAGTTATAGGGGCGAAAATGGACCCATACTGTATTTCCTATCTGGACGATGTCGTTGTGGTTAGTGAAACCTTCACGAAGCTCCTGGAAGCACTTAAGGGAGGTGTTCAGGCGATTGAGCACTGCAGGATTGAAAATTAATATCGATAGATGTAGATTTTCAGTCTCGTTTGAAATTTCTGCGATATATAGTAGGAAATGGTGTTCTGGAGACGGACCCGGGAAAGGTTTCGGCTTTTGTAAATTATCCACGGCCAACGAATATATCAGAGCTACGATGATTTTTAGGGTTCGTGGGGTGGTATCGGAGATTCGTTCCGAATTTTGCCACCGTCGCCGCTCCTTTAACAGACCCTCAAAGCGAAAAATCGGAAGTTTTTTTGGTCGGACGACCAAAAAAGTTCATTCGGTAAACTGAAGGAGAGTCTCGTTTCGGCTCCAATATTGTCTTGCCCTAATTTTGACCTCCCTTATTGCATTCAATGCGATGCTTCTAATGTCGGCCTGGGAAGAGTTTTGACACAAAAATTTGACGACGAAGAACATGTTATCGCCTATTGTTATCGCACACTCAGCGCCTCCGAGAGAAATTATAGTGCCACCGAGAGGGAGTCTCGCTGGACTATTCTCCAATACGAAATTTAAGCCATATGTGGAAGGTTACCGATTTTCGGTGATGATGGATCATGCCTCTCTGAAATAGCTATTCAATTTTAATAATCTGCAAGGCCGGTTGGCGAAATGGATCCCGCAATTGCAGAAATACGACTGCAAACTTGTTCACCGCAAAGGGAAATTTCACATGGTCTCGGATGCCTTATCGCGCATAGGAGCTTTAGAGAACGTGTCGGCATTCCAAGGGGCAGCGAAAAGTGACGAATTGTACTTAGATTTACGCGAAAAAGCAGAGAAAGAGCCTACAAAACATCCACGGCTTCGCGTGACCGATGGTACGGTCTACGAGAGGAGCCACGCACGAGGAGGCCTTAATGAATGGAAGTTGCTGGTCCCTGATGGTGAAAGACAACGACTTCTAGAGGTTAACCATGATTCCTCGCGGGGCGGACATTTGGTGTTTTTTAAGACCTTGAAGAAATTACCACACTTCTACTCATGGCCAGGTCTTAGGAAAGACGTTGGAAATTCTGTTCGACGATGCCAACTCTGCCAACCCTACAAAATGGAGCAAGTTAAACCCGCTGGTTTAATGAAGCCACGGGAAATGATGGTACCATGGACAACGGTCGCCCCTGCCACGATCTATTAAAGGTAGCAGATATTTGTTGATGTTCGTAGGTGTGAGAATGCGTTGGCCGGTGGCCATTCGCTAGCGCTGCGTAAAGGAAAACCATGTCGCGGAATACTTCCGCACTCAGGTTATAAACCAGTGGGGATGCCCGGAAATGTTGTTGTCACACAGCGGTCCCCAGTACGTGAGTCGGGCGTTGCAGAATGTATGCCGCTTGTTGAATGCGCGACTTTGCCATACCGCCCCTTATTTTCCACAAGCAAATCCCTTCGGGCGAACTAATCACACCCTAAAAAAGATGATATCGATGTTTTGTGAAACATCACAATGAAAATGGGAAGAAAACTTGTCCGACCTAAAGTTTTCTTTTCGCACGGCAATTTCTGAGTTCAAGGGGTAGACCCCAGCCGCATTGGACCTCGGGAGGGGGATGAGGAAACCCAAGTATGTGAACCGAACCACCGATTTGATGGAGTTCGAGCCGTGCAAATGTGCCGATAATCTTAGAATATCCCTACAGGAAATATTTGATAGTGCCAGTGAGGCACAACGAAAAGCGTCAGACAGGCAAGGTAAATATTATAACTAGCGTCGGCGTGAAGTGAAATTCGCGAATAATACTCTGGTGTGGCGAAGAAATCACCCCAATACGATGCGGCAGGTTTCTCATCTGCGGAACTCGAAACAAAGTTTGTAGGCCCTTATGTTATTGGGGGAGAAATCTCAGATCCGTTTACCCCTTACTAACACCTAGAGGGAAGCCATCAGGTGAATGGCATGCACGGGCTTTGAAGGCAGTATACTGAACCGCAATGCACGCCGGGCGTTGTAGCTGTTGGTGAAGAGACACGTCGATTATCATTTAACGGGAGGGGAGTGGGGTAACGTGCACGATCGGGTGCCTACTTTAAACGCCCGCCATGGCGGGTTGCATGGGTTCCACAGAGGTTTCCGCCGCCTCACGGGAGGTATATAATGGGCGAGTTCGCGAGGCCGAGGCCACCGGTCAGTCCTCCTCCAGCAAGAAGGACTCGGTAGGGAAGAAGGCAAAAGGAGGGAATGCCAAAAGCCAAGCGGCTACTCCTAGGTTGGGAGTACCAGTGCGCTTACTCCGGCCCCATCACTCCCCTTGACCATCCTGACCATTCTTCCACCACCAACACCAGTACCTTCTCTCCCACCTCCAAAGCCATCTGAAACCGTGGAACCTGAACCCATGGATATTTCCTTCTTTAGTAATAAGAGGAAGCTCGAAGAAACGGCGGAGGACACCCCGCAGCACGTATTTGCATCCAAGGAGGCTACCACCCAGGATACTGAACCTACTGCGGCCCTCAAAACACCCCATCTAACTCCCTTGGGTGAAGAGCCCATGGAGGCTGAGGTCTCCCCATCAACCTGCACTGCCTCCTCTGTCCACAAGAGGAAACTCTGCCTTCCTTGAGAACTACCTCCCTCAGCAGACCCTTGCCCCTGAAGTACCTGAAACGCAGGCTGCCCATTCTGCTGTTGAGGAACCGTTCCACGAGGTGAGGAGAAAACGGACCAAGAAATCTAAGAAAAAGGCTGTCACCTCGCCTAGGAGGCCTAAAATAAAGCCGATCAATGTGTACGGCATAAAAAGCCACCCGGAGTTCATCGATGCCCTTAAGAAAAGGCTTGGAGATGAATTCGAAGTAGCCATTCGGAACGTCATCGTTCCGTCTCCTGAATAACAGGAGAAGGTTGCCCATCTCTTGGAGGAAAAGGAACTGCAGTACTTTTCCCAGCCTGTCGAGCAATCCAAGACATCCCGGCTGCTGATCAAGGAACTGGCCAGTGAATTTCCCCCAGCAACGGTAGCTGCTGGACTGGCGGCACTCGGGATGACCGTCAAGTCCGTCAAGCACATGGTCCAATCCAAGGAAGGTACCATTGAGCCTCAGAAAACCCGTAACTTTATTGCTACAGTTTACAAAACGCCGGGTATCCCCCCTGAACAAGGTCATTCACATCCTTAACTGCAGGGTCCAAGTGGAGAACTTTAAAGGTAGTGTCTCCCCGCTGACCTGCTACAACTGCCAGAGGTTTGGACACTCCTCTCTTGGCTGCGAAATTCAGCCAAGGTGCTATAAATGCGCAGGGAGTCACCGATCCAGAGACTGCCCCAACTCACCGACGGCGCCAAGGAAGTGCACTAATTGCCCATCCAGCCACCTACAGGCAATGCCCTGTATATCTTGAAGCTCTCGAGAGGGCGCAGTGAGCTGGCGCAAAGAATGATGCTGTCCAACGGAAAGCAAACAAGAGCAGAAATGTGACGCCCACAGCTGTCGCCAAGCACTCTTCCAATGTTGTTCCGGGGAAGATCTTTGCAGCAGCCTTGGCCAATAGGCCATAAGCCCCACCTGACTCAGACCTCCAAAGGAGGGCTGAGCCGGCCATTCCTGAAAATGTTGCCAAGCAGGTGGCACCACAGGGGGTAATTCCTCCCCCTGGTGCGGCGCAACCCTCCAAAGCCACCACGTCCCAAGGTACTCTGGTGACGAAACCCCCACATCCTGCACCGCGTGGCAAAACGACAGCCACATCCTCGACGAGCGAGCATGTCCCTCCCGGCTCGAATGACGAGGAACTCTGGGACACTGTCCTGTCCATCACCAGGGTGCTCAAAAGACACATCACCAGCCGTCAGGGACTACTTCTCCTGGCCTTGCTGGAGGAACTGGCCACTTCCAATTCCGGCAATGGAGCTACGTTCTCGATAGTGCGTTGGAACGCCAACGGTATTCGCCAGCGTGTTGACGAGCTCCTCCCACTCCTTCATGACCTTGGTGTCTCGGACGCTGCCATCGGTGAGACGAAATTAAATCACAGCATCTCCTTGAACCTACGGGGGTGTAGTGTGCTCAGGAAGGACGGGATCGGCGGCCCTGGAGGGGGTGTCGCCCTCTTTATCCACGCATCCCTGAGGTTCTACGAGTTTCAGCTCCCGGAGATGAACCACCTCGAGGCATTGGCCGCGGACATTCGCATGACCAAAGGGAGGTTGTGAGTGGTGGCGGCGTATTACCCCCCTGGACACACCCTCGATGAAGACGATATCTATGCACCTTTCCCCCCAGATGGAGTCCCGACAGTCGTGATTGGCGACTTCAACGCCAAGCATAGAGCCTGGAACTCCAGATTGTCAAACCCCAGGGGGCGGAAACTCCACCGGCTCATCGATGAGGCGGGGTTATCTGTCTTGGGGTCCAGAACTCCGACCTACCTTCCTGCTTTTGACGTCCTGGACATTGTCATCTCCAGTAATACCCAGGCGTCCCTGAATGTGTCCACTTTGAACGAGTTATCGTCTGATCACCTACCGATACTACTTCATTACGACAACCTCCCGGTCAGGCTTCCCACTCAGCAACGGCGTGACTATGCTAGCGCGAACTGGGTAGCCTTCCGTCTGCACGTCGCTTCAACCCTCCCGGCAAACGCTGAGGAGCCACAAACCACTGAGCAAGCTGATGCCATGACGACCCATGTCTCTGGTGTCATTCGAGACGCAATGGAGGGGAACATCCCCTGGAAATTCACTCCCAGGCTGATCTCTAGACGGCTCCCGGAGCCAATCAGGCGCATTATTTCTTACCGAAATAGCGTGCGGAGAAGGTGGCAGCGTCACCGCACGCCGGATCTCCGTAATCTCCTTGACCGCCTTAATAGGGAGGTTCGCGAGGAAATCCGGGAGATCAAGACCGATGCCTGGGAGGAACAGTTGGCAGAGATGTCCCTCGCTGACCATTCCATCTGGCGGGTTGTCGCAGTCTGAAAACCACCCAGCGGAGGGATCCTCCACTCACAACCACTACTGGGCTTGCCTGCTCCCCCAAGGAGAAGGCGGAAGTGTTTGCAGAACACCTCGCTGGCGCCTTCCGCCCAAACCCCTCCACTGCTGCATCGGTGGATTCCTAAACGTCGGTGGAATCAGCCATGGAAGAAATTCGGAGCTCAGCTGATCCTGACTGGGACTTCTTCCCTCGGATCCGCACCGAAGAAGTCGTTGTCGTGATGAGGAAGCTATCCTCGCACCGCTTTCCAGGCGATAATGAAATCAGCGGTGTTGTGATTAAACAGCTCCCTGTTGCCGCAGTGCAATTTCTTACAGTACTGTACAACGGCTGCCTAAAGACCCGGTACTTCCCTGAGGAGTGGAAAAGGGCAAAGGTAATTGGAATACCCAAAGCGAACAAGGCTACGGTTGTTGTCGGAAATTATCGCCCCATATCCCTCCTCAACAATTTCGGGAAGATATTTGAAAGGCTAATCTTCCCGACACTGCGGAGATACCTTTCCGAAAGGAATGTCATCCCTGGAGAGCAGTTCGGCTTCCGCCAACAGCATTTCACCACGCATCAGCTTGCCAGGGTCGTCGGCTTCATCACCGGTGGATTTAATATCCGACATAGGACGGCGGCAGTTTTTCTGGACATTAGCCAAGCTTTCGAGGCACTAATGGCCAAAATGCTGTGGGCTGGCATGCCTCTGCCTATAATTCACCTCCTGAGGTCCTACCTAGGGAACAGGAAATTCTGGATGTGTTGGGAGGGAAAACGATCGGTGATTCGCCCGATCCACGCGGGCGTTACCCAAGGATCCGTCCTAGGCCCAGTACTATTCAACACCTATACCCACGACTTCTCCAGGGACCACGGGCCTCAGGTCATCGTCGGCCTCATCGCCGATGACGCAGCCATCCTCGCCAAATCCACGAATGAGGCACAAGCAGTCAAATACCAGCAGAGGGCCCTGGCTAAGGTGGACGCCTGCTACTGCAAGTGGCGAGTAGCAGTAAACCCTTCCAAAACTGTCGCCATCATGTTCCGCGCACTACCGATGGTACAGCCGGCAATCACACTCTCCCTGCATAGAAACGCTATCCCATGGTCCTCCGAGGCCAGATACCTCGGAGTCACCATGGATAGAGGGCTCACCTGGTGCCTGCACATCTCCGGCGTAAGAAGGGCTAGAACAGGCGCAGTACGCAGACTTGGCTCTATCCTTGTCTCCAGGGAAGTCACCCTGGGAACCAAGGTTTGGCTATATAGGGCCTGCGTACTGCCAGTACTAACTTATGCCTCGCCGATATGGTCCGGCGCGGCACCCACGCACACCAGGAAGATCGCCGTAGTGCAATACAATGCCATACGGATGATCTTAGGAGTCATCTGGAGGAGCTTCGTCAGAGTGACGGAGCTCCAAGCCACAACAGGTGTGGAGCTTATAGAACGCGTGCTGGAAAAGAGGGCTAGAGCGTTCTATAGGAAGACTGCCGGCTCCCAACATGCCCTCATAAGGCAGCTCTCAGGGATCCGAGTGATGCCCTGGGACGGGTTTAAGCGCCTCATTGCGTCGATGGGGGCTGAATTCGCCCCACTGCCCAAGCGGCTAAGGCGGCAATAAATCCTGCCGCCGCTAAAATAAACCTGTAAACAAAACAGTAAAAAGAAATCAATACCTGACAGGCTTATAGCTCAGCTGGCAGCCTGGTAGGAAATGGCCATTGCCTTTCCTAAACCAGACTCTGCAGCAGTCAGAGGCCGAGGCATGATTTTTAGCCTTCTAGTGTACTGGCAAGGTCGGGTAAACCGAGCGTACCGCAGAGTGAGAATATAGTGGGTCGTAGGGAGAACGTGTGGCGTGGAGTGCGTGGGTAGATTCCTCGCGGGGTGGTCTGACGTTTAGCGGGTCTCAGTTTACTTTTCCCTCATCTTCCTCTTTTCCCTCCTCCTTCCTGTCTTATCCCCTATATAATTTCCTATCCGTTCCCTTCCCTATCTTCCCTTTGGGATTTCCGGTGATGAGAACGAAGGGCGTATCGCCTAGGAAATATGAGGAAAACACAAATATCTTTTTTCTATCCTTTCCCTCCTAACCTCTCCCGTTCCGAGCATAAGCGGAACTTCTCCCTTACTTGCGCTGGCGTCCAACTCTTCTCTTCCGAAGGCAAACCACGACCGAGCTCAGCAAGGAGGCGACGTTACGCTACAAATTTCGTTTGATTACCTCGAGGGACGGTGAACGTTTTAACTTCCACGCGCTTGAAAGGATATATTGCGTCGGCTTTCTCCAACTACCGGAATTGAGCCAATATAATGGAGGGTTCTATATCAAAATGCTCAATTTATAGAGTAGCATCGAGCATTTTCAACACGGAAGTACCCGCAGCCTTCTTCATGATGTAGAAACTTGGTTTTGCGAGCGATAATTTAACTCCCATGTGGACTCCATTAAGTAAGAGACGCTGTTGGTTTAATACGTCGGCGTGCAGTTTTCCGTAAAGCTCCACGACGCTACTGTTAGTAAATCCACAATGTCTTCCCCAGTCTTACTTTTCAGTAGAACTGCCAACGTGTATTTGGAGAACAAATCGATTACGGTCAAAATAAATCCATATACATACCTTATTGTATTTTTTCAAATTTCGCATATCGTTCAAATTGCATTGCCACGTTTCGTCGATATATAAAACGTCGTAAAAGTTTCTTTGAAATCGCTTTCGTAACGGTCTATGCAACGAATCCAATCAATTTTGAACTTTATTTTTTGGTACCTTTTTATTCAAAGCTTTCCGCAATTTATCCGCGATGGAAAAACCCGCAGGATTTGTAGGATCGCCGAAAATACTTTAAATTACTTTATCGGAGTCCACGGTGTCTCTTTTTTTCGAATCCGAATCCCCGCCGCGGTAAGCTTCTTCCCCGCTTTGATGTTATTTTTTTGCTTGACGCCTCTGCGCGGCTTAATCTCTATATCTTATCTTCCCATGGTTTGTCTAACGCTGCACTATCTCACTTTGTGCGGTTGGTTAGAGATTCTAAACCCGCGCCGGTCTCCTAACTCCTAACTCTTTTTCTTTCACGAACGGGATACTAATGGATTTCTTTTCTCTGCCGCAACGTTTAAATAAGTATCCAACGCACGCTTGTATAGATGCCATTTATCTACATCTCCCATATCTTTCCTGCTTAAGACTTTTTGCATTACTTCGTCTAATTTAGATATTCGTTCTTTCGATCGTTCTCTGTCAAGAACTTGGGGGTTGATGAGTAACATCTTTTTGAGACTCATTGGCTTATCAGACTGCCTCTAATTCCACTCCGAATGGAACCGACGAGCATGGGAAGAAAATAACCATTCTGAATCGACAATCTCCGCTTCTGTTTTAAGGGACCTCTCTTATTATCGAGCGCTCTCAACGATTTACAATGCTTCCTTAGATTTTTCTTTAAGGCAAGGCTTATTTTATGATTCCCGTTCACAGTGTTCAAGCAGCACTCGCACAAGACTTTGAGTACCTCTTTGTCTATGTTTTTCAAAATCGCGTTACGAAATTTAGGCTTGGCGTTTTTAAAGACGTGTAGCGAATGCTTATTAGATCTCAAGCTTATCATCATCGATCATATGCGACGGCGCTTAAACGATGGTAAACTCATCCGGGAATATACACGTGCTGAATCGCTAACGATTGTCCGTCTCTTGTCAGAGGTCCAACACTAAATAAACGTAAGATTTGAAAGTCGCGTCATTATATACCCTCATCAACTCGCTGGAATTTTCCGGGTAAACCTGTCTCGCCAAATTTCCGAATTGCAGTTTATCGCGAGGATATCAAAACGCTACGATATATTCAGCATTGAGAGAAATATTTCTCGCCTGAGGGCTCTGATAAAAACCCGAGGAATGAGAATCATTGAGATATTAAAATTATGAGATCCTTAGGTAAATAATTCGCTGACCTGCTTAGTGTACCAGTCGTGCATTAAATCGTCGATGTCGTATAAGTTTGGAATTCTACTCGGGTTATCGAAAGAAGGAACGTGATTCTCGAGTTCTATTTCTTTCAAACGATGTTCACTTCTGGGGCTGCAACACTACACCTTCAACTAAATTGTCGTCTTTCCAGAAACTTAAAAACAAAACTAGTTTTACCACAACATGAAGGACCGACGCCGATGCAAATGAAGGGATGTGCCCACCTTAACGTCATGGTAAAGAGTGGAGATTATTTTTAAATTTGAGCACTATAAATAAGAGGGAAAATTCCAGTATGTTCATCATCGGAAAAAAGGCCTCATCCCACGTTCTCTTTCTAGGAATTTTGTAGTGACCCCTTACAAGAGTGTTTATGACATCCTTGCATAGTGCTTATCATCCATAGCATTCAACGCTACTTTATTCATCTCTACAATGAATAATTCATGCTTCGTGCTTCTTATGACCATCATCTTACTAAATTCTGACGAGTATTCTCTTAAACAATTTACATACCCATCGAACCAGCCCATCTTCTCCCGGAAATACTTCATGGATGACCGCAATCTTCCGAGATAGTCGGGGTAGGTTGTCCTCTTTGACCAGAACCACGGTCCCGGGCTAAGGACTCTTCTGTGCTGACCACCATTTTCTTCTTTGCATAAGTGATGTTAGGTAATCCATGGACCACCACTTCCATAACTGCTGCGTCACCTGTTGAATATGCTGCCATCTGAAAAGATGCTTCAACGACACATCAGACAGACTAGGTTCAGGTAAGGAGGTTAAAGGACCCCCAATGAAGAAATGACCAGGGGTAAGTTAACTGGGATCATTAGGGTCATCGGATAAAACTGTGATAGGTATGGAATAATTTAAGCAAGCTTCTATTTGTGCGAGAAGGGTGGGCAATTCCTTGAAAGTAAAAATGGAATTTACTATTATTCATTTAAAATAATACTTCATTGATCGCACTCCGGGTCCTTATAATCTTTCGATGTGTGGAGAACTGGGAGGAATAACGTTGGTGATTACTGTCATATGCCAATTGGGCGCAATGTAGGCGTCCACTTACGAGAAGCAAGTTGCTGTCATCCCTGAATAGGTGAAGATCTCTTAGTTGACTCTTGGGTGAAACTTGTCCATTTTCAATATTCTTGAATCATTTTTTATAATCTGCTCTATCTTAATGCAAGTGTGAAGTGCTAGCCGTAATTTGTATGTCGTCATAATGCCTCCTCGTTTATTTTCAGGGTACTTGGCATTGTGAGAGAATTTCAAGCAATACGCAACTACTCTCTGAAGTCTGAATAGCGATGAATATCTACTAGTTATGTCATCTATAACTGGTTGAGTTCTCATCGCTGTGAGCGATGATGCCCGTTGCTCTGGCGCTTCCACAATTTGCATATTGCAGCTTGTAGTCAGCCACTGTAATTCACACGGACTTAGCCAGGCAGGGCTTTGCCACCATAAGGCAAGGTTACACAGGGTTGAAGGGTCAGAGCCACGAGAAATCAGGTATGCTGGATTTTCTTCGGAGGCCACATTTCTCCAGTGACCTTGAGCTGCTAGCTCCTGGACCTGGGCTACTCTGTTTACTACAAACTGTTTCCATCGCACAGCTAATGCTGACAGCCATGATAGGACAATTGCTGGGTCCGTCCACAAAATTGTCTTGGAAATATCAAAATTCAAAATGGGTGCTACTTTAATTACAATTTGAGCAAGCAATAATGCTCCACATAATTCCAATCGAGGGATGTTTGATGTTGAACACAGTAATTTTGCTACTACCGCCCCTCGCTGAGAGAGAGTGCCGGTATAAACAAGCACCTTAAACTCTTTCACTTGCATCTGAAAACCCATGTAATTGTATGTCTAAGACAATTCCTTTGGCTAAAACATGTTGTTCCCAGTTTCTCTTTAAATTTGGAATTTTCCCCACGCTAAGGTGTTTATCCCGTCGTCACAAACATAACGTTTGTAGTCAGAAGCACTCAAGGCAACTTTATTCATTTCTATCGAATAAAGTTCATGCTTTTTACTTTTAATCACATTCATTTTGCGAAATACATCAGAATTATCTCTTAAACAATGTACATAATCATCAAATTTTAAACCTTAATTGATAACTGCTTAGGTTATTCCTTTTGCGTTTTCCTTTTCCTTCGAATCTCTAACTTTAAATGCGTACAATTTGCTCCGCAGTTCTACAAAATGAGTCATCCGTCACACTCTTCTTTAAATTTTCCAATAATCTTTTTATTTTTATCGGAGAAGCAAAGGTGGTCCTTTGGAAAGTTGGATGTGTTATAAAAGTCCAAGTCAGTCAACCTATCTTTGTAAAAGCCATCAGTCCTTACTTCATAAATGAAGCTGTCAGTGTCCATGTAAGATAGGTTTAACCCGTCACCGAATTTAGGCTTCATCCTCCGATAGTGGAGGACATACATCAATGTTTTACTTAATTCTAAAACGGATAATCCTATATAAATTTTCATTAATGATCGTTCGGTCGAGGAATGTTGATTTGGATATTAGTTTATCCAATCGTTTTTCATTGGAAACCAATTCCAAATTTATCCTGTTCCGAACGTTCTCCATGGTTTTGCCAAAAACGGAGATATTCGTTAATTTGTAAAAATCCTTTTCAAAATCATTTTCTGCAATTTTCCTACGTTCAGTGTTTAAATGGATGTAAGATTTCAACCATTCAACATTAAAATTTTGTATTTCCTCCCGATCAAGCCAACGAAACCCGCTTTGGGGCAGGTAATTACTCATTGCCCAGCCATAGAGGTTGTTAGCATCTAAATAAGCAATAGATCGAGATTCAATTTATGGATTAAAATTACATAGATTCTTGTTATTGGCCTCAGAATACTTTTTCATGCACTGAATGATTCCACCACGAATGCCCTTCTCTACCATCAAAATCATGTCATAGTCAATCATCAGTTCAATGTTAATTTTAGTGTATTTCAACTTGCCGTGGAACGCAAGACCTGGTGCGGTGAATTACCATGCTGGGTCTAATTTGTATCTTTTCACACATACTTCCCTAAAATTTTCAAAAATGTCAGCTAACAACAAAACGTCAGTCTTCATGTAAAGACCGCTATATTCACATAGATTCGAACAATTAATCGTTCCAAATTTTCTTTGAATAGTCATAGTCTTCGTCTTTGATGTGTTCCTGAGTCAACTGACTATACAATTCCTCTTTGGGCGGTAAGCACACATCGTTAAATTTGTCCCATCAATCCACGTATTCATATGTGAAAACAACCTTGCGTGTGACTAGATTTAATTTATCCTCAAAACTCTAGGAGTGTGACTAAATTTTTCGCTAGGGAAATTCTCTACTAATTTTGAGATGGAAGAAGCCATAAACCTAAATGTATCGAGGAGCTGATCGAGAAATTATCCCCCAGCGCTTTTCGAAAAGGAAATATACTTTTCCTCCGAGTTGTGGATACAGTGTATGTTCTTTTCATCATAGCTCAAGTGGGGGACGATCAGGTTGGAATCGTAACCTTAGAGGTTGTGGAGGAAAACAGGTAGATAGGTGGGCTGTTGGCAATTGGAGTTGCAAATTGAGCGGCAAGGGCCTTCAAAGGTCCCAGATATATGGTCATGATCTCTCAACTGGTCCTCACTCAAATCCTTCCCACAGATGTGAAAAGTGTATGCAGTTTCAAATGCATGCATTTCCTGCGGAGTCATCGCAACCATAGGGGTCACGTTTTTATACACTCCCCGCACGAGCTCTGCTACCTCCTTCATGTTTTTGACAAAAACCTCTGCGGCATCCACACGGCGATAGAGGACGTGGTCGAATATGTTCCCATTGTCCGAAACAAGAAGGAAGCAGAGTGAAAACCTTACGCTTTTGCGTGAATATTAAATAGGAATGATCTGAAAGAGGTTTGCATTTTTGGAAGCATGCATTCAAAATCTGGATAAACAACAAAAGGAACACGCAAAGAATGCTTAAAATTCTTAAATTTCAACCACTTTTTTCATCTGTGGGGAGGATGATGTTAGAGGGAGCATTGATGGAACAACCTTCTCTGTGTTCCCCAAGCCTCTCTTCGTTAGGAAAGTAAGTGAAACGACGTGTGCAAATAAAAACTCTCTGTTGGTGTTTAGTAATTTGACTTCTAACTAACCTATTGAAGTCGCGGATTCAAAAAAATGATTGTTGTCCCCATTTTTCAGGTCCCGGAGATCATCAAGTTCTTCATCCACTACCTTTAAGGGGTAAACCTTATCTTCATCGTCTAAACCAAAAATCTTTATTAAAATATTATTTCGTTTTTCAAACGGAATTGCATCAAGATTAACTGAATACGTAATGCAATTCCAATCATATCCTTATAAAAATTCCTCAGAAGAATAACTCGAAACACGTTCTGGGTTACTTGTGATATTTTTGCTCCAAACAGTATATTTGAAGCGATAAATGTCTGAATTTCTCACATTAATAATGCATTTTAAGCACTAATTGTTTTCAGTTAATCAGTAAATTTTGAAGGCCTTAAAGGTGTATATCGGTTTATTCTTAGTTCTAAACTTTTCACTTTACTGAATGACCAACCGGAACCTTTTTCTTGTTGCTCTGATTTTTCTTTTATTACATTTCCATATAACCTATCCAAATTTTTCCTAAATTATCTGTTTGAAGTCCTCAAACATATGATTAAAACTTTCGATCTGCTACTTTGAATACTTTAAAATTTAGGCCATTAAATAAAATCAAATAAATTGAGGGGTTTAGAAAGTAATTAAACTCATTTTTAAAAATATCCGTAAAGCTCATGCAACTTGAAATCTAATAATATTAATATTTTTTTCATCACATTAAATATATATATATATATATATATATATATATATATATATATATATATATATATGGCAACAAGATGTCGGGATGAGGAAGCCCAGTGAACACTCACCAATCGGACGACTTCAGGTTGGCGAGGCCCTGGGGATGTCGAAGCGACACACGTAAAAGAACACTTAAACAACACAGAAACATCACAAACGTAGAAGCTTTCGGAGTTATTCCTTCATCAGCTAAAGAGAGAGAACTCCCTCTCTTTGTAGCTGATGAAGGAATAACTCCGAAAGCTTCTACGTTAGTAGAGATAAAAAGCGGTCTTTGGGACAACCTTGACCATGAATTGGCGAATACGTGTGTGAACTGACCTATACGTGGACTGTGTTGTATTCTGCGTAAGTCATTGACCTTGTCGTAGGTCTGGTTGGGTCATTGGCCTGGTAGTGTGTATGATGTAGGTGGGATTTTGTTAAAAAGCGGGGATTGGGACAACCTAGTCTGTGAATTGGCGAATATTGAATTGGCGAATATTGAATTGGCGAATACGTGTGTGAACTGACCGTGTTGAGTTCTGCGTAAGTCCTTGTCGTAGGTCATTGGTCTGGTTGTGTGTATGATTAAGGTGTGATTCTGTGTGTGTTTAGCGATGATGTAGTGGAATGATGTGATATTGTGTAAGGTAATGGTATTGGTTTTGCGTTAGTGTGGTCATTGGCCTGGTTGTGTGTATGATTCAGGTGTGATTCTGCGTGTGTTTAGCGATGATGTTGTGGAATGATGTGATATTGTGTAAGGTAATGGTACTGGTTTTGCGTTATTGTTGATATTCGCATGGAAGTTGAATGACCCTTTCGCTTCTGCGTCATTCGTTGACCCTAATTTTCGCAATGTTTACATGTTTGAGGTGTGTATGTGTAAAGATGTGATTTTGCAGGGTCATTGACCAAGTGGTAGGTTTGTTTCGGTCATTGGCCTTGTTGTGGGTATGATAGAGGTGCGTGATGAAGTGTAAAGATGTGATTTTGCAGAGTCATTGACCTAGTGATAGGCCTGTTTCGGTCATTGCGTGTTTTTATATTCGAATGGGGGTGATATTGTGTAAGGTAATGGTACTGGTTTTGCGTTATTGTTGATATTCGCAATGTTTACCTGTTTGGTATGAGTTAGTGCGATATGGTGTAGCCAAGTGAAAGTTGAATGACCCTTTCGCTTCTGCGCAAGTCGTTGACCCGTGGAGGGGATAGGGCCTTCCAATATTTACATCTGCGTGTGTTTTGGTTTCTCCTCAGCGCGTGTCTTCGGTCGGTCGTTTACCCTTCTAAGCAGGTTTTCGACGAGCTAAGTAGGTCACCAACTTTTAGGTAAAGAAAAACCGGTTCTGAGTGGGGTGGGGACGGTTGAAATGATTCAAAATGAAACAACATCGAGTAGGCAGATCATGTTTATTGTCGTTCCCTCTCATACCATTCTTCCATTTTTTGTATTTCGTGACATGTAGTCGTCATATCTTCCATATCATGCGGATGATACAATTCAATGTAATCAATAGGTATAAATTTCAGATCTGGTCTCTTGACCCACTTCCAATTATGTTCATGATAGGTCCGAATAACTGACCCAACTTTATGTATAATTGCAAGTTGTTTTAAGTCCTTAACTGAAATGTAATTGTTTTCCAATCAATAATTTCTTAGATTTATAATATACTAATAATATAAAATATTAATTATATCCATTACCTTTGGAGAGCGTTTTGATGCGTAGAAGATTTATGTGCACCTCTGTCCTCTATCGAATCTCAGATCTAAATGATTCAACGTATGAGAAACTCTCTCGAGGAATCAGCAGGTCTTAACTTGTCGAAGGTTGATTGGGAGGTGAAATAAAATGGATAAGGATAGGTTATTGACCTCTACGGTCGGGATGGGTTTTATCAAGTAAATAAAACATGATAAAATTTTAAAAATCGATTTATTTTTTTATTCAATCAATATCATCTTGACAAAAAATGCATTCTTAATCAGTTTCATCACAACATGAAAAACCAAACATGATACAATTGCGTTTTTCTCTTCTGTGATCATCTAGTGGTACATCACCTTCACGCCACTGTGTCATCCGCAATCCGCAGTAAACACATTGAACTGTATCGTATGTTCCGCAGCAGTACACCATTCCGGCTTCGGCGAGATTCTCAGGAGACACCGATGTATTCTTCCATTCCTTGAATGTCTTTATGCGTGCACTTCTTTCCAATAAATTAATGTCACTTAAATTGAGACGACACCATTCAGCGAGAGAAAATGCCCGACTGTGGGAGCAAATATCTGGCATATCTATTCGAAAATGGTAAATACACTCAGTACCAATTCTCTTATTCAGCTTCTCTAGTGCAGGGCAGTCGAAGTCATCTAAGTTATAGACATTTTTAATTTGCGAATGGATGGCCTTTCTTAGAAATTTACACTTTTCCACTCCTTTAGTAAAGATGTAATCGAATGGCCTTGTATATTCCTTCAATATGTATTCTGCCATATCATATTCCACATCGCCAATATGCTCATCTATAGCATGATACTCTTGCGTGGTCCATACATTGACGCTATTTGAATGATTTTCCAACTTAGGCGTTTTAAAAATCCAATGTTGACTTCCAAAGGTGTTTAATGAGATTATGGATAATTCTCGCAACAAAAAACGTCCCGATGCATCTTTGTCAAGATTGAAGTCAACAATAGCTGAATTCATGTTTGCTACTGATGGTGGAAAGTATCATCGCACTATATTTATCATCCTGCAAATTTCACTGAGCCAGTCAGCGGATCATACCAAAATGACTCATCACTGATCACTAAGCAATGAGCGCTAGTTCTAGATAGGAAATTTGTTTCTGATTCGAAGTCTACTCTAACGTCTACAGCACCTGAAGTGATTGATTCATCTTGCTTCGAACAATCAATGACTGCGATAGGTGCGATATTAACGAATTGATCACGTGACAACAAAGGTTTTGGTTCATTTCCATAATATGATTTCTGAAATTTTGCGTACATATTGTAAAGCTCAGCTATCTGCCCCTTGCTAAAATTTAAATCTAATACATCGTAGGGGAAACTTTTATTATTGAGAAAAACTTGAATGCCTCTTAAATTACAGTGGTCGAAAACACTGCTATCCCGCTGTACAATATTATTCCGTGATGTTTGAAATGCGAATATAACATAACGAGGTTTACCAAACTGAGAGGTTGTCTTTACGACCCAAGTCTGTTTTTCACTTCTCGGTAATTCTGGGTAGGATGAAAGTTTCCAGCGTCGATACGTTATCTGAATAGGTTTATTTTGATCAATACGTTTGAGTAAAAGTAATTTCTGCTTATCGGATACTGTAACATATGGAATTCTCCAACAAATTTTATCAATTGTAATTTTAGCTTTCACATTATTGGTAGATACGTAGCAGTTATCATCAGTGCGTGCTCTGATTAAAATGAGTTCATGATTTCCGTTGATAAAAATCTTATCATTATCTTCCATTAACCCAAACATTGTATTCAGCGGGATACAAACGTTAAAATTCCCATCTTCCAATACCTCGCTCGACTTTCCGGGGATTACCCATCCTGCATTTAGTAATCCTTTCGATGTACTATCTGTTAGTGAAACATAACCCTTGAGAGTGCAGGTAACTCCTGGATTTCTCACGCTGTCTATTTCAGCACCATTTAAACAATAACGAGCCTCAGAAAAAAGATGATAGAAAGCATTATTTACAAGCGTGGTGGTTGATGCTATACCGGATCCATCTTCATTAGTAATATGACCTTCTATATAGATGTGACTTTGACTTGGAAGAATAAAATCAGATTGATTTTGAACTACCATACGAATTTCATCATTGTAATCGAACTTTGATTGTGTGTAAGGATGATGAGTATGGTACTCGATGGAAGTTATTGATTCATCATAACGCGCACTGGAGTCTATATTTAATATATCCATTTCGGATGCAGACGGAACCCGAGAGATTCTAGAAACTGTATGTTATTAGATGATAACGGTTTAGCAGTACGTGGTGTACTAATCCATCTCATCGCCGCACCGCGATTATAAGGATTTCGAGTAAAATCAAGACCCATTTTCCTTTAAATGTAATCTAATTGTAATAGTTTCGTTGCGGAAGTCTACTGGATTTCCGTTTTGATCTAACAATCTGAGAGTGATGTTGTTTATCGTTCTGGTATTCACAGGCAAATAAATTATCTCACTAGGTCTTTCTATTATTTTATACCCCGGTGGAACTTCAGGAAAAAACTGATGTAATATATGCACATTCTCACCGTTTTTATACGAACCTTCTACAATGTTACATTCGATAAGAATGTCATTTACGTGAAAAACGTCTACAATATTGTCTGATATGTGTCTTACTTTTGCTTCCAATTTTCTCTTCGCAAATCCGAGAAGTGATGCTATCGAACCATGTTTAGTAAAATCCACCTCAAAGTTACAAGTCAATGCTGAACGTAAAGTATTATTATTTGCTTCGATCTTTATTGCATCTTTTCCTAAAACACTTTGTAAATATTCGTTTAAATCATCAATTTCATATGTTCCTGTTGGTATTACCACAGAATTTCCGCTTCCATAGTGGAAGATATTGTTCCCATCGAACACGTTAGGTATTGTATAATAAGTTTCTAAACTCACACATCCTATGCTATAATTTTTATCAGCATCCAAGGTGATCTCGGGAAAATAATCAGCATTAAGAGTGGATGTTTTACCCGTAAACGTTAACGTCCAAGACATGACTAATTACAATTCCAGATGTTTGCATCTTTATTCAAAAATTTTAAACATAAATGACCGCAATTTACAGCTTTTGTTTTCTGATATCTATCTCTGTTATAATGAATCGTGCTATTTTTAAAATAATTTAGGAGTTCTGTAGGTGGTGGAAGATTTCCAAAACTGTCAAAGTAATCAACATGTTTGCCCGTTTTTCTGTAACACACCCAATGTGTTCCCGCCCCATCAGAGTCATCCAAATTTACAATACCACTCTCATTAGACCACGGCGATCGTAAAGGCAATCCGTCTCTCATAAATACGCCTCGAAAATTTGGAATATTTAACTTCTTAACATAGTGAAGTAGATCAAAATTGGAGAGCGCTCTCTTAGGTAACCTACTTAAAAGTTTTTTTTTTTATTCGGTGGTGAAGTGTATAAGCCTAATCCCTTCTTATATGGTTTCATATAGAGCCCTTTCCCACGCAACGCTATTGCTTCCATTCTAGCATTATGTCTTTTCGATTCTTCCAATCTCTTTTTTGCGGAATTTGCCTCAGAAGCAGCTTTTATTATACCTGATGCACCACCTGCCAAACCACCTAATGCTGACAACCCTGCAAATAAAGGTATTAGTGGGATAATTCCTCCAGTCTTTGGAATTGGTATAACTCTAGGCGTAGTATATTTACTCCTTTTCTTTTTCACATCCCTTCGAATAACATTAAGTGTTAATTTAGCAGCCTGATTGAGGTTTTTATTTTTCAAGTTTTTCATTGCTACTCGAGCTCTCCGCATGATATTTCTAAAACAGTTAGACTTTCTAGTTCCACTACCCACCTTCACTTTTGCTTTCATTATATTCGTAACTATACCTGCAGATATCTTTTCACCTAAACTCGCGTCTTTTGATTTTACACGTTGCCAAGCCTTTTCGGCTAGATCGAGGTCAGCTTTATGTCTATCAGATAAATCTTTAGATTTAGAGTATGCTATGTCGTGTTGTTTACAATAAGCATCTAGTGGATTTATACCTTGATCTCCTCTTGCAAGACGTTGTTTTAATTTCGTCCCTGGACCACAGAATTGGTACCCTGGTAAATGAAGCTCAAATGGTAACTTATTAATGACACTATTCACCAGTCCTTTTCCAGATGCGTACCGACTCATACTAATGTGGTAGAAAGTTTGTTTTGCTATTTATTTAAACTCACGGTGGAAAGAATATCATTATAATGGAGGTAGAGGAACAGTGCGAAAAGCTCCCGATAGGTACATTCTCGTTTGATGAATGTAAACCGCGCGAGAGGCATGGTCCCTTGCTTCCTGAAAGTATCCGCTGCATTGTTTGCGGTCCATCTAATTCTGGTAAAACAAATGTAATAATTAATCTTCTCACAGAGACAAATGGGCTAAAGTATGAAAACGTGTATTTATACAGTAAGTCGTTGAATCAACCAAAATATTTATTTCTGCAAAATATTCTTTCCTTAGTTCCTGAAATTGGACACTTCTTTTTCAAAGACAACAAAGGAGTTGTAAATATAGATGATGTAAGACCGCACTCTGTATTTATATTTGATGACATTTCTTGTGAAAAGCAAGATAATATGAGAATATATTTTAGCAGTGGTCGGCACAAGATGATTGATTGTTTTTATCTTGCTCAGACTTATTCAAAAGTTCCGAAGCAATTGATACGGGATAATGTAAATTTGATTATACTTTTTAAGCAGGATGAATTAAATCTCAAGCATATTTATGATGATCATGTAAATACGGATATGACCTTTGCGCAATTTAAGAACATATGCATGGAGTGTTGGAGGGATAAATATGGCTTTATGGTAATAGATAAAGAATGTGATATTAATAAGGGACGCTATAGAAAAATGTTTGATTCTTTTATAAAACCACATAACATTTCATAGGTTCATTCAGTGTTTACAGGGTAATTAAACCGATATGTTTCAAGATAAAAGAAAGAGAAAAGCTGAAGAGGATCTGACTCGTGAAATCATTAAAAGAAGTGATAATATCCGAGAGAAATACAATAATTTAAAAAGAGCGCAGAGATCAGAACAAGATTTTTTATCACAGTCATTTAAACCAATTGTTGATCCTTTAAATGACCTCGTGCGACAAACCAAATCTCAAAATATCTCCAAACCTACTGTAAATAAACAGTCCGATGAAAAATCTCCAGACAAAACTCTTTTTAGTAATTACATTAAATTGGTTATGAGCAATGATAAGAGATTAGATCGTACTTTTGGAGTCAGATATAGCGGAACTGATTGGTTTATTGGAGATTCACCTGTTGAAATGGATGATGAAAACCTCATCGTGAGAGATAAGACTTATGTTGAGACACCGGGACTGCTTGAGCTTTTATTTATGACGAAACCAAAAATGGATGAAGTTAAGCCTAAGGATATGGAAAATTATCGTCAAATATTAATAGATACCAATGCTCATAAACGAGGATATAATAGTCGGGAGAAGATAAACAGTAATCGAGGATCTAAGTACGTAAAAATTATATCTAAATTGTTTCCCAATTCTACAGCAGGCCGAGGGATGGATGTTTCACAACCTATCATTGAGTATTGGGATGACCCGAATGAACTTGTGGACAGACTTAAATTAATTCTTTCATCTAAGGCTTCGGGGCATTCAGGTCACGACAATGAAATTGTCGCCATCATAGAAGAGCTTAGAGATAGCGATATCATTATATAAGATATGATAGCGATTTTACTTTCGCAGTAAAATAATGCCTGTGGATAAGTTTGGACGTTCTTTGAGGAGAAGAAGGAGGATGGATTCGTATGATATGCTAGGAAATCGTTTAACAAATTTAGCTTCTCCTATAGACACCAATGATGCTGTCACAAAAGGATATTTGAGAGATAACACACTTTCATTGACTGAACATCAAATAAATGCTGACAATCGTCGCATATCTAATATAGGCAAATCTCTTCAACCTAGAGATGCTGTCTCAAAAGAGTACGTGGACTTTCGAATACCAGGAGCGACGAGACATTATATTTCAGCAGGTGGACGAAGAATCGTAAGTGCGAAAGAACCAATAGATGAGGGTGATGTAGTAAATAAACGTTTTTTGCTTCAAAATGCTATAACAATAGCAAAAGACACTACGAGTGCAAAGAAAACCCGAATAACGGATTTGAATGATCCTCAGGATGAATATGATGCAGTTAATTATAAGACCTTGCTTACAAAATTACAGAATGCTGTTATTATGGATAGCGGTGTGATAGATGTGAAAAGTCATCGGATAACAAACGTATCAAACCCTCAAGATGAAAGTGACGCTGTTAATTTTAAGACTTTGCTTGAAAGCTCAACAGTTCATCTAAATCATGTTGCAAATAACACTATCACGCTAAATAAGAATAAATTTGATGCACGCGGACATGCTCTGACTAATGTGAGAGATCCTGTGGAAGAAACAGACGTTGTCAATTTGGGTTATTTGAGGAGATTGCTTTTAAAACGTCAGTATTAATAGAGGAACATTTCAACGGTCACGGAATAATTATGCAGTCAACCTAGACGTGAAGATGGATATCAGACGTGGAATTGTCAATGAACTTCACAAACCAGCGAGGAAGAATTATGAACGAAGAAAAGTTCTGATAAAAGGTTTGGACGACTTATGGCAAGCTGATTTGGTAGAAATGCTTCCTTATTCAAGTGAAAATCGTGGATACAAATACCTATTAACCATGATAGATGCCTTATCAAAATACGCTTGGGCTGTTCCTGTGAAACGAAAAACCTCAGAAGATGTCTCGCGGGCTTTGAAGATGATTCTCAAACAAAGGAAACCGAGAAATATTCAAACTGATCAAGGGAAAGAGTTTTACAACAATAAATTCATTGGTTTGATGAAAAAACATGGAATTAACCATTACAGCACATTTAGCACAATGAAAGCTTCAATAGTAGAACGATGGAACCGTACTCTTAAAACTGAAATGTGGAAACGATTTAGTTTACAAGGTAACCACAAATGGTTAACAATATTACCTATTTTAGTTCAAGAGTATAATAATAGGGTACATAGAACGATCAAGATGAAACCTGCTGATGTCACTAAGGAGAATGAAAAGGATATATTATCAAGAATTTATCAAAGGAAAATAAGAAAAGGCGCTAAAAAGGTCAAATTTAGTGAAGGGGACAATGTACGCATATCAAAAAGCAAGGCAATATTTGAAAAAGGTTTTACGCCTTCTTGGTCTACAGAGATATTTGTCATAGAGGAAGTAAAAAATACGGTTCCACCAACTTATATTCTCAGAGACCAAAATAATCAACCTATTAAAGGCGGCTTTTATCAAGAGGAATTGCAGAAAACAAAGTTCCAGGATGTTTACTTAGTGGAAAAGATTTTGAAGAGACGTGGTGATAAGGCGTACGTTAAATGGTTGGGATTCGACAATTGTTATAACACATGGGAAGATGTAAATCAAATGTTGAAATAAATAAAAGATTTATGTTTCATATTCAATTGTTTTTATTCCAATTTAGGAAATAATTTTCCATCACCAATAGAATAAAGCGCAATTCAATTGCGCACACATTTCACATAAAAAGTACAGAAATATCAATACTAAAAACTAAATAGAAAAAAATTATTTCAATTGCGCACACACAACACATAAAAAGTACAGAAATATCAATACTAAAAACTAAATAGAAAAAAAATATTTCAATTGCACGCACATTTCACTTAAAAAGTACAGAAATATCAATACTAAAAACTAAATAGAAAAAAAAAATTATTTTCATTCGTCATTCGGAGTTAAGTAATGACCATGAGCTAATGTATTGATTCCATCACATAAAATGTACCTCTTGTCATCAAAAGGTGATAACGATAGTTTGTTCACTTCTACAGAATATAACTCATGTTTTTTAGATCTTATCTGTCTAAATGATGTCATTTTTTCTTTACTTTCATTCAAACAGTCCAAATAATCTTTGAATTTTATTTTACTTTTAACGGCGCATTTTTTAACGCCTTTGGCACGCTTTTTTTCCTCACCGTCGATGATAATGGAATACATCTTTGCTCTCAATCCTACAAATTCAGAGATTGATTTTGCACAGGCTTCATCTTTAAATTTACCCAACACTTTCTTATTTGCCAAAGAATAACATTTGTGATCAGTTGGATAGTCTGAAGTATCAAAGAAAGAAATATTTTTTATCAAGTCTTCATAAAAATCATCCGTTTTTACCTCGTAAATAAATGAATCTGTATCCATATACAACAATTTTAGATTTTCTTTATCATACATGGACTTCATTACGTTGTAATGAAAATCATACATTAAAATTTTAGATAAATCTAAAATTGCCATTCCTACATAAATGGGTTTATCAAAAACAATTTTTTCTTTCGCCATATGTACTGCGACCAGATTTTCCGAATATATGGTTCGATCTAGAAAATTACTTTTTGCTATTACTTTTTGCAATCTTTTCATGTCACAGATCAATTCAATATTTATTCTTTTACGTACGTTCTCCATAGATTTCCCAAAAACTGAATTGTTCATTAATTTAAAGAATTCCTTTTCGAAATCATTAGTAGCCAATTTCCGCTTCTCAGTATTATTTAATATATATGACTCAAGCCAATTAGATTGTTGAAATTCTATTATTCTATTAATATTTTTTAATTTTAACCCTAGCTGTAATGCTTGTTTCAACAGAGAAATGTGAATTACATAGCGTTTCTTATTGAATAATGTTGTTAGAAGTTTTTTCTGATCTGAACCTGGCGGGTTATCATTTTCAGGTAGAAGGGGAAATTCGTTATGCTGATCGTGAAGGTAACTTGGGTATTCCAAATCTACATCTAACAAATACCCTACGGTGCCTTCATCATCAATCTCTTCAATGTCTCCTATATCTTTTGGATCAACCCATCTAAATCCCGAATAAGGCATTTTTTTACACATACTATACCCATACAAGTTATTTGCGTCTATATATGCTATATATGAACTTTCTTCTCTAGGATTATATTCATTCATGTACTTATTGTTTGCTTTCGAATATCGTTTAACACATTGAGCCAAACCTCCCCTGATTCCACGTTCTATCATAATAATCATATCGTAATCAGTCAGTAGATCTAATTTTGCTTTACTATGTTTGAGGGCGGCTTCCCAAGCAAGTCCGGGGGATGTGAAATAGTAACTAGGATCCAAACCATATGATTGCAAACATTCACTGCGGAAATTCTCAAATACATCGACGAGTCCCACAACGTCACCCGTCAGATATATATCGCTGTACTCCCCTAAGTTTTTAACATTGAAAGTCTCCCACACTTTTTTAGCATGCTCATAGTCAGAAATAGAAAGCTCAGTTTCATTTAATTTATTTACAAAAGAATCCATCGGAGGAAGAAATGGCAATTCTAATTTTTCAAAACAATCGATGAAATCATATGGAAAAACACCTTTCTTTGTAATTAATTTAAATTGTTCACCATGAAAGTGTTTTGATGTCTCTACGAATTTTGACGCTGGGAGAATTGACATTAAATACTCTAAGCTATAGGGCATAAATCTATATGTATCCACAAATCTTAACTGTATGTTCCCAATATACTTTATAAAGCTAATATATCGCTCCTCTGTATTGGGAATCACTCCTATCCTCCCTGGAATATTTCCCAGTTCTTTTATAATAAAATGTGAATCATAACCACTCAAATTGTGTATGTACACAGGAATGAAATTCGGATTCTTAAAATTTAAATTACATATTCGATGAGCAGCTCCTCTAAACTCCCCACTCAAATGACAATGATCTTTAACTTTATAATTTTTGCTATTTTCTTCAATTTTTCCTCCGCAAATATGACAATCAGCACAGTTTTTGTAATTTTCTTCTTGTATTGACGTTAATTCTATCATTCCAATTTTCCTTGCATAAATATCTGAAATTTTGTTTGCTAGATAAGCTAAGTACTCTACTAATTTATATGCTGCATCTACTCCTCGATATATGTATGGTTTCTGTGGAATAATATCTGCCGCAAAAGATGATTTAACATAAACGCAAAAGCTCATTGCTTCATGTTTCTGATATGAAGACGTGTGGGAACTTGTCGGATCTCCAGGACAACCTTGAATGGGTAGTAATATTGATTCGATATCAGCATAAATTACAAAGGGAACTCGAAGTTTGTTTTGATAATTTTTAAATTCTATATGCGGTACTTTACCATCTTTAATTTCAGGCAGAACAATTCTTGTTGGATGATTAAATTTACATAATTCTAAATGATTTCTTAATCGAATTTCACGGTCATTACCTGTGTAGTAATTAAAACATCGTTTACAAATCGATATTGAACGTTTACTTTTAATAAGTTGACGGGAAATTAGTCTATTGAAGTTCTTTATCCAAACATAGTGAATTTCATTGCCCTCAGTCAATAGCAACAGATCGCGATGATCCACTAATTCTTCATCAACAACTTTCAACGGATACACATTAGAGTCATTATCAATACCGAATACGTTGATGCTAATGTTATTTCGACGTTCAAATAATTTTATCTGATTCAAAGGTGTGGGAAAATTTATACAGTCAAAATCGTAAGAATGAGTTATATTTCTGTAGGAACTTACTCTCTCAGGATGGTGAATGGTAACTAATTTTCCAAGAATAGAATATCGAAAACAGTTATTGTCTAAATTTTGCACATTTACACATGCTCTAGTTGATGCTATGCAATTTGGTAGATTAATATATTTTCTTCCTCTTAAAGGTTTAAACACGTTAATTCTAAGTAATATGTGAACAATTTCATTTAACATCCACCCACTTTTTTTTGTTCCACTCTCTTCCATCTCACATGTGATTTTTTTTAGGGCTGAATCTACCATCTCACCTACATTTGAATCCATATAAACAGCTACATTTTTAGTTTTGAAAGCTCGCTTCTGTTCTTCACCAGCAATATTGACGAAGTTACATTCTAAAAATATGTTAAATTTTAATGTTTTATCTACTATTAAATTTTTTCTAATTTTATCAACCAAATATATTCTTTTATTTTCTAGAAATGTTTCTACACTCTTACAATCCTTAATATTACTAAATTTATAGGTTCTCAAAGAACCATTAAATGCTACTTCTACTTCGTCTTCTTCAACTCTTCTTTTTTTATCGCCGATCACCGACGTGTCTCTTTCACTTTCTAAATCATTACCCACGATCGGACTGTTTGTATAACTGTCTAAATATTCACTCAATTTTCTTTTTTTCCAGTGTTTTTCCATCGTTACACTATTGTCACATCATGAACATTCCCAAGTTTTCCCTTATATATTAAATTATGTTTTTCTTCCCCAATATTATATTCTTCTAGCTCTTTTGAGGAGAACTGACTAGGGTCGAATCTCTTCGGCAGGAAAACTTTCCAAGACTCACCGTTCCTTTCAATGTATGCTCTTAGTGTCGGACCGTATTTGGCGTCAACCACATCAAATCTCAAAATCCGGTATTCGACGTGCTTTTCGAGCTCACCAATTGGTTTGTAGGCTACTATTTGCGATTGATCGTTCAATTTTTTCATGAATGCCATCTGAAAAGACAAAAGAAAAAGAACAAAGAATTGTTTTTGTCCACAATAACCTCACTGGAGTTAAAATTACCATTAATTCATACATCATTAAATAATTTATCAGTAGGTACTTACTTTTTATATTGAAACGCTTCTGAACTGTTGAGTAATCTGCAACTGACAACTGTATCTTCACTCGAATGAAAATAAAACGTTGCTTTACATCAGCGCGGAAAAAGACGAGTGTCTTCGAAGGTTGATCTTTGATTTCTGCTAGATTTCTACCATTTCCTTCGATATATATATATATATATATATATATATATATATATATATATATATATATATATATATATATATATAATACCCCACGCTCCCGGTGACGTAATAGAAAACTCATTGCCATGGGTTTCTAAAATGGGAAATAAAAATTTAACTTCGGTTTCTAAAGCCTCATACCGGGTTTCATAATACTTTCACTTTTACCTCGGGCTACGTAATAGAAAACTCGTTCCCATGGATTTTTAAATTGGGAAATAAAAATTTAAAAATTTGTGACGTGATAAATTATCATCTATCACAAGTCCTCCATCCATGGTTCTAATACGATATTCTTGACGGTTACGTAATAGAAAACTCGTTCCCATGGGTTTCTAAATTGGGAAATAAAAATTTGATTTCGGTTTTAAAAGCCTCGTACCGGGTTTCATAATACTTTCACTTTTACCTCGGAAGAGTGTGAGTTTGACTCCTTTTTTATGTTAACGAAATTCCGCTTAGAATGTCTCCTGATTTGAGACGTAATAAATTTGGGAAATAAAAATTTAGCTCCGGTTTCAAAAGCCTCGTACCAAGATTCATGGAAATAAAACACATGTTTGAGATAATCAGTTTATTTATTTATTTAAAAAAAGTACAGCAACTACTTCCAGAATTCAATATGATTATCCCTTTTAATCGTTTTAAAATATTCATCGTCTTCTCTCCACCAGCAGAATTCTTCAATCGCTTGATTTCTCACGTCTTCAATCATATCCTCTCTATCGTCTGCTTTAATATCAGTACTGTTCGTTCTTCCACTTTGCACATTCACCACGGTGTTGGCTCGATTTTTCAACTCCTGTTGCGCCTCACAATGTGCTCGTCTTATCTTATCCATACCTTCCTTGAATTTGAGTTCTTCAGCAAAGCTTTACTCTAAAGTGAGTCTTGATTTGATATTACCTCGATATATATAACACATCCCGAATTGTATTAATTATGTCAAGCACATCGATGGTTTTTGTTTATTTTCTATGACGATTACAATAAATTTTTAAATTGTTTTTGTACATAATTTATGATAGTGAATTTTCTATGACGAGTCCAAATAAATTAATTTTTAATTCGTTTATGCATATTCATTTTGTTTCCGAAAATATATTTTCTATGATGGATCACAAAATATTTTTTGTTAATCGAAATCTTTCTGTCTCTAGCGGAGTTCTCCCAATTCGTTTCTGCACATTCATTCTGTGCGTTTCCGAAAGAATACTTTCTATGATAGGTCCTAAATAATTAATTTTTAATCTAAATCTTTCTCTGTCTCTAGCAATGGTCTCCCAGTAACATTTTCTTGCTTCTCTGCTAGCAAACGAATATACATACAAAACTTTCACGCTTATATTATCTCCAAACCTTACAGATTTCTCGGATACTATTGGCTCTCTCTTCTCCTCATGAATCGAGGTCAGCTTCTGTGAATCCATTTCTTTTTTTTGTCGGATATAAATGGACTCGTCAAGCGACCACGATGGTACTGCGCTAACGGCTGGTGTGTGGTAAACTACTACCGTGTCTAGAGTTATACCGAGACAACCATGAGTGGAAAATACGCAATATTGCTTACAGCCGTTAAGATTACAACTCAGGGTGACGAGAAGTGTACCTCTCAGATATTAAGTGAAACTCACGAAATTCAAAATTTAGATTATTTACGTCTCCGCAGCTATGATTTCACTTTAGCAACATTGGAATTGCCAGGTGAATATTTGTTGCAGCTTTCCCTTGGAACTCGTGCGTCTTTTGAAGATGTGTTGACAGAAGATAATCTCTCTGATGTGAAAGAAGACATTTTAAGTTTCGTGTTAATCATAGAAAGGAAGATATGTGGCAATGTTTTACCACCTCTTCTTATGCAGTGTGAAGATGGTAAAAAGTCTTCATCAAAGTGTAAAATAAATGAAAATATTGACGTGATAATAACATTAAGACTCATTCAATTATTGGATAATGGATTCAGAAAAGAACTTATCGAAGCAAAGAAAGACGATTTAGTAAAAAGTGGACTGGTGAAGTCGTTATTAAAAGAGGCCATAACAAATGAAGCGACATGGAGGTTATTTAATAATAAATATAGAATGAGTATGGAGCAATGTTTGTAAAAAACTAACTTTGTATATTATTTTTGTTAAATAAATCGATTTTTAACTTTTCTCGTGTTTTATTTACTTGATAAAACCTGCCCCGACCGTAGGTTTTTAAAACAACTAGAGGCCAATATCCTATCCTACCCAGGTATTAAACATAACTTTCTCTTCCGACACGCTGGAGCAACCGCAGGTCTTTTAATTTCCCTTTCTTAATTTGAGGTCCCAATTCTTCTCCCCTCCCCACTCCACTCAGAACCGGTTTTTCTTTACCTAAAAGTTGGTGACCTACTTAGCTCGTCGAAAACCTGCTTAGAAGGGTAAACGACCGACCGAAGACACGCGCTGAGGAGAAACCAAAACACACGCAGATGTAAATATTGGAAGGCCCTATCCCCTCCACGGGTCAACGACTGGCGCAGAAGCGAAAGGGTCATTCAACTTTCACTTGGCTACACCATATCGCACTAACTCATACCAAACAGGTAAACATTGCGAATATCAACAATAACGCAAAACCAGTACCATTACCTTACACAATATCACCCCCATTCGAATATAAAAACACGCAATGACCGAAACAGGCCTATCACTAGGTCAATGACTCTGCAAAATCACATCTTTACACTTCATCACACACCTCTATCATACCCACAACAAGGCCAATGACCGAAACAAACCTACCACTTGGTCAATGACTCTGCAAAATCACATCTTTACACATACACACCTCAAACATGTAAACATTGCGAAAATTAGGGTCAACGAATGACGCAGAAGCGAAAGGGTCATTCAACTTCCATGCGAATATCAACAATAACGCAAAACCAGTACCATTACCTTACACAATATCACATCATTCCACAACATCATCGCTAAACACACGCAGAATCACACCTGAATCATACACACAACCAGGCCAATGACCACACTAACGCAAAACCAATACCATTACCTTACACAATATCACATCATTCCACTACATCATCGCTAAACACACACAGAATCACACCTTAATCATACACACAACCAGACCAATGACCTACGACAAGGACTTACGCAGAACTCAACACGGTCAGTTCACACACGTATTCGCCAATTCAATATTCGCCAATTCACAGACTAGGTTGTCCCAATCCCCGCTTTTTAACAAAATCCCACCTACATCATACACACTACCAGGCCAATGACCCAACCAGACCTACGACAAGGTCAATGACTTACGCAGAACACAACACAGTCCACGTATAGGTCAGTTCACACACGTATTCGCCAATTCATGGTCAAGGTTGTCCCAAAGACCGCTTTTTATCTCTACTTACGTTTGTGATGTTTCTGTGTTCTTTTGCGTATGTCGCTTCGACATTCCCAGGGCCTCGCCAACCTGAAGTCGTCCAATTGGTGAGTGTTTACTGGGCTTCCTCATCCCAACATCTTGTTGCCATCCATATATCCATTTTACCTTTCCTTTTCCGTAAGCTGCTATATATATATATATATATATATATATATATATATATATATATATATATATATACATTAGGTGATTTGCCCTGCTTCGGACGGGTTGCTGTATAAATGAAATATAGAACATATTTTATTACGAAAATTTATGTACTTTATTTAAAACTTTTCATGTTAATTTTTGAAATACAAATTATCTACTAAGTACAACTTAATATTGTAGCGTTGAACGCCACGCAGTGGGTGCCATTCGTTTCCCGCAACCGGAAACCGGCTGCCGAGACTTCGGGAAACTTCTCGAAGCAGCGGTCGAGAAGATTCTCGAAGGGGATCGTCAAGGCCTATAAAAGGGGAGCGTGTATGGGAGAAAGGGCATAGCTCGCCGAGAGCAATGCTACTGCTGGGTACCTGCGTCCCAAGAATCTACTCCACTGCGCTGTTTGCTGTGTGTTGTAAGTACCACACTACAATCATACTCTGGTTTCCGATCTTGACCCTGCTCTGTCTGGTTTTTGATTTTGGCCTGAGGATTTTGGTTGTCTGTCTTGTCCATCGAAACAGGGGGAGGCTAACTGAGCACCTCCTTCTCACCTGTTTCGTCTCCCTCACCCGCGGAGTCTTCGGCCCTGAAAAGGGTCCTTCTCCGCTTCTCTGCATCGGACCTGAAAAAGGATCCTTACTCTTCCCCCTCCTCGGTCTTCCTGCTTTCTGCAGGTCACCAGAAAGGGTTTGTTCCTTGCGGTGCTCGAGTCGCGAAGTGCCTCCTTCTCACCCTCTTCGTCTCCGCTTTGCATGCGGTCGTGGACCCCCCTTCCAGGTGTCCTCTCTCGCTCAACCTTTGGCAGTCTGATCCTCCAGGGTCATTTGGGATTATTTTACTCCCTTTTATCACCTGCACCTGCCGATGGAACCATTCGGGGCTGCGTCCTCCAGCTCGAGAATTGCTCCCACTAGCATGATCTTGAGGGGGCAACACAGGAGAAGCATCTCATGTAATGGCCTCATAGCCTTCAACACCCCTGAGGGGCTGATCAAGCATGTTACCCAGGATTACCTGAGGATAATGCAGGTCACCTCCCTCCTGAGAACCGAGGATCCCGCAAACCTCCGCAGCATCGCTCGACCTTCCAGGAGAGACAGCCACGAGAATGGCCCAGTAGCCTGTGACGCTGACCAGCCTCGGGCTCCTTCCTCGAAGCCTCCCGAGGCCGCCAAGCCTAGCAAAGCCAAGGGGAAGAAGGGGAAAGGCAATGCCAAGGCTGGCAAGGCGGTGGAGCAGACTCCTGGTCCTCCTTCTGCTCCTTCCTCTACGCTTTCTTCTGCCTCTCCTGTTGCTTCATCTGCGCCTACATCTGCTGCTTCTTCTTCTGCCCATTTCCCTGCTTCTCTGGTTCCGCCGGTCCATCCTCCTCCCTCTAGTGTGGGGCCTGCCCAGGCTACCCCACACTCCGACCTACCTACCTCCACACCTATCGATCTCACCCGCATCCAGGCGAGTGAGCTGATGGAGGCGGAGACTTCTTCCTCTTTCAAGAGGAAACTTTCCTACTCTGAGGAAGAGCTGCCTAAGCAACGACCCAGTGTCTCCTCGGAGACTGATACTCTGCCCCGGGCCGCTGCCGGCACTATATCCCCTGTTGCACCTCCCTCTGATTCTGAACCTATGGAGGCCGAGCCTTCCCCCTCGGCATCCAAGAGAAAGCTTTCTCCTCCGACAGAGGGATCCACTGACAAGGATCCCTCAACAGAAACTGCCTCCCGGGATGAGCCACCCCCTAGTGAGGAGCCTTTTCGGGAGGTGAAGCGGAGGAAGAGGGGAACCAAGAAAGCTGCTGCTGGCTCTACCCCTGCTCAGCAACCAGCCCTCCCTCGAATAAGGCCCATTACAGTATATGGCATTACCGACCACATGGCCTTCATTTATATGCTCCAACAGAAGTGCGGAGAAGACTTCGAGCTGGACATCCGCGACGTCTCGACTCAGGTCTTTGTCCGCACTTCAGAACAACGCCTGGCTGTTATGGATGAGCTCGACTCTCTCAAGGTCGAGTATCACACCCAGCCTGAGGAGCAGACCCGCACTGCCAGGCTCCTTATCAAGGGTCTGTCCAAAAACATCCCTCTTGACAAGGTAGCGGAGGGCTTAGCTGCCCTGGTCATGACAGTTAAGACCATAAAACATATGGCCCAGTGCGAGGAGGAGAGCAAGCCGCCGGAGAAGACGAGAAAGCTCGTTGCCACGGTGGAGAAAAATCCTGGACTCCCCCTTCTCCAAAAGATAACGCACTGTTTGCACTGTCGGGTGCGAATACAGGAGCGACCGAGGGTTTTCTCCTGTTCTCCCTCAGACCCCTCCCCCCCCGAGCCGTGGTGGAGGTTATGAAAGGCCTCTCCACGCATCGATCCCCTGGGGATGACAGCATCAGCAACATTTCAATAAAGCAGCTGCCGATAGCGGCCGTTGACTGCCTAACGGCACTTTTTAACTGCTACCAGAACACTGCGCACTTCCCGAAGGAGTGGAAACGCTACCGGCCGATTTCCCTCCTCAACGCATTCGGGAAGATGTTCGAGAGCCTCCTCCTGCCACAGTTCAGCACCTGGCTGGCAGCACACAATGTCATCCCCAGTGAACAGTTTGGCTTTCGCAAACGTCATTCTACGGTTCACTAACTGGCTAGATTCACTAGCTATGTTACCGATGGGTTCAACAAAAAGAATAAAACAGCGGCCGCCTTCCCGGACATAAGCAAGGCTTTCGACCGGGTGTGGCACGAAGGCCTCCTGGCCAAAATGCACTGGGCTGGCCTCCCGAGGCAGCTGATCTGGCTCACGGACTCCTACCTGATAGAGAGGGTGTTCTGGGTCAGTTGGCAAGGGGAGCGGTTCAACCTCCGCCCTTTACGTGCTGGCGTGCCACAGGGTTCAGTCCTGGGGCCAACCCTGTTTAACACCTATACGCACGACTTCCCCATTCAGCACGGCCCACACGTCATCATTGGACTTTTTGCGGACGACGCGGCGGTTCTCGCCCAGTCAACCAGTGAACACCAAGCCACGATCTACCTCCAGCGAGCCCTCGACACCACCTGCGAGTGGTACCGCAAATGGAGGATTGCGGTCAATCCAGGCAAGACGGTCGCTGTTATGTTCAAGGCAAGGCCCGAGCAGCAGCAACCAGCCGTTCAACTCTCTGTTCAGGGTCAGGCCATTCCCTGGTCAAGCGAAGCCAAATACCTCGGCGTCACGCTGGACAGGAACCTGACCTAGAAAAAGCATATCATGGGCCTAAAAAGCCGGACCCTGGGAGCAGTGCGCAGGCTTGGCCCCATCCTGAGTTCCAGAGAGGTGACGCTCGGAACCAGGGTGCGGCTCTACAAGTCCTGCGTACTGCCAATTATTCTATACGCTTCCCCGATCCGGAGCAGCGCCCACGTACATCCGCCAGCTCTGTGTTGCTCAGTACACGGCCCTGCGAACTATCCTCCGCGTCACCTGGAGCGATTTCGTCAGGGTCAGGGAGCTTGAGACCACCACTGGTGTAGAACCATTAGAGCAGACCTTGCGCAGGAGAGCTAATGTGTTCTACACCAAGTGCAGCCGGCACCCTACACCTCTCGTCCGGCTGATCTCATCCACCAGGGTCATGCCTTGGGATAGACACAAGCGTCCTATCGCGGCAATGGGCCCTGCATATCAAACTCCGCCCAAGAGGCAAAGGCAGCAGTAAGCTGCTGCCAACCAAACCTGCACCTCACGCCCTGATGCGATAAGCTTGCCCTTCCAGGTTCATAGCTTAGCTGGCTACCTGGCTGGGGGGCACCATGCCATCCCCCCAACACCCGTACTGCCGTGTGGAGAGAGGCAGTCGAAGTGAAGGACACGCTTTGGAACGCCGACGACTGTGTACGCGAGAGCAAATAAAGACGCCGATTTCGGCTTCGAACTTCCAAATAGTCTCATTCATTGTCCCGATAACCAATCTCTGAATACGGCCGCGGAACAATATTGAGGTTAACTATGTATAAAATAATTAATAAATTTATTAATCGCACTTAAAATCATACAAAAATACGTAAATACCAGGAATGTGTTGAAAGAAAACGTTAAATTCAAATTTAAATTAAATAATATACTACATCTACATGATACCCTGCAAGTCTATATCGCTTCGTTCTACAATCGAACTCGCGAATCTTATCTTCACTGTCCTGCCTTCCGAGATACGTCGGGCTTCTAATAAGTCCTACTACCTCATTTTCTAGTCCCTCCGACATAAATTTTTCCAGTAGTTTAAAGCAGCCTACGTTCCTCTAACGATGTCCATTTCAGATTTTCTATTAATGATGTTACGCTTTGTTTTCTACCGTAATTCCTCTTTACTAATCTAGCTGCCCTGCGCTGAACCTTTTCTATTTCGTCAGTGAGTCCCTTTTCGTAGGAATCCCACACAGCTGAAGCATATTCAATCTACGGTCGAACCATGGATAAATAACATAATTCTTTCACTTTTTCGGAGTTATTTCGAACTATTCTCCCTATAAAGACCAGCTTTTTGTTAGCGGCACCTATCAATCGGCGAATGTGGGTGTCACCACGAGAGATCACGATGGACTCCGAGATATTTAATTAATTGAGTCTGAAACTGGAATCTCTACTCCGTCCAACGAATAATTAATATCCAACGAGATACTCTTGGTTCACCAGAAGTTGATGACGCAGCTTTTCTTTTGGTTGATCTCTAACTGGCATTCCTTACACCATGCAGAAATAGCTTCTAGGTCATTTTGGAGATACTAGTGGTCTTCCGGATTGCTTATTTCTCTATAGATGAAGGTGTCGTCCTCGAAAAGCCTAATTTTACTTCTGACTACTGAGCTGATATCGTTTATATAAATTAGAAATAATAACAGACCAATTTCACTACCCTGCGGAACGCCAGAGACAACCTCCACTAAGTTCGAAGATTTCCCATCTATAACAACCTTCTGCTTTCTATAATTTAAAAATTCACGGATCCAACTAACGATTTTAGAATTAACGACTAAGGTTTTCAATTTCGTTATTAACTTCCTGTGAGGTACCTTATCAAAGGCTTTCCTAAAATCTAAGAAGAGGGTATCGACCTGCGTATTCTTTTTCCGCTTCTCAGTATAAAATTCACAAAAAGACGGAGCTGAGTATCACAAGACCTTCATTTCCTGAAGCCGTGTTGACAATCATCTAACAATAAATTACTATCAAGAAATCGCATTGTTGCTAACGAGTATATGCTCGAGAATCTGACACGATATCGAAGTTAAAGAAATCGGCCTGTAATTTTCTGGGTTCTCCTTGTCGCCGCCCTTATGAATTGGGGTAACGTGCGCTAACCTCCAGTCGCTAGGGACCTCTGCGCGAGAAATGGATTTCTCGAAGATTATCAGAAGAAAAGGTGCTATTTCTTCAGCTAATTCTTTTAAAACGCGAGCAGGAATTTCTTCGGGGCCAGTGGCTTTTTTGTCTGTTGGAACGTAATTGCTTTGCTATTCCCACCTCAGAAAATACTTTATCGTCCATCAGGTCCCTCCTTCTTGCGGGTGCATAAAGTACGCAATGGTCGTTGACGGATGTAAATGCTTTCACAAAATGATCGTTGAACAGGTTGGCTTTCTCTACGCTATTATGAATAACAGCACCCGAGTCATTACGCAGGGAAGTTATGGTAGGGCCTCTACTTCGGACCTCTCTCACATAGGACCAAAACGCTTTAGGGTCCTCCTTCAAATAATTATTAAATACCTTTTTCCGGAAGTTAGTAAAAGCCTCGCGCATAGTATTTCTCGCTTTAGCGCGGAAATCCTTATACGTCTTAACTTTAGTTGCTCTATATTCATCGGATGATGTAGACGGCATATTTTTTATTTTCGCGTGGCTTATTCTCTGACGCCTAAGCGCACTCCTAACTTGCTTATTGTACCAACGTGGCTCTTAATTGTCGACCTTCAATTTAATTGAAATGTACTTATCGATACTCTCTAGCATTATATCCTTGAATAATGTCCATGGCGACTCAGCACCTGATCGTACGGTCATATCACGGAAGCCAGGTAGTATTTGTCGTAGACGCGAACTGAAGCTTGAAAAGTCTGCCTTAGTAAATATACAAAACTTTCTTTGAGGCTTAGGGTGCCTATGGATTTTGAACTTACACTATGCACATACGGCCAGGTGATCACTTATTCCATCTTCAATGGTGACTTTGTTTATTCTTTCTGGGACGTTAGTTGCTAATAAATCTCATGTTTCCCGATCGCGTTGGCTTTCTGACTAATTGAAGGAGAGAGTGCTCGCAGAATGTTTTGATTAATGCCTCAAAGGATTCGCGTTCTTTACCTCTAGATTAGAAACCATATTATTACATCACATTTCACTAAATAAGAATATTTATTAAGTAACTAATAAATTAACTGAAACAACATAAAGTCTTTGGACTGACTTGAACAATATCATTGTCATCAACAGTGGCGGCTCGTGTATAGGCACTGCTGAACTGCAGCACCCCCTATTTCCACTTGATATTATCGATAACATTTAATATAATGAGTCCTTTTTTCTTTAATTCTTTCTTTATTTTTGTAGTACAATATATATTCCTTAAGCTTAATGTCAGTACTTCAGTAGGCACCCCCCAGTTTATGAAAAAGATACAAAAATCTTTGTATGGTACTGTGTGCTTCACAGTGCCAGCGAAGTGGTGTTTGACTGTTGTGCGCATGCGCACATAGGAGTGGGGGGGGTGGGGAGGAAGGCGGGACTGCCAGGTATAGAGAGCACTGTTGCTCTCGCAGTGCCGGCTCTGGCGTGATGGTGGAAGGAAGTTTTTTTTTACTCAGCGTGTGTTGTGCTTAAAAACCGTGTACCATATTCTTGAATGTGATAAAGTGTAGAAGAGTGTAGAATTAGATTATTATTCTGCTTCCAGCTATTCTATTTGATTCATTTTTTTTCGGTTCTTTTATTTAACAGAAAACTTTAACCATGGCCTTGCATCCCCAAGAAATAAGTTCTGTGACTGTAAGTGAACATCAACAGCTTAAGTTTTCACAGCTATCTCTCCATGAGAAAGTTACAGTTAAGAAAAGAGGTCGTTCAACACCTGATATTCTAATATCTCAGCCAGGCAAAAGCAACAACAAGAAATATATTCGTAGCTTTAATTCTGAATGGTACCAACGGAAAAGTTGGCTTTGCGGCTGTGAAGTAAAAAATGCACTGTTTTGCTTCCTGTGTTTGCTGTTTGGAGGTGATGTACCATGGACAAAAGATGGTTTTATAAATATAAACAAAATGAAAAAAAAACTGAAAAGCATGAGAAGTCAAAGAAGCACGTTGATAATGTTTTTTCACTGTCACTTTTAGGAACCGTAAGTATTAAGGAGAAACTTAGTGAGGCATACAGACTTTCAATCAATGAGCATAATATAAAAGTTAAAAAGAACCATGAAATTTTGTCCAAAATAATAGACTGCATTTACTTTTGTGGAAACTTTGAAACTCCCTTACGTGGACATGATGAAAAAGACGATTCAGTAAATCCAGGGGTATTTAGAGGATTAGTAAATTTTGCATCTAAATTAGATTCAGATTTGAAGAATCACTTAGAAACCAGTGCAGTCTTCAAAGGTGTTTCTAAGACCATTCAGAATGAGATACTTGACTGCCTGCTACAAATATACCATGAGGAGATAAAGACGGAAATTAGAAAAGCTTCCTTTGTAGCTGTCATGGCTGATGACACAACAGATGTTTCGGAACACACTCAAATGGTCCTTGTTCTACGGTACGTATTGAATGAAGAAATATTTGAGCGTTTTTGGGGATTCTTTATTCCAGAAAATCAAACTGCTGATGGCATATCAAAACGTATTTTAGAACAATTGGACATAATCCTTCAAGGAAATGGACAAAAACTGATAGCTCAGACATTTGATGGTGCAAATGTCATGAAAGGCAAAAAAGCAGGAGTTCAAGCAAAAATAAAAGCAGTTTATAGTAATGCACATTTCATTCACTGTTATGCACATCAACTTAATTTAATAATGAGAAATGCAGCAAGTATTACACGAAACGCAAGAATATTTTTCTCTAACATTCTGGCTATTCCAACATTCTTCTCAAGATCACCACAACGTGTGTCCATTCTCAAGAAACATATGGATGTCAGCATTCCACGTCCATCCTCTACAAGGTGGAATTTCAACATATGGACCATAAACAGAGTTCTTGAAAATTTGCAACCTTTAAAAAACTGCCTTACTGAAATTCAGTCAACATCAAATGCAGATCAAACCATTGCAGAAGCAACAGGAATTTTAAAATACCTGAATGATGATAATTTCAAGTTTTGGTTAGAGCTTTTTCATCAGATGATGCCTCATGTTGAAATAAATTACAACCAAATGCAATCTCGAGAAATTAGTGTGTTTAAAGTTAATATAACAAATTTCAAAACTGCTATTTTAGAATTGAGAAACTCAAAGTACTGTGAGAATCCTTCAAAGACACTCATGGCAGAAGCTAAGGAAGTGTGTGACTATATATGTGTTGATATAATGGACAGATATTCTTCCACTAAACACTTATTAGCTGCTAAATTGTTCAACAAGAAATGCTTCACTAGATTTAAGAATGAACATCCCACAAAAGAGATAGCACTGACCACTGAAGCTTATCCCATGATTGACAAAGAAAAGCTTGAAACTGAACTAAAAGTATTCTATTGTAGGACTGATATTCATGAATATTGCAAATTAATTGAGCTGCTGAAATTTATCTTGGAAAATAATCTAGATGATGTTTTTAGTGAAATTACGAAACTGATAAAAATCCTCTTGACAATTCCCATGACTACATCAGAGGCAGAGCGCTGCTTTTCAACATTGAAAAGAATAAAAACTTTTTAAAGAAGCAATATGAATTCGGAAAGACTAAATGCGCTTGCAGTACTTTCAATGGAGAAAAATTTCCTCAATTGTCATCCAGAGATCAAGGAGAAAATTATTGAACTTTTTGCGCAAATTAAAACAAGAATAATGGATTTCATTTTTAAATGAATAGATCAAGCTTGAACTGTAACAATTTAAGTTAAAGTAAGTAAAAAATGTTTGGTTTTTTTTGTTAAGATTTTATCAAGTTCCTGAATAAATTTTCTTTTTATACATGTTTTTTTCCTTTTACACAATTTTAAAACAAAGGCTAAAAATTTTCTGGAGCAGCACCCCCACTAATTTTAGCTACGAGCCGCCACTGAACATGGGTCACATTTATGTCCCGATAAAAGCCCGAATAGAATCGACCACCTAGCCCGAGAGAGGCACTCCTCCTGCCAAGCTATCTCTCTCTCCGCCGAGTGCCGTGCACATGGGTCCCTTTCTCACGAGACTGCTTCAGTTTTGGAAGCCCTGATCGCACAACTCATCTTTTAAAATCATTCGTTTTGATTATTCGCTAAATCATACTTTAAGATTATTACGTAAAATCATTCGATAGGAGAGTAATAAAATTCTTTGTGTTTTTAAGACAATTCGTTTTCCTGAATGTTTTAAAAATATCTCAAAAAAGAAGTTAAGTATATTGAACTTGGTAATTGTTGAACGCATATGTCTAGTTAGACTAGAAATTTTTATTAATACTGAGGTATTACAACAAACAGTTTTATGAAGTTAAGTAATCTTCGCTTAAATGTATTTAGAATCATTTTTCACAAAATATTCAGTTAGGAGGAAAATATTTGTTTGCTATATACCTTGCCTTGCCCTATACAATATTATATTTGTCTTTTGGACCAATACAAATTCTATTTATGTGCGTCTTTCCCCATATGCAAGTGGCTATGGTGGTGAATTTTTCGTTTCTCTTGATATCAGTTTTATTTCGTTTTATCTCAACAGATTTCGCGACGAAAATGAAAGACAGTACAATTTGTTAAATGTTTTTCTTAACTGTATATGTTAAGACTAGCTTATGATGATTGTTATATGGTCCAATGAATGCCTATTGAATTTCGACGGCGAGGTGATTATCTTCATTCATTTTATGGGAGATTCATGTAGCACTAACAGATGTCAATCTAAAAATATATACCTACTTTAGAGAAAATCGCGTTTACCGACTCTGCAAATCTTCTGATTTGTAATTGATCTTTAGGAAATTTGTTTGTTTTGAATGAATAAATTCATTTGTTGAGCCCAATGATACTTAACCCAAGACCTTATACGCTGATGTTCTTAATTTGTAAGCCATACGTGGTAACCCATTCACAATTCCCTTTTTTCTGGGCAAACATATTTTTAACATTTGGAATTCAAATATTTAAGTTTGTCGACTATTGACATCAAGCACCAACAGTATCTTCCCTGTTTCAGAGGGTTACTCGAGTTGCTTATTCATTTCCCCTTCATTTGTTTAACGCGTTGGTTCCAGACGACGCGACCCACGGTGATCTCCCCCCGCATTCTTTGACCCACAAGCGGGTCACCTCTCCTAAGTCCTTAAGTTAGGATCTTAAGATCTTGCCTGGGGACTTGGGGTGAGAGAAACAGACCCAACCTATGCATAAAAAACGTCAACATCTCGAGTGACAGCTAAAATAGAGGGGCGAGGGTCTCTCTATGTAAACTGCTGTTCGGAAAGATATTATAGGAACACGCAGAAATTCTTAAGCGGAAAATACACCACTGGGTTCCATGAAGAAATATTTTTTTACTATTTCATTAGAAATGATTTGTACTGTGCAGTAAATATTTTCATTTTACATTGATTCTAATTCAATGTATCTCATATAGTGCAATAATAAGATATGGCCATGAACGTAACTGAAATTCGAACCTTTGGAAAAAAATATTAAAGAATAACTTGTAATTCAATGAAATCCTCTACTGCACGAAAAAAGTCCATAAAGACGTTTCACATGTTTTACTGGCAAAAGGGATTCAAAACGTGTTTTTAAGCATAAAAAGGCAAGTTTTTTCAATTGGATGTAAAAAAATATTTTTCGAGATTTCCTTCCGAAAGATTTTTTAATTTCCGCATGCATTTGGATATAAAGAATAAGAAAATTAATTTCACATGATTTTAGTTATAAAATGAATGTTTTAAAATTATTTAGCAATATACTACCTACGTCAATATCAGACGAAATGTCCTTTCCGGATGAATAATCGGTAATAATGGAGATTTAAGTAACTTACTAATATAATTCGGAATATTCCCAATTACTGATATCACTCGAATGATCATTAACTACTACAATCATTCGAATGATTCTTAAATACTAATATCATTCGAATGATTCTTAACTACTAAATCATTCGAATGATTCTTAACTACTAATATCATTCGAATGATTCTTAAATACAAATATCATTCGAATGATTCTTAACTACTAAATCATTCGAATGATTCTTAACTACTAAATCATCCGAATGATTCTTAACTACTACTTTATACCGAGAGATTACTAACGAATGATATGAGCATAATCGAATGAATCGAATGATATGTCTTTATGATCTCTCGATTATGCCCATCACTAGTTATAACCCCCAACCTCCCCCCTCCCAGTATGAGAGAGAAACGTCTGCGCGTAACCTATGTCTGTTTACAAATAAGTCACTTCGATGATGCCTTGCTGCTATTTCTTGAGCGGAAATGATTTCGGGTCGCAGGGAAAATATTCTCGTGTCGCTCTAAAGAAATTACTCTAAAGGAAAGCTTAGCATTGTGCAGAGCAGTGGCGGCACGTTGCTAAAATTAGTGGGGGTGCTGCTCCAGAAAATTTTTAGCCTTTGTTTTAAAATTGTATAAAGGAAAAAAACATGTATAAAAAGAAAATTTATTTAGGAACTTGATAAAATCTTAACAAAAAAAACAAACATTTTTTACTTACTTTAACTTAAATTGTTACAGTTCAAGCTTGCTCTATTCATTTAAAAATTAAATCCATTATTCTTGTTTTAATTTGCGCAAAAAGTTCAATAATTTTCTCCTTGATCTCTGGATGACAATTGAGAAAATTTTTCTCCATTGAAAGTACTGCAAGCGCATTTAGTCTTTCCGAATTCATATTGCTTCTTTAAAAAGTTTTTATTCTTTTCAATGTTGAAAAGCAGCGCTCTGTCTCTGATGTAGTCATGGTACTCGGTTTTTAAGCACAACACACGCTGAGTAAAAAAAAACTTCCTTCCACCATCATGCCAGAGCCGGCACTGCGAGAGCAACAGTGCTCTCTCTACCTGGCAGTCCCGCCTTCCTCCCCACCCCCCCTCCTATGTGCGCATGCGCACAACAGTCAAACACCACGTCGCTGGCACTGTGAAGCGTACAGTTCCATACAAAGTTTTTTGTATCTTTTTCATAAACTGGGGGATGGCTACTGAAGTACTGACATTAAGCTTAAGGAATATATATTGTACTACAAAAATAAAGAAAGAATTAAAGAAAAAAGGACTCATTATATTAAATGTTATCGATAATATCAAGTGGAAATAGGGGGTGCTGCAGTTCCGCAGTGCCTATACACGAGCCGCCACTGGTGCAGAGACAATTTTGTGTTTTGTAGTGTTAATTTTTAGAAATTAAATAATCATAACATCAACGAGTAGGAAAATGTCAAGCGAACCAAGTAAGGAAATTGAGACGGAAGCGTTGATGAAAAGTGATTCAGACGATAGTATTACCTAAAAAAATTCTATTTTTTTATTACGCTTACATTCCGATACATACAACGTCATATCTCCGCTGCTACTGAACGGAACAGGACAATTTTCATCATGTAACTTCTGCAATGACGAAGAATGACTACTGTATAACTCATAATTTTATAAGCTATATGATATGTCTTTTAACAATATGCGAAACGGAAAATTTATTTCAAATTTTTAGTCAAGGCATGAAAAAGTTGACCTGCGAGAAAATTTTTCCCTATTTGGTTTAGGGAGGCTCATCCATCGAATGAAATGTTTATAAAAGCTGAAATATTTCCATGAAAAGGATTGCATATCAATAAGGTTAACCGGGGAAGCAAATAACATTTAATTGAAAGAAAAAGCATGGCAAAATGGTACATCAAACTGTTCAAGAGACACTCACTGAATGCCGCAGTTTTAAAGTCATTAATTATATATGTATAGCGAAAATACCGGGGAAAAAGTGGACAATTTGTCATACCGAATTCTGTTAAAGGAAGGAATCTTTGCCAAATATGCAATTGCAGCGAAAGGAAATGTGCCTGGTCGACAATCAACAGATAACACGGTTCCGAGACTCAAAGAAAGACATTAGAGAAGTACAGACAACGGGGAGGAAATCGAGGCCACAAAGGAGATGAGTTGCGTGCACTAATCATAGAAAAAAGAAGGATACGGTGTACCTACTGTTGCAGAGAGCGTGACGTTCAATTGTGTTTGGATGCTTCTTGAATTATCACACAAAATTGGACTATTAAGGTAATTAAAATAATTTGCTATTCTATGTAGTTTTACGTTAATGTGTCCACGTCAAAAAGACGTGCATCTCAACTTTGACGCGCGATCATTTGCGCTACGTTCATTGGAAAGAATATACAAAAATATCATAGGAAAGCTTATTTTATGCTTAATAAGGTTTGATTTTTCAATATTTTTAGAAAGGAAATATAAAATTTAATGGCGAGTTAATCACAGAAACTACCCGTAAAAACCAGCTACGCAGCCAACTTTCGCGAAAGTATTCATATATAATAATTCATAAACGAATAACTACTGAACAAAATCTTTTGAAATTGAAAACAGTGATGAACTAAGATATAGTAGAGGCAATGCAATAATTTTCTAAGCTCTATGTTAATTAAAATGGTTTTAATTGGGTTACAACTTTAAAAAGAAACTCGTCAGTGGGGAATAATGATAGAGGAATTATGAAAACACTGTTGTAAAGAGAGACATAAAGAAATTTTTTTGTAGGAATCAGATTTTTAATAAAGACTTTTAATAAATTTATATATAGATATTTTTCTTTGTAGCCATAAGGCGCTTCATTTCCTATGCTGATGTAGGTAGCGACGTTGCCACACCAATCTTGCGTGCGGGATGGCTGAGCGGGATTTAAACTCCTATCTCTTTCTCTCTCTATCTAGCCTCATTGGAGGTTGCTAATGACTCATATAATGAGTAATAAAGAAGGTACTTGTTTCGTCTAGAGTTTTGTTTTCTTATTTCATTTAGTGTCTCATCTGTCCAGTTGGTGCCTCGTGTTTTCGCTATGCCTCGAAGAAAGCGACTAGCTTTACAACGAATAGAAAATATTAGTAATAACAAATACGGTCTTTTCTCGAGTGTACAAGAAAATAGTTTAGAAAGTGAACCTTTTGTGATTAACAAAAAAATACGTAGCCATGAGAAAAATGTCATTCAAAGTGCTAGAACATTTTTTTCAAATGTTCAAAGATGCTGTGATTAAATTTGATCCTAAGTTGTTAAAAATACTGCAATGTGTTGTAATGTTAGTGAAAGGACTGTAGTAAATGTAAGTAATGAGTGCAAGAAAAATGTTCGTCCTTCAGAAAGTTCTCCCAAAAAAGCAGCGGTAGAGCGCGAATTGTATTAGACGAAATGTTTCAAGGAGTGCTACGAAGAAAAGTGCATAGTTTTTACTTAAGAAAAGAATATCCAATAGTGTCTAATATTCTAATCGAACTGAAATCAGATTTTCCAGACGTAAGTGAATCTACTTTGTTACGGTGGATGAAGATGCTTGGCTTTCGCTTTAAAAAATACAACAGGAAACCTGTATGTTTTGAAAGTCGCCGAATCCTGGACTAACGTGCAAAGTTTATTCGGGAAACAAAGTCAGCTCGTGGCCCATTGTGAACTCAATGCAATCGAGCTTATATGGGCTTGGGTTAAAAATTACGTGGCGAAGCGCAACAAAACGCCCACAATCAAAGACGTCCTGCATCTGTGCAAGGAGGCACTGCGTAACACCCCGAAGCGCGTGTGGGAAAACGCTGTGAAGCACACTATCAAGGTGAAGGACTTCTACGCCGCCAAGGACCAAGTGCTAAAGAATATCGTGGAACCCTTAATTATCAACCTCGATGAGGATTCCAGCAGCGACGAAATCAGTGAGGACGAAACTTAAGAGGAGACCAGGGGGTTTTTGTGCGGGCCATGACCGCCTACCGGCGAGGGAGACAAAGGAGACATTTGGCAACATCGCAAAGCGCCCAGAAAGCAACATATACGGTACTGTGTGTAGATTAAAATTAATTAAACAAAAACAAAAACGTTAAAACAAAATCTGATTCCTACAAAAAAATTTCTTTATGTCTCTCTTTACAACAGTGTTTTCATAATTCCTCTATCATTATTCCCCACTGACGAGTTTCTTTTTAAAGTTGTAACCCAATTAAAACCATTTTAATTAACATAGAGCTTTATTATTGCATTGCCTCTACTATATCTTAGTTCATCACTGTTTTCAATTTCAAAAGATTTTGTTCAGTAGTTATTTGTTTATGAATTATTATATATGACTACTTTCGCGATAGTTGGCTGCGTAGCTGATTTTTACGGGTAGTTTCTGTGTTTAACTCGCCGTAAAATTTTAAATTTTCTGTCTAAAAATATTGAAAAATCAAACCTTATTAAGCATAAAATAAGCTTTCCTATGATATTTTTGTATATTCTTTCCAATAAACGTAGCGCAAATGATCGCGCGTCAAAGTTGAGATGCACGTCTTTTTGACGCGGACAATTCAGACATCCTATCCATGCGATGTTATTCGTAAACAGTTCTCGAGTGCCAAACCATCTGTGTTTGGAAGAGATAAAGAAAGTGGGGAGGGGAACTCACCAACTGCGTCGTAAGGAGAACAAAGCGGCTAGTCGAATGCTTACAGATAACTTGATTATTATTTGAATGTAGTAGAATTGCATCGAAACTATTCTAACACTAAAAACTGTGATTAATGGTTAAATATGTTTGTGATATAAACTGTTATTCTTTTTTCTGCGATAACGAATAAACCTACTGAACTATAATTGCAAAAAATAAGTTATAAATAACGCACTAAGGCATTGATATTCCGGAAATTTAACGTAAATCCGATCATTAAGTAAAAAGTTATAAATGTCTATAATGGATTATATCTGAATCGACATATTCAATTGAATATTCTCCGGCCGTAAGGTATGATTTTCTTATGGGATATTGATATGGAAGAATGGGGTCTAACGTAACCACTAAACAAGATGAAAAATTATATTCCATAAATGGAATACAGGTATACCTCGCGATACGCTTTTTTCGGTTTTACGCTCATTACACTTTCTGACTCTACCTCTCGATACGCTCACTTGATTCAGACAAGCGCTCTTACAAAACCCGGAGAACGAAGAGCCTTTCTTTGCCCATTCAAAAGGTCTCAACGCGAGCAATGAAAAACAACTTTGTTTCATTATATACGAACTACTTTTTAATTGTTTCAATATTCACTTCATGTATATACAATATTGCACCGGGGAAGTAATGTAATCGACGAGTTTCTTTTTATGTCCAAGGTAGTGTTTCGGCGGACTACAGCCAGTTTTCAGTCCGAGCTCGTGGTGGTGACACTGTGCTAGAGTTTTCACCGTTATAAGTTTGAAATATCGCAAGCGAAAAAATTAAAGCGAAGTATTTCTCTTAATAAACCCTAAAACTACCAAGCGATTTTAACTACCATGGACTACCAAGGGTCTCAGAGGCCCACCATCTAAAAGACAATAAAAAGTCATAGTAATGTTTCGAACCTATTGTTATATATATTTTTTTAAATCATAGGAATACAACTATACAATTTTAGTAATTTATTTGAAATTATATGTATATAAACACAAATATTTACATTATGACAATTCTTTTACATTCTTCCTCGTTGTTTTCAAGATCAGACTAATATTGCAGTAAGTTTGTATTTACAGAAATAATAACAAATTGAGTAGAAAAATGATTTAATCTGATTCATCTGATACAACAGCTTAGGGTTGCCAACTTTTTGTATCTCCAAAGATGGACATCTTAAAGTTTTAAGAATGGAAAATACATAGTGATAAGGTAAAAGGGTAGGGAGAGAGGAGGTGGTTCTTTGGGTGATTAATATATAGACGATTTGTCAGATTTACCGAGTGGGGAAAATGAAGAAATTTACAGTAGTGAGAAAGAAAGTGATGATAGTGTTTTATTCGATGTGTGAAAAAGAAAAGCTCCTCGTGTAATAAGTGATAGTGAATCTGAAATAGGTTGAGTTAGTTGGTTAGTTGAGTTAGTTAGTTAGTTGAGGAAAATTTAGTTAGTTAGTTAGTTGAGGAAAATTTAGCTAGCGCGGGTGATACCGTTTGTAGAAAAACGATACCGAAATAAATTTGGAGGAACTTTTATTTGAGAATTCTGCATTGGTCATTACAGTGGGAGAAAATAAGAAAGATACGTCTATGCAGATGATTCCATGTTGCAAAACTGTGATAAACTCATATCCGATAATACCAATACAAGTGATATAATAACAATTAGGTAGTAATGATCCAGCCATATGGCCTAAAATCATATATGATGAATTTAGAATAAAGTTGATAAACCTAGGGCCACAACAAATTACAGATATAAATTTTCCTAAAAATGACGCTATTGACAACAGGAAGTTCTTAGCTAGTTATTATAAACATACATTAAAAAACAGGAAGACAATATCGCGAACATGGTTAATTTATTCAGTGAGCTCAGATGGTGTTTACTGCTTCTGCTGCATGTTGTTTAAAAACTCCCATAACATTGTTAATATTCGAGAAAGTAAAACACGCATTCGCCATCATCTTTCTAATAGATCACAGAATCTTTGTGAAGAAGTAGCTAAAAAAAATTTAAATCATGTTAAAAAGACAAAATATTAGTTTACAAATGGATTGCACACCAGATGTTTCTCATAAAGAACATACATCAATTATATTGAGATACGTACAGATTGATAAAAATTCCAATGAAGTCAAAATTAATGAAAACTTCATACATTGCCGTTTATCATTTTTATAATTGTATGGTGTGGACTGGGTAGAATCTACCACAAATAAATAAATAAGAATATTGTGTACCTGCGATTAGAAATAAGTTATATAATTATATTATATTCAAACTGTACCTTACAAACAGTAATAAAAATTGCCATTGTTTTATTGTGATCTTTGTAGTTTCAAAATAGGAATTTAGAATTACAGATAATTTCATTTTTAATTTATTAATATATTTTTTAAACAAATCAAGTAAAAAACTATAGGTATACAAAAAATTGGGGCAGGAGGGGGGGCCTAAAAAGAAGCCTTGCATCCGGGCCCCAAGATATCATTGCACAGCCCTGCACAGGGCTGCCAGTGAAGAAGCCTACGTGCATTGTAAGGTACAATCAGTGTATGAAAGGAGTAGATAGGGCTGACATGTATTTGTCCTATTATACAATATTGAGGAAAACAATTAAATGGTCCAAAAGGTTGTGTTATGGCTTATAAATTGTGCTCTTTTCAATTCATTTAGAGTGTATAAAACCTTGAATAACTCCAATAAAATTAGATTCAAAACTTTTTTACTTGACATTGCGAAACATTGGGCGAGTAGTAGGGAAGAATTGGGTGAGTCTTCGAATGACGAAGTTGAAGAGACTGAAAAGCCTACTAAGCACGCTGCGAAAAAAGAACATCCAGAGAGACTTTTAGATAGCTTAAGCAAACATCATCCGATTGCAGGAAAGGGGAAGAAAAAATATCCTTCGAGGGCCTGCAAAGTGTACACAGCAAACAACAAGAGGAAAGAGACGCGGTATGTTTGCTCATTCTGCGGTGTCCCGTTGCACAAGGGGAAATTCTTCCTGCATTATCAGCAAAAAGTATTAACATCATTGGTGAGTATTCAAGATTTCATCTTGGGAAAATATATTTCTTAAAACGAGAACTTTTAAAGCATTTCCATTATTTCGTTTTCGTTGAAATGGAACCATTTAAATAATGCAGCGCAGAAGCGACGTTTCTCCTGTTGAGTCCGCGCATTTTGTTTGTTTGTTTGTTCTACGATAACTTCCGTCTCGGTTGTCTGATTTTTACCAAACTTCGTGTGCATATCTATACTATATTGACGCTTCTTACTTATGATAGGTGATTAACATAGACACACACACAGACAGAGACACAGACACACATATATATCATTATATATAGACGTTCCTTAGGAGTCGGAGGAGGATATAACATATAGGAGGATACTAATGTTTAGGCACTTCCAGATGAGGTGGATATTCGAAATTTTTTATCAGGTAGGATTTTGTGCAAAACCGACTAGAAAAAACGAAAATCTTGAAAAAAAGTAACAATGCGGCCGCTAAAAATTCGCAATTGTTTAAACAAATTTTCAAGGTTTGTGTATTTTCGAATGTGCTACAAAGCTGAAAATTTTGTTAATGGTAGAATTTGTAAAGAAACGAAATAGGGATTATAGAAATTTTGATATTTTAATTTGTTTGACTTAAAAATTGTTAAAACTTAAACAAATAGATAAATGTTTATGTGCTACGGAGCAAGCTAGGGAGCTGAAATATTTCAGCAATTTACAGCTTAGTGCAAATGCACAAATAAACATTTGAATATCTCCATTAAGTTCTTATTGCGGCCGTTAAAACCTTTTTTAATATTTAAGCAATTACATAAATATTATTTCACCTCTAGGTGTTCTTTAACTTTAAAATATGACAGAAATGTGTGTCATTAGTACCCTATAATGGAAAAAGTATAATATTCTTAAAATTGCACATTTTAAGGATTGTTTTACTCCAAAAAAATTTATTTGAATCCCTTCAGTCGCTCGTCACAGCCCTAAGTGGGCTAAGCGAGGCCGAAGACCCCGCGGATCCCCTTGTATAATTGGCCGAGCGAAGCGAGGTCTCTCCTGTTGAGTCCATGTATTTTGTCTGTTTGTTCTACGATAACTGCAGTCTTGGTTGTCTGATTTTTACCAAACTTCGTGTGCATGTACAATTAACTTAGAGTCTAAAGCTTATAGTTTTCTAGAATACCACCCTCACAGTTACTGCGTAATTTGCGTTTGCGCATTGCGCTAATTTCCAAATCTTATCCAATCGAAACGAAATTTGGCGCATACGGAAAACATCAAACGATGAAGAAAACGTCAAATAAACATTTCTCGGGGTTGAAGCAAGGAAGGTAACGGTTTGGTCAGTAAATGGGCAAATTAACGAGAACTACAACTACTATTTTCAGGTAAAAATTATTTTTCTTTTGTTTTTTGTATGCAATTTTCGTGATATACAGGTTGGTTTAATTGAAAAAAATGCCTATACACAAAATCATTCTTGGAATTATATAGGTACAGGGACAATTACACGTCACCAGAAGGAAATATTGCTTTTTTGCAATATGGACACAAAAAGAGCCTTTTTTGAAAATAGAGAAAATGGAAAGAGACGACGAGTTATGGAAGAAAAGAATGGAGGAGAAATTGAGCAACTTTTACCTCCAGTGCATTCTTCCCGAATTAGTGGACCCGCGTCGTACGCGATCGATGCCTCTCCGAGAAACTTGTATTCAAGCCGTGACTCGTGAAACTCAAGGAAAGAAAAGAAAAAGGGCTAACAGTTAACTGCAGATGTAAGTCTAACTAATAAATACGTATAATTTTCTATAACTTGGAAATGTGTCCGGATTTAGTTTCATAATTTCCTGTTATTAATCTTACATACATTTAAGTACACCAATAGTGATTACCTCTATCGTCTTTTGTGAATTAAATTATATCAATCGTAACGAGAAAACGCTGTAGCTAAATGGATGTAAAATATTTCTTGTAAGAGAAAGGGAGGGATAGAAACGAGTGTTAAAGTTAAGAAAAAATTATATTTTTTTGTTATGTTGAAGTATAGTTTCCGTTACTGTGTACTATAATTTCCGTATATAATGTAATTTATAACAAAATTTTTTGAAAAGTTTATCAAAACTTAAAAATAGAATGTTTCCAAAGAAAAAAATGTCTGGAAGATGTAAGATCTTTTTTCGAATTAATACTTGTAAGCAATGTTCCCTCTAATTTTTTAAGGTTCTGCGCGGCAGACCAATCTTCGTGAGTAGAGAGGGTAAGCGAGTGCGCTAAAATATTTAATGAAACGGACTTAAAAATATTTATAGTATCTGTTGCGATATTTGTTTGCTTTCATCTACCTTTTCTTTTGCACTGCCACAGTAATGAATGTTATGGAGAAACTGGTGTAATTAGATTTAGGATTTTCCGGATAGGTGGATTTTCTGATTTGGGCGTGGAGGGAAAATGGTCGTGCGCGGCCGCGCACGCGCGCAGCTAAGAGGGAACATTGCTTGTAAGTGTTGTTGTTTTTCTATAAGCAATGTTTGTTCACTCGTAAGTATAATTATGATTCTAATACTCATAGATTTGGTACTAGTTTATCTTTTTTCATGAACGACTTTTCTGTTCATTTTTATTAATCAACCTAGTAAAATTTACTTATCAACTGTGTAAACGTTACATATTTGTTTACTCTTTTAAGGAAACTTGATTATATTGAAAACAGCAATCTGTCAAAAACATAAAGACGGCACTAACAATAAGAACTGACCACCAAGATTTTCCCCTCCGCCCCAGCGGCCCTAGCTTTCTCGCCCTGCCAAAGGAAAGAAGAAAGCAACCCGAGCCAAACTCTACTGCAGAAATGTAAACAAACCTCAGTCGAGTGGTGACCCTTGAGTAGCTTACAGAGGATGGGTATTTTGAGCCCTGAACGTAGTTCTGATACTAGCTGTGAATGCCCATAGCGCCACGGTCTGCACTGGAATTTTTCGCCTCTCCGGTAGCCTCTTAAGGTATATCTTTACTGCTTCCATAGCTTCCGTTAGGGGACTAGTCAAAGACCAGTCCCCTAACGGAAGGACCGGTAACTCAATACTAAAAATCTAAGCCGAAGTTTTCCTTTCAGAGCGCTCCACTCTGCCAATGGCGAAAAGTGGAACTACGTCGAGACGTCACGTGAAAAATCTTCCCCACCCCCTCGCGGTACTTTCGACTTTCTAGATTGACGATCCAATTTTTATCTTCGAATTTTGCTTATCGATCGTATTTCTTCGAAGTTCGCGTAAATACTGGCGTTTTTATCACTCATTACGAGAATGTTGCCATTGCAATGACTATTGTTGGACTAGTCGAGTATTATACATACACAGAATAAATAATTTAGAATAAAAATTAGATTAAATAATATTAACAACAAAATAGCCAACAGAAGGTATAAAAAGAATACAGAATTGAATTATTAAACTGAATTTATTAGCATATGTTGTACACACTGAGTACAATGAGGGTTGTGATAGACAAAGCATATAATAGAATATAATATACATGTGACAGCAATTATAACAAATGCAGTATAAAAAAGATTAAGAAATACACTAATTTTAAACAACCTTTACATAAAAAAATAATAGAAATGTCCAAATGTGATGTCAAGATATTTGGTATAAAATATATACCATTTACATAGTTATATACAGTGATTTAGAAGTATATAATAAAATATGCTTACTATGCAAAGACTAGTCCACAGCACTCGGCGGAGAGAGAGGTAGGTTGGCCGGAGGAGTGCTTCTCTCGGGCTAGGTGGTCGATTATAATCGGGCTTTTTTCGGGACGTAAATGTGACCCATGTTATTAGTTACTGAATGTAAACGCCTTAGCTCTGCTTGCAGTTTCTCTCTTTATTAAAACCTAGCTCTTCATCGGCGAAGGCCAGTCCCAAGGTGGGCCGGGAGAAGAGGGGTCTGCTATTGATAGGAAGCTCGAATGTCTGGTGTTTGATGGCACCTTTGATGTTACGGGCCCGCCGGGAGGGTATTCAGAAGAGGGTGTTCTCCAAGTGTATACCTGGAGGCACGATACCCCAGGTGACGAGGGAGTTAAAGGCATCGATCTTGACCACGGGTTGCTCTTCGTTAAATGTCGTTGCACATGTGGGTACCAACGACGCCTCTAGACGCGGGTCAGAGGAAATTATCAGCTCTTTCGAGAACTTGATATCCGAGGTGTCCCGTGTCCGGGAGGATTCGGGGGCGGATCTACGTCTTAGCATTTCCAGCATTGTCCCATGCACGGATTGTGGTACTATGGTCTGGTGCCGGGTAGTGGGATTAAATGGCAGACTGCGGGACCTATGTAAGTCCCAAGGAATCGACTATGTTGACCTGATGCCGGCCCTTGACTCGTGTCGGGTATCCCTCAACACCTCAGCTGTCCACTACACCCCCGAGGCTGCAAATAAGGTAGAGGGTTTGTTATTTGAGCGTGCTAAGAGTATTTTCAGTTAAAGAATACTGTGAGGTAGCATAAAGTTTGATAGTAATTTAAACTGCATGGCATGAGACATAACTGCATGTTCCCTCTCAAATCCTAACTGCTGCCTCAGCATGGCGACAGGGTGTATCTTTGCCCTCAGATTAACTAACATAGTTTATGATTTAAAAAAATTAAATTTTATATAATTTCCTTTTTGCCCTCAGATTAACTAATTAACAAAATAATGATGAATTTTCATGTGTAATTTCTAGTATGAAGTATTTCTGTGATACTCTTGAGAGTTAATGACAATATTGTAAGGTAGCATAAAGTTTGATAATTTAAATCGCATGGCATGAAACATAACTGCATGTTCCCTCTCAAATCCTAACTGCTGCCTCAGCGTGGCGAGAGGGTGTACTTACAGAATTTATATATTTTACCTGTATTACATGAAATGTTATACATTCATTTAAACTAAATAATTGCACAGCTTTGAAATGTTAGTATTTTATTAGCCAACTTCATTTTACTTAATCGATCAGCTTTCCTTCATTGCTTGTTCATCAGAGAATGTAATTATTTTTTTCACATTTTCCATAATTTATGTATTTATAGGGTTCATTTAATTTTGGACTGATATTTTTGCTGGAGAAAAGCAAGTCGAAGATTATTCTAAACTGGAGATTGTCATTCTAGTGATCTCCTTGGTATTAACACATTTCTTCATACTTGCCTTATATTGTTTGTAATCTTGCATTTTTTAAATAATTCCCAGGTCATATAACAAGCATTTCGAGGAAAAGGAATGTCCATCATCGATGTAGCTCAACTAGGGGAAGTTTCAGCTGCTCTTCCTCCAACCTGTATCATTGCAGAAAGCCTGAAAAAAATCAATCTTATTCAGAGTTCCATGACTTCTTCCTGATAAGCATTCCATTATTGCGAATAATTGTCTCAGCATCATGTGTTTTTTCTAGTAACATTAAACATTATTAAAGCATGAAGTGTTCCTCAATGTTAATTGCTACCACTAGATACATGTATGTCACAAATTTTAACAAATAAAATTTCTATAGCAGTTTCATATTTTTCATTAGATAAGTGATGTGGATTCCTAAAAATGTAAGCTGCCTTAAGATTTCTATGTTATAGTGAGAGAAAGAGGACATATGCGTCCTATCATCTCAATGAGATGATGAAGATATTCTTATTTTTTCGGGTGATTATTTCATATCTATTCTTAACTACTTCAGCATAAAAACTGCTTTGGCAATTTAAGGGTAGTCGCACTTGGCGCATACCAGGGGCTCTGAAAAAATGTTTTTCGTGTACAATATCAGAAACTTTAAATTGTCAATTTAAAATTAATGTAGAAAAATTCACTTTTTGTACTGGGATACTTTGTTTTCACTGGATAGGGCTTCTGTTGGTTTGCTACTTGTTGCCTTGCTTATTGTACATGTGCACAATATGGACAACAGTTTGGTAAGAACATGCAAGTTTGTTATTCTGTTTCTCCAGTATTGTGCAACTTCATTCTTGTCTCTTAAGCACGTACCTATTATCTTTTAAACCTATTTTGATTTATATGATTGCTATGTTAGACTGTTTAATTGCTTGGATTTACTTGAAAATGATGGTTGAAGTAGTAAAGATCCCCATCTAATAATCAGGGCCAGCCTTATAGGGTGTGCAGTGTATGAACTATATCAGAGCCTCCAGCTGGTGCCATGAAGCTAGTCTATTTTATAAAACAATTTTTAGTTAAAAATAGTTAATTTAAAGGCAACAATGTTTATATTGCAAAATTCATTGCTTGCTGTTATTATGTAATTTCATGAAAATAAACCCAATAGTTTTGGAAAGGAAATGTGGATGGACATGACCTAACTTAAAAAGCAACCATCTCCTACTTTTTGCAAAGAACATCTAAAAATGGAATAAATTTATGTTACACTCACTCTGTACATTTTATAAATGAAAAAAAAAACTATGAGAGTATATTTTGATGTTAATTTTCTTAAAACAACCACCCAAAAATTACTTTTCTTATACTTATGCAATCCATTATTTTATGTACTATTACTTTTCATTAAAACTTGTAGTGAATAATGCATTAATGAATTTTACTGAAAATTAATATTAATCTTGGGGTTCCAAACAGGAAACAGCATCCTACTTATTGAGGGCCTGCACTGATAATTGACTGACAATTTTTCTGAAGATAAGTTCAAGAGAAGGCATTCATAACTTTTATTAACCTTCATGTGGTTATTATACCTACTATATGTTGTTTGAATTTGATTTATATTTCATTTTTGTAATTAGTAATTCACATTGTTTCAAGAATTGTTTTTCTCTACTTAAAATATAATTACATACACTGAAATGTATTTTTCATTGAGAAAAAAATATATATATATATATTATATGTATAAATAAATAGTAAAGGTGAATCCAATACTGAAATGAGTAAATAAAGAGGAATGATTATTAGGAGGCTATTAGATTAGTTTTAGAAAATGCAGGTAGGCAAACAATGGTTGAAGACAACTGAGGGAATATGAAAATGTATCATAGAAAGCACAAATAAAAGTACAGTATAACATAAAATAGGGAAGCCCTGGTTAACCAAGGAGATGATTAAATAATGGAAAAGAGGAGGTGGAAGCAAATTAACGCAGAATATGGAAGATGAATGTATAGAGAGTAAAAGAATAAGATAAAGAGAGAAATTACTAAAGCAAGAGAGTTGTGCTGTAAAGGACAATGTGAGGACATGGAAAAACTGCAGAGACAAGGCAGAACAGACTTATGGTATGGAAAAGTGAAAGGAACAGGAAACGAGAAAGGAAATATGCTGGCTACAATTAAAGACAAAATGGAAAACTGTTATATGAGCCTGAGGATGTGAGGAATAGATGGAAATAGTATATTGAGGAGTTATACGCTAAAGATTTGAAGTCACAATCTACTGAGATAGAGAGAGAGAAAGATGTAGACAGCAACAGTGTTGGACTGCTAATATTGATTAGTGAGATTGAAAAGGCTCTTCAGGATTTGATGTTGAAGTAGGTAATAATGACTTTCCATTAAAATGCTGAAGTAGTTAGGAAAAGGGGGAAAGAGAGCTTTTGTTTGTATGGAATTTCTGGCTAATCAACCTCTTGGATTATTGTAGCCATAACTTCTTCAGAGATTTTGTAAATGATATCATAAGATATATGAAGAGGGACATGGGCCAGAGGACTTCATTACATCAATTTCAATTTCCATAAAGAAAAAGGTTTAATCAAATAAATGTCAAGATCACAGAATAGTGCCGGCCTTGGCAGAGGGGTGGTTAGCATGCCTAGCTTCCAATGCCAGGGTTGCGGGTTCGAATCCCACAGAGGACATGGTCGTATGTGCTTCTTGTATATCTATTATAACAAATGTAATTTGGAGAAACCTGTTTGTGCTAAATAAATGATTGCTTGATTAATTTTGCATACAGCTAAAAGAAATGATAAGGAAGGCATTGAAAGATGTAGAGAAACAAGTAAAAGACAGAGGAAGTCTGGTTACATATGTGGATGAAAAGAATTGGTGAGTAATACTGAAAAAGGCCTGCAGATGCTAATTAGTTCCTTAAATGAAAAGGTGAAAGCAATCAGGATGAAGATGAATAGGAAGAAAACAAAATTCATGAGAATTTACAAAGGTGGGTATTCCCTGGTTAACTAAATATTATGTCACGAGATGGAAGAGATCAGGACAAGAATAGCAACAGCACAGGAAGCTTTTATGAGATGATGTGAGCTTTTGATAGAAAGACTTGGTAGTGATATCATAAAAAGATTTAAAAACAAAACTTGCAGAATTAAAAATTAATGTTTGCTCTTCAAATCTTGATATATTTGTAATCGCTAACACTAATTTGAATCAAGGCATAAGTGATTCTGACCTAAAAGTTACAGAAAGGATCTTGATCAACTAACTAGTGATAAATTGAGTTACGGTGGTACCTTCATTGCTGTTAAGATTGACATTAATTCATAATGGCAAAAGTCACCAGGTAAAACATTTAGCATCTTTGTTGTATTATGTCATGGCAAAACAAAAACTTTAATAGCTGCAGTTGCTACTGCCTCCAGCCTGTGCTTTGTCAGACTATGAAGAGCACTGTTCCACCATTGATGAAGTTCTTGCTACTCCCATGTTTCTCTTTGGTGACTATAACCTCCTAAATGCTGTCTGTCCTCACACTAAAACAAATTCAGCCTAATTGCAACATGGAATTTTCCTCATTTTCTTTTCTTGCTCTCATCCAGGTCAATAGAATCACTAATTCCAAAGATAAACTACTAGACCATGTATTTTCCTCAGATGACTCTACTTACCTTGTTAATGATCCTCTCTTTAAAATGGAAGGTTATCATCCTCCATTGGGTTTGTGTATAAATAGTGAATGCAATATTTCATTATTAGATTATATTCATCAGCACTGTGATTTAAAAAACTGTTATCTTGATAAAGTATATTTTTACCTAAGTTGTATAAACAGGGATTTTCAAAAATGCTCTTGATGTAAATATGGCTTTTTCTAGTTATATTAATCCTGTGCAATCAATAGTGAACATTCATACTCCCATTATAAAGTATAATTGTAATTCCAAATATCCTAATGGTTTTCTCCAGAATTTCAGATTGTTGTTATTTAAAACATTTTATCATATAAATTATAAAGATTCCATTCTGCTACAGATTATATAGCTTTTTGTAGAATTAGAACTGAATGTAAAACCCTTACAAGACAGTGTTATAAGAATTATATAGGTAATGCTTAATTATAAATATCAATAAATATAAAATTCTTTTTGAACTATGCTAGCTCTTGAAGGAAAACAAATGTTTTTAATTATATTCATTCATTCATTTTTATTGCTTCCATTGGCCACAAAATGTAACATGGAGCTCGTCAAAAGATACAAACAAGGATGTATACCATGCAAAGCATGCAGCACATTTAAAAGAAAAAGAAACTTGTAAATTTCCACTAACAATGTTAATATACGACTGGTTTCACCTGATGATGCTGTAACATGCAAAACCGGTCGTATATTAAAATTGTTAGTGGAAATTTAGAAGTTTCTTTTTCTTTTAAACAGAATCTTTCCAAAAAGTGGAGCCTTCCCAAGTGGACTTTGTCATACAGTACATTTTAATAAAAGGAAATACAATACAAAACATAATAAAATGGAATCTGGGTTAAAAACAAGAAGAAAACAGATTATCTTGACAGTTTCAAAATATTCTTTTCGCAGTATAAAAGGAGTGATTCACAAGAAAGATTTTGGTTTCCATTTTGAATTTATTTATAGATTGTCAAGTTTTTACATTATTTGGGAGAGCATTATACAGTTTACTGCAGTAGCATGGACCCTTTTTAAATAGGGAGAGATGGTGTTGTATTGTGTGCATGTTGTTGTGGGCTCTTGTTGAGTAGTTGTGGGTGGATTGATTTTGGTCGAGGAGATGGAAGTTTTCTTTAACCCTCTGACTACCAAGGTATTTTGCACCTCAGTCCTACCAAGAGGGGATAACTGAATTTCCCCACAAAATTTCTATTGTAAATAAACATTTTTCATCAAAATCGGTGATTACTTTACTTTGTTAGTAATTTAAAGTCATTTCAACTACCCATACTGAAAATTATTTTTATTTAAACAATTAATCTAAATATTTTTTGCAATTTACTTGATACATCAAATACAAAAATTACAATATATTAATACATTAACAAACCAGATGTGTTTTTAATTGAAAATTTCATTGACTATTTATGAGTTGGTTTGTTGGTCTGGGGGCACATGAAAAAGCCCTGCTGAATTGAAACCGTTGACTGTGAGGTTAGCAGTAAACACTATACTAGTTTGGCTACCACTCTGCCTGCATAATAAATATATTATAATATGTAAATGTAAGACATTCTAAATTACTACTGGCTATTTTTCTGTTGTTTCCATATGATAAGAATTCTGTAGATTTAACAACTACCATTAACCTGTAGTAGCAAGTACAACATTTAGAAGATAACTACAGCCTTATAAAAAGGCAAACAAGTATATTAATGCTATTGCAGGCTCTTTAAGCCGAAATTTTTTATTTTCTTCAATGAAGAATACTGTTCTGAATAATACCTAGAGGGGTAACTCGGTTACCCCAAAACAATTTTCGATTCTTCTCAGAAATTGTTAGATATCTTGTTTTTTACATAATTATGCTCTTCATACATTAAAAAACAGTTACATAGGAGGATAAAAATCAGAAAATGTTTTTAAGGAAAATATAAAAAATAAGCGCCTGGGGTAATCTTGTTACCCCCCCTTAGTAGTCTGAGGATTAACAAACATTACTGATTCATAAATAAAGATGCATGGAAATGTTAATACTTTGTTTTTCATAAAAACATTCCTACAGAAGGTTTATTGATTTATGTTAAAGATGAGCATAAGAGCTCTCTTTTCATATATAAAAAGTCTTCAGAGGAAGATTTAGCACAGTGCTACTATATTGAAATAAGGAATTGGGAATGAAAATATTATCAATGGTGGTAGATGATTTAGAATTTATTCTTGTGGTACTAGAGATGGTAGGGGACAAGTTAAAAGAGGATGTTAAATCTAAAAATAATGATTTTTGGTGATTCTCAACATTGAAGTTAATATTAAAATCACCATTGATGATAATGTTCCATTTCGAGGACTTATATGAAGCTAATGTTTTATCAAGGTTAGATAAAAAGGATTTTAAGTCTCCCTTTGGTGACCTACAAATAAACATAAAGAAATTGAAGTTTTTGTTAGATAAAAAGGAATTTTAATCTCCACTTGGTGACCTATAAATAAACAAAGAAATTGAAGGTTTTGTATTTGGCACTTCACAGCAAAATATTGTCTCTTTCAGTGGATATAACTGGTATTGATTCTACATGACGTTAGATGATGATGACACCAAAATATTGGATATTGTAAACCTGATAGGTTTTACAATTACATATCAAATTACGTAGAAATCTATGGTTAATTACAGCTATTATGGCTAATTGCATATCCTCTTCCGTTACTTCAAAAATAATAACTACCTAAAAAAACAACCGATATTGGTGATAACTCATTGGATATTAAAACTAGAAATGTTAAACAACTAGAACGCAATAGTGACACACATACACAGATTAAGAAAAGACAATTGGATATTACCTTTCATTACGAATATTCAACACTGCTTCGTTTCTTAATATTCCGTTTCTTTTTCAGCCCTTGATTGACGATGAATCGCGATAAAAGTAACATTTATTTTTTCCTACGCATCTTCATCATAATATGCCCATTAAATAATTGATTACGATATATTTTAAATTACCAAATGTTCTTTACCTCTTCGAATCGCCTATCTTTCCCAAAATTTATAAAATGACACTTTCCACAATACAATCCCTTTATACGCTATACATTTATGTTCTGTCAGCCACAGCGCCTTTTCCATACAACTACACTCGGAAAGTTGTACGTTTTTTAGTTAATTTCCGTAAGGTTGGAAAAAACATTAGATGCTTCTTTTTTATTTCTATATCGTATTTGTGCGATATATATCGTATATAACTTCACACAAATGATTACGGACGGGTTGTTTTCATTAATGATTCGATCTAAATGAATCGTTCAGTGCAATGAATCGAGTGAATCGATTCAACTCTGGCCAGATGTCTTGTAATTGAGAGAGTTATATTTTTGTCATTATTGTTGGGAATAATTTTGAAACGAGAAAAAAGTCTGCTATGACCGGGAATTGAACCCGGGTCTTCCACTTGCCGGGCGGATATTCTACCACAACCCTAAACTATCGTAGTAAATCAATTTTCTCGTTTCTGAACGCGGATTTTTTCTTGGTTGGGACTATTGGGACGGAACTAGCCCGTTAGGGGACTAGTCTTTGGAACTAGCAAGCTAAATTCAGCCGCTAACCTATTTTGGTTTAATGATAATGAATATTGTGAAAATCAATAAGGCCTAATTATTTCAAAAATTAGTAAAAGTATATTGTAAATTCCTCGAGGCAAAATTATTGAAAAATTAATAAAGTATAATTATAGTTCTAATGAAATTTGAACACGTTATGAAGGAAATGGAATCAAATAAACTGAAACTAAAGTAAGTATTACAATTTAGTATAGCAAGTTTTAATGTGTATACATTTGGCAAATTAAATGAAAATATAATGCAAGAAACAAACTATAAAACATTTCTCCATATAGGATCACTATATTTGAATATTACTTCCAGGACAACAACACAAAAATACGGACAAAACCCGGAATTTTAAAATAACTATTTAAGCACAAAAATTTTACTGTAGTGTTATATAAATAAAGGAATTCTAATTAAATATTATTCAAGTAAATTGTCGAACGTAAACGGTTTTATTACTTAAACATTGACGCATAATATATCATAAAATGCAATAATACTTAAAATTTCATGCGTGAATATGATTTGTTATCCGAAACAATAAATCGGATGATGCAGACTAAATATGTAAATTATATATAGGAATATACAACTTTTTATACATATCTTAAATAATATATAAAGATACTACCAAAGACTAGTACCCCTATGGCCTATATCGGTTGGGGAACGTGTTGTGAAGTTTTATCAATGGTTTCGTCACATTGATATAAAAATTCACACATTATCATCTAAGTATTCAATAACTATAATAATTTTTTCCCAGAAGGAATTTTTTAAACTGTCTTTGAAATGATGTTATGTGTGATATTAATTTAATTGCAGCAAGTGGTTTGTTAAATATAATAGCAGCAGCATGGTGAGGACCATTTTGAGAAAGAGTCAAGTGATATTTATTGAGATGAATGTTATCTTTGGTACGAGTTTGATAATGATGGTAGTCGAGATTTCTTGGGAAGAGGTGAGGATATTGCTTGACAAAAATGGGACAGTTAAGTATGTATATGGAAGGAAGAGTTAATATTTTAAGAGACTGAAAAAGGGGCTTACCAGGGGTGGGTATGAGATTCGTAGCATTGCTTTGATAGCCTGTTTTTGTAAGGAGAAAGCTTTTTAGAGTGCTTTGCATTTCCCCAGAAAATGATGCCATAGGAAAGATGGGAGTGGATATTTGCATAATAAAGGAGGTTATGGGTGCTAATTTTCTGAGTAAGAAAATTCTAGTAGCTCCTTTTTTCATCACAGCATTAATATGTATAGACCAGTCCAGGTCTTCACTGATAAGCAGCCCTAAGAATTTCACTGAGGTGGAGCATTCAATGCTTGCATTGTCCGTTGAAGGTTAAAGGAAGGCAATGCTCTTTTGGTGTGAAACTGAATACAGACAGTTTTAGCATTGTTCACAGCAAGACTGTTAGAAGAACACCACTGAATCATGTCTTCTATTGAAACATTGGATATATTTTAAAGATCAACTGAATTCTTGGAGAAAAGAAGGCATGATGTATCATGAAGGAACATTTTACACTTCCCCACCTGGTTGGGTAGGTTGGTGCAAGTGTTTTTCGTTTCTCCTCATGTTCACTGTGTTTAGAGATGTCTCCATTTAAAGAAAAAAGAACATACCGTTAAAAATGAAATTTTATAATATTATTTTTATAGATATTATTTATAAAGATGATCGGAATAAATAGAATGATATTTTAATGTTGATTTTAGTACAAAAATTTAGGTATATGCAATCACCACTCCTTGATATTTCCAAGGGTATAATATAGATAATTCCTTAGTATATAATCTATACATCAATATGGAAATTACTAATAATTCTCCGTCGACTATTGAAAATATATTCTCTACATTAAGTGCTAACAAAAGCTATGTACTCAATAATTGTCTCTCTGATCATAGAGCCCCAATTCTGTAATACCTTTTTCTTGCCACATTTAAAATTCATCATAATAAATATTGTTTAAAACAATGCCTTTCTTATACTGCTCATGCAAATTTAATTTCTCTTCTCCAATATGAGAGCTGGGATACAATTTTCAATTCTGCATCATTTTAATACAAATTTGAAATGTTTTTACAATGTCTTGATCATAGCTTTCATTTAAAAAGATATTATGTAGAAAGGCAATATAACATGACTAATTATTGGATAACTCTTGAAATTATTTCTCTATCTCATCAGTTAAGACAATGTCTCAATATAACACAACTTTATAAATCTGACATTGAAAAAAGCACTATTGTAAACAGGTTACTTTGGGCTACTTTTCCATATCTTAATATGAAAACATTGCTGTAGCTTAGGTACTTCATTATTAATTTTCACAATATTTTATTTAGGATTTCTAAGGAACCATTTAAGCCCAAAAAATTCTCCCAAATTTTTTTCTGTACTTCCAGTTTGATTTTCAGTTTTTATAAATTTTGGCCCAAATTATTTTGAATTGGGGTATCATTGCTCCAGGTATCAACTTCCATATAAATCCCTGCCTATAATTATCATAGGCCAAAGTAACTCCTAAATAAGTGCTTTATTCTATAAATAATTAAAAAAATATTGAATAGTTTTTATTTTTGCTTTTTTATTGATAAAATTAAGCAGAAAATTGTTCAACACAAAAGCAAATGTATTTTTCTTAAATGCCATTAGAATTGTTTGGATGTATGTTATGCTATACAAATCCACACCTTCAAAGGTATCGTAACAAAACTTGGCATGATTGTTGGGGGCACCAAGGGAAAGGCCGTAGGGTAAGTTGTTAAAATTCCTGAAAGATTTCTCCTAAAAAAAGTTATTCGCATTTTTTTTATTCTCCGTAAGATATCACATAAAAATTGACTTTTATGAGTGCAGGCTTTCATTCATTTGCTTATATAAATTCAACAAATTGATGAAAGGACTTCATACCTGCTCAGTATGTAAGAAGAATGAGAATATCGTACTCCCCAAATTTTTAAAATAAATGTCGCTAAATATTTACTGTTGCTATGTATTTAATATTTTCAATAAAACAGTATTAATAAGAATCCTATAATGATGGAGGAAATTATAGAAAAACATAAACATATTAATAATTGAAAAAATGAGAATTCCACAAACATCATTGGGAAAAATGTTACTGAGGAAAAAAGGAAAAATGTCATGGGCATTTATTTTATACATATTTGCCAATAAGAAAATCGGCATAAAATTTTGACAAGATATGTAACTGATCAAATCTTCGATGGAATGCATGAAATGTGAAAACCAAGACTTGCTTAAGGTGCAAATATCTGAGCGATGGTTTTAAATGGCAGTTTAACCATACAATACAGAAAATGGAAAGATGATCAAAAGAAGTGTAAAACAACAAAAAGTATCGGATGCAGATCTTGGTTTACAATGAGTAAGTTAGCTACAATGGAAATAGTGATAATGAATGACCTATGCAATTATAAAGAAAAATCCATCAAAAGATATGGAAAAGTAGTACAGGATATCAAAGAGCACTCTCATCGACTGGTTTTAGTTCTACAGAGAAGTGATTGTGGAATTCATGGAGGCGACAAGCAAAATAAATGGCGCAATATACATTGCACAAACTTTCTCATATACATATGTATGTTTGGTTGACTACGTTTATAAAAGAAAAATGCTTATAAATCAAAGTTAACTGTAGTTTAGTGTATATTTTAATGCCACTGGTCGATGTTTAGTAATTTTTTTGGGACATAGGGCTTAGTAAGTATTATTTGTGACATCAGGCTGTACAATTGAATGGATTTTAATCAAAATCCTTACAGCCATTTCTGAGTAGACCAAATTCTGTTTCAAAATATCCAAGAATCAAGTACCCTTAAACCTTAATTACTTGCGTGGGCTCCTTAAAGACCTCAAGCATTATTTTTTCATCCATATCATAAGAACTATGACTCCTATTCATTTGAAACTTGCAATACCTTCATTATTTAACTTCTAATATACAATTTAGCGTTTTTGTTCAGTTTCGATTAGTCAGTTTTTAGTACGGAATGTTATGCATAATATAAAATTTAACAAACTTAAAGAAAGTTAAAAGGTATTATTTATGTTTATTTTTACGGGAATCGTCTTTCCAGTTTCCTCATAGACAGAGTAGGTTGTTTTTTCGCACATTTATCTGGCTCACCGATACTTATTTCCTCAAGTTTTGTTCCGCTGCAAGCATAACGCAATACAACTATTACTTATGACATCAAAATAAAAATACTGAATAACCGTGGTAGTTATTTTTCTCTTTATATTTCTAGGGATGTCTTTTGCTCGCCTTTTTTCTTCACATGTTGTCCCAGAACCTTCCCTTCGCTGCAATAAACTTATCCTTCTGTAACTGCGCATGTCGTCCCTTCGACCGCCCGAAGCAGTCTTCACCCCTCGCTATTTGCTACCTGCAAAAACGAACACGTTCACTTTTTGTTTTTTTTATTGCCATTATATCCTTTCTATTTTGTGGCCAACGCAGGCGAGTGCTTTTGGAAAGATAATTGATCTTATTTTTCGGATTTCGAAATTCTAGTGAGTTGAAGCGGAATTATAGCACCCGAGTACAAAAAGAGTAATAAAAGGCCGCTTCTCCTTTTACAACGCAGGAAACATTTCGTTTTACAAGAAGGAGGAAGAAAAAGAATGCGAGTTGTCCCCTATTTATTCCAAGTGAAAAGATTGCATTTGTTCTTGTGAAGCCGAGGAAGCAGTATCTAAAGACACTCGGGAGTTTTTCCAAGACTGGAGCGTCGATCAACTCAAAGAGGTTTTTGTCATCAGGCCGAAGTAATATATTTGAGTCCTCATCCAAACTGGAATTGGAGAAGTAAGTATATTATTTCATTCAAAATATTACAAATACATGTTTGAATAAGGAACTTTGGTTTAATAAATTTATTTAATTTTTTAGTACTTCATATTTTCTATATGTGACTTATCATTTTTCCCTTAGAATGGCTCATAAAGATTAAAACCAACCCCAGGAAGTGGACTACTTGGATATGTTTTCCGAAAAAGAAGACGAAGTAGGAGGTGAGCATGAAGATGAAGAAGATTATGAAGAGTGTAGTTAGCACAACTCTGAGACAGAGCAGGTCATCAGCTCGAATGACGAAAGTGAAGAATAGGAGTTAGGAAGTGAATTTTTTATTAGCAAAAACAAGGCAATGAAATGGAAAAAAGCACATCCTCCGAAAAATGTAAGAACAAGAAGAAGCAATATAGTTCTTAAACATTCAGGTGTTGTTGGTTTTGCGAAAAGTGCTAAGACTCCTTCAGCGGTGTTCTCGTTATTTTTGATTCACATATACCTAATGGGGATTCTTGTAACACAAACTAATATTTATATTGAAAAAGTGCAGCAACATTTTGAGAGAGATCGGGAAGTGTTTCAAAAGAAGAAATGCTTGCTTTCCTAGGGTTGTTACTAATGTCAGATGTATTAAAGTCCGGCCATCTCAACTTCCGTGATTTATGGGCAAGTGATGGCACAGGAATCGATGTGTTTCCTTTATGTCTTACAATAGATTTTTTTTTTGATGAGGTGCCTACGATTTGACGATATTACAACCCGAGAAATCCGGTTAGGGAATTCATTCAAAAACTGTCTGAAAACTTTGAAAAGGTGTACTTATATTCCGTCGGAATATGTAACAATTGACGAGCAGTTGATTCCGTTCAAAGGTAGATGCCCTTTTCGCCAATATATGCCGAAAAAACCGAAAAGATACGGGATAAAGGTCTTTGCTTCAGTGGACTCAAAAACTTTTTATTTGTTGAAATTTGAAATATATGCGGGAGTTCAGCCAGTAGGACTATACGCATTAGGAAATAAACCTGATGAGGTAGTGAAACGCTTAGTAATTGCTATAAAAGGAAGTAATCTAAATGTTACCTCTGATAATTGGTACACAAGCATCCCTCTTGCCCAGTCCCTTCTGTCGGAGTATAAGTTGACGATTGTCGACACCCTGCGGAAAAATAAAAAAAGAAATACCGGCCGAGTTCCTTCCAAAGAGAGGTAGGCAGGTTAGGAGCAGTATTTTCGGTTTCACTGAAGATATTACGCTAGTGTCGTATGTACCCGTTAGAAATAGATCTGTGATCATCATCTCAACGATGCATCACGATAATAAAATACACGAATCCACACAAGATCTACAAAAACCAGAAATAGTAACAATGTACAACAAAACTAAAGGGTGTGTTGACACATGCGATCAGATTTGTAGTATTTATAACTGTGCTGGCCTTGAGCGGTTTTCTTTCATTTTCTGAATGTTTCTGCCATCAATGCATTTATAATTTTTAATAACAATGTTCCAATTAAAATGACGAGGCGAAATTTTTTGAAGTCACTTTCTAAGGAATTAATCGAGGGACATCAGGTGTCAAGGTCTCAAAGCCAGTTCTTTCCAAAAATTCTCCGAAAGCGCATTCGGACACAACATGGACCAGAAGACGCAGGTCCATCTTTCCCTGCAGGACCTTCATGGGGAAGATGTAAAATTTGCCCTAGAACCAAGGACATTAAAGTGAAAAATAAATGTGCTAATCGCCATGGTTTTATATGCAAAGAGCATACAATATTGAAATGTTATGAATGTGAGAATAGTGGTGATGAAGAAAATTGAAAATAAATTTGTTTAACTAGAAACTTAGTTTTTTAATTATTTATCTCATTAAAATTCTTTCTAAACTATATAATTATAATTGATAAATGTTTTAATAAAAACTATAATGAAAATAGCCCAACATTTTTTGTTAAAATTCTAAATACATTTTGGGGTCTTAAAAGACCCCAGGCGAGTAATTAAGGAACTTTTCTCACGCAAGTAACTAAGGGTTAATTGTTGTGCAATATCGTTCATCTCTTCAGTGTGTCTATTATGAATGATATTATCCACAAATATGAGGTATCATTAGATTCAGTTGAACCATTAAGACTTTTAGTGGATTGCGGCTTCGGTAAGGTAGCGTAGCGTACATTGTAATGCCACTGGACGCTATATAGTGATTTCAAGAGATATATGGCCTAGGTAGTATTATTTTTGACATCAGGCTCTACAATTGGATTGATTTTAATCAAATTCTCTGAAGCCATTTTTGAGTAAATAAAATTTTTCTAAAAATCGTCAAGAATAAACCACCCTTGGTTTTTGAGAAATATCATTTTTATGAAAAACTGGTCTGCAAAAGAGAATATATTGAACAAATACCAAATATCATTCGATTTCATAGAAGCGTTTGGGCCCTAGAACAGCGAACAAACCGACGGCATGGCAAAAACCATTTTTATGTACTCAGGGACACCAAAAACCTGTATTTCCATACAAATCTCGAGGTCGAATTTTTTCACGATAACAATACTTGCTCAATATACTACTTATATGAGTAAGTAAAAATCGGAGAAGGAAGAGTAGTGGAAATTGACGAATCAAAGTTGGGTAAAATAAAGTATAACCGCGGTCATCACGTGGAAGGGCAGTGGGTATTTGGTGGTATAGAAAGAGAATTGGGTAATTTGTTTGTTAAATGTATCCTTTTACTTACTCCATACGTAGTATAAGGGAAAGTATTGTTTTCATGAAAAATATCGATCTCGAGATATCAATGGAAATACACGTTTTGAAGTACCCTGAACACGTTTTGACCATTTTCTCGATGGTCTGTGTGTGTGAGAGTTTTTTGTGGGTGCTTAACTCAAAAAGTATAAGTCAGCTCAACGCAAAATTTTATATTTAACATTTTTATGAAAGTCCAAGAAGTCCAAGATTGAAGTAAAAATAGGTTAACCAGAAGTGGGTGTTTACTCTTGTCACATCCGTTATTTTGAAATATTTGCTTTAATATTAGATTAATGTAAAAGAATAATGGAATAAAAGTTGTAGGAAATGTAGTTTTCTACAATCTTTATTTGGAAAAATTTCCCATATAATGCATTGTTTAAGATATATCTTAAAAACTACATATTTTAGCTGCCACCACCCCGCCACCTGCCAACGACTATTGTTAACAACTGACGCTTATGTTAGTTACGTCTTAGTAAAGCTCCTTTTTAGTTTCTTAATTGTTGGATCTTCGTGGCTATATCCAATATCAGAAGGCTATGGTTTGAGTTTATTTCTGTTCATTTTAAAGTCTTTAAATTTTTCTCTCAGTTCCTTAAAATATTTATTGTCATGTAACCTATTTGGAATTTTTAGAAATAATACAGGTATGGAGAAAGTCATGTGGTGGCCACATCAGATTTTTTAAGAAATGATTTCAATGGGGGCTCTGTCCCCTAACCCCCAGTTCGATAAACTCCCCAAATGTTTTTAGATAAAGGTCACTATGTATTTACTATTTTCAATATAAAACAATCCCTATACCTCGAGAGTGGCAGAGTGGGGAGTACGATGGTATACCTAAGACGAAGAATCATCATAGTTTCTTATTCTTATCGTCTTTTTTCGTCTTTGACTCGAAATTGCTCGCATTTCACGTTTATTCCCATTAAGTTGGACATTTTTAACAATAAATACCTTGATGACCAGTGGCGGCTCGTAGCTAAAATTAGTGGGGGTGCTGCTCCAGAAAATTTTTAGCCTTTGTTTTAAAATTGTTTAAAAGGAAAAAAACATGTATAAAAAGAAAATTTATTCAGGAACTTGATAAAATCTTAACAAAAAAAACACATTTTTTACTTACTTTAACTTAAATTGTTACAGTTCAAGCTTGATCTATTCATTTAAAAATGAAATCCATTATTCTTGTTTTAATTTGCGCAAAAAGTTCAATAATTTTCTCCTTGATCTCTGGATGACAATTGAGGAAATTTTTCTCCATTGAAAGTACTGCAAGCGCATTTAGTCTTTCCGAATTCATATTGCTTCTTTAAAAAGTTTTTATTCTTTTCAATGTTGAAAAGCAGCGCTCTGCCTCTGATGTAGTCATGGGAATTGTCAAGAGGATTTTTGTCAGTTTCGTAATTTCACTAAAAACATCATCTAGATTATTTTCCAAGATAAATTTCAGCAGCTCAATTAATTTGCAATATTCATGAATATCAGTCCTACAATAGAATACTTTTAGTTCAGTTTCAAGCTTTTCTTTGTCAATCATGGGATAAGCTTCAGTGGTCAGTGCTATCTCTTTTGTGGGATGTTCATTCTTAAATCTAGTGAAGCATTTCTTGTTGAACAATTTAGCAGCTAATAAGTGTTTAGTGGAAGAATATCTGTCCATTATATCAACACATATATAGTCACACACTTCCTTAGCTTCTGCCATGAGTGTCTTTGAAGGATTCTCACAGTACTTTGAGTTTCTCAATTCTAAAATAGCAGTTTTGAAATTTGTTATATTAACTTTAAACACACTAATTTCTCGAGATTGCATTTGGTTGTAATTTATTTCAACATGAGGCATCATCTGATGAAAAAGCTCTAACCAAAACTTGAAATTATCATCATTCAGGTATTTTAAAATTCCTGTTGCTTCTGCAATGGTTTGATCTGCATTTGATGTTGACTGAATTTCAGTAAGGCAGTTTTTTAAAGGTTGCAAATTTTCAAGAACTCTGTTTATGGTCCATATGTTGAAATTCCACCTTGTAGAGGATGGACGTGGAATGCTGACATCCATATGTTTCTTGAGAATGGACACACGTTGTGGTGATCTTGAGAAGAATGTTGGAATAGCCAGAATGTTAGAGAAAAATATTCTTGCGTTTCGTGTAATACTTGCTGCATTTCTCATTATTAAATTAAGTTGATGTGCATAACAGTGAATGAAATGTGCATTACTATAAACTGCTTTTATTTTTGCTTGAACTCCTGCTTTTTTGCCTTTCATGACATTTGCACCATCAAATGTCTGAGCTATCAGTTTTTGTCCATTTCCTTGAAGGATTATGTCCAATTGTTCTAAAATACGTTTTGATATGCCATCAGCAGTTTGATTTTCTGGAATAAAGAATCCCCAAAAACGCTCAAATATTTCTTCATTCAATACGTACCGTAGAACAAGGACCATTTGAGTGTGTTCCGAAACATCTGTTGTGTCATCAGCCATGACAGCTACAAAGGAAGCTTTTCTAATTTCCGTCTTTATCTCCTCATGGTATATTTGTAGCAGGCAGTCAAGTATCTCATTCTGAATGGTCTTAGAAACACCTTTGAAGACTGCACTGGTTTCTAAGTGATTCTTCAAATCTGAATCTAATTTAGATGCAAAATTTACTAATCCTCTAAATACCCCTGGATTTACTGAATCGTCTTTTTCATCATGTCCACGTAAGGGAGTTTCAAAGTTTCCACAAAAGTAAATGCAGTCTATTATTTTGGACAAAATTTCATGGTTCTTTTTAACTTTTATATTATGCTCATTGATTGAAAGTCTGTATGCCTCACTAAGTTTCTCCTTAATACTTACGGTTCCTAAAAGTGACAGTGAAAAAACATTATCAACGTGCTTCTTTGACTTCTCATGCTTTTCAGTTTTTTTTTCATTTTGTTTATATTTATAAAACCATCTTTTGTCCATGGTACATCACCTCCAAACAGCAAACACAGGAAGCAAAACAGTGCATTTTTTACTTCACAGCCGCAAAGCCAACTTTTCCGTTGGTACCATTCAGAATTAAAGCTACGAATATATTTCTTGTTGTTGCTTTTGCCTGGCTGAGATATTAGAATATCAGGTGTTGAACGACCTCTTTTCTTAACTGTAACTTTCTCATGGAGAGATAGCTGTGAAAACTTAAGCTGTTGATGTTCACTTACAGTCACAGAACTTATTTCTTGGGGATGCAAGGCCATGGTTAAAGTTTTCTGTTAAATAAAAGAACCGAAAAAAAATGAATCAAATAGAATAGCTGGAAGCAGAATAATAATCTTAATTCTACACTCTTCTACACTTTATCACATTCAAGAATATGGTACACGGTTTTTAAGCACAACACACGCTGAGTAAAAAAAAACTTCCTTCCACCATCATGCCAGAGCCGGCACTGCGAGAGCAACAGTGCTCTCTCTACCTGGCAGTCCCGCCTTCCTCCCCACCCCCCCCTCCTATGTGCGCATGCGCACAACAGTCAAACACCACTTCGCTGGCACTGTGAAGCACACAGTACCATACAAAGATTTTTGTATCTTTTTCATAAACTGGGGGGTGCCTACTGAAGTACTGACATTAAGCTTAAGGAATATATATTGTACTACAAAAATAAAGAAAGAATTAAAGAAAAAAGGACTCATTATATTAAATGTTATCGATAATATCAAGTGGAAATAGGGGGTGCTGCAGTTCAGCAGTGCCTATACACGAGCCGCCACTGTTGATGACAATGATATTGTTCAAGTCAGTCCAAAGACTTTATGTTGTTTCAGTTAATTTATTAGTTACTTAATAAATATTCTTATTTAGTGAAATGTGATGTAATAATATGGTTTCTAATCTAGAGGTAAAGAACGCGAATCCTTTGAGGCATTAATCAAAACATTCTGCGAGCACTCTCTCCTTCCATTAGTCAGAAAGCCAACGCGATCGGGAAACATGAGATTTATTAGCAACTAAGGGGGTGCTGCAGTTCCGCAGTGCCTATACACGAGCCGCCACTGCCCATGTTATTAGTTACTGAATGTAAACGCCTTAGCTCTGCTTGTAGTTTCTCTCTTTATTAAAACCTAGCTCTTCATCGGCGAAGGCCGGTCCCAAGGTGGGCCGGGAGAAGAGGGGTCTGCTATTGATAGGAAGCTCGAATGTCCGGCGTTTGATGGCACCTTTGATGTTACGGGCCCGCCGGGAGGGTATTCAGAAGAGGGTGTTCTCCAAGTGTATACCTGGAGGCACGATACCCCAGGTGATGAGGAAGTTAAAGGCATCGATCTTGACCACGGGTTGCTCTTCGTTGAATGTCGTTGCACATATGGGTACCAACGACACCTCTAGACGCGGGTCAGAGGAAATTATCAGCTCTTTCGAGAACTTGATATCCGAGGTGTCCCGTGTCCGGGAGGATTCGGGGGCGGATCTACGTCTTAGCATTTCCAGCATTGTCCCATGCACGGATTGTGGTACTATGGTCTGGTGCCGGGTAGTGGGATTAAATGGCAGACTGCGGGACCTATGTAAGTCCCAAGGAATCGACTATGTTGACCTGATGCCGGCCCTTGACTCGTGTCGGGTATCCCTCAACACCTCAGCTGTCCACTACACCCCCGAGGCTGCGAATAAGGTAGAGGGTTTGTTATTTGAGCGTGCTAAGAGTATTTTCAGTTAAAGAATACTGTGAGGTAGCATAAAGTTTGATAGTAATTTAAACTGCATGGCATGAGACATAACTGCATGTTCCCTCTCAAATCCTAACTGCTGCCTCAGCATGGCGACAGGGTGTATCTTTGCCCTCAGATTAACTAACATAGTTTATGATTTAAAAAAATTAAATTTTATATAATTTCCTTTTTGCCCTCAGATTAACTAATTAACAAAATAATGATGAATTTTCATGTGTAATTTCTAGTATGAAGTATTTCTGTGATACCCTTGAGAGTTAATGACAGTATTGTAAGGTAGCATAAAGTTTGATAATAATTTAAATCTCATGGCATGAAACATAACTGCATGTTCCCTCTCAAATCCTAACTGCTGCTTCAGCGTGGCGAGAGGGTGTAACAGGTATCTGAAATTCTTCCAAATTAAATACCTGGCTAAAGCAGTGGGTACCTATCATTATTTACAGAATTTATATATTTGACCTGTATTACATGAAATGTTATACATTCATTTAAACTAAATAATTGCACAGCTTTGAAATGTTAGTATTTTATTAGCCAACTTCATTTTACTTAATCGATCAGCCTTCCTTCATCACTTGTTCATCAGAGAATGTAATTATTTTTTTCACATTTTCCATAATATATGTATTTATAGGGTTCATTTAATTTTGGACTGATATTTTTGCTGGAGAAAAGCAAGTCGAAGATTATTCTAAACTGGAGATTGTCATTCTAGTGATCTCCTTGGTATTAACACATTTCTTCATAGTTGCCTTATATTGTTTGTAATCTTGCATTTTTTAAATAATTCCCAGGTCATATAACGAGCATTTCGAGGAAAAGGAATGTCCATCATCGATGTAGCTCAACTAGGGGAAGTTTCAGCTGCTCTTCCTCCAACCTGCATCATTGCAGAAAGTCTGAAAAAAATCAATCTTATTCAGAGTTCCATGACTTCTTCCTGATGAGCATTCCATTATTGCGAATAATTGTCTCAGCATCATGTGTTTTTTCTAGTAACATTAAACATTATTAAAGCATGAAGTGTTCCTCAATGTTAATTGCTACCACTAGATACATGTATGTCACAAATTTTAACAAATAAAATTTCTATAGCAGTTTCATATTTTTCATTAGATAAGTGATGTGGATTCCTAAAAATGTAAGCTGCCTTAAGATTTCTATGTTATAGTGAGAGAAAGAGGACATATGCGTCCTATCATCTCAATGAGATGATGAAGATATTCTTATTTTTTTCGGGTGATTATTTCATATCTATTCTTAACTACTTCAGCATAAAAACTGCTTTGGCAATTTAAGGGTACATACCAGGGGCTCCAAAAAAATGTTTTTCATGTAAAATATCAAACTTTAAATTGTCAATTTAAAATTAATGAAGAAAATTTCACTTTTTGCACTGGGATACTTTGTTTTCACTGCATCCTACCATCTCAATGAGATGGTAAGAATTTATTGAGTATGATAGATTTTCATTTTCTGTCTTATAATACATGACAGAATGATTTATTCTTTAAAAAATATTATAGAAGAAATTATTTAATTCCCCAATCAATAGGTTGATGCAGACTGAATAAATATATCTCTGGATATTTTTAACTGTACATATAGAGATGTTAAGTGGTTATTTGAATAATTATATATTTAAATTAATTCAGAATGTTGATTACTTTTTTGTAAGCATATATTTAAGGTATGCATGTATTTCATTTTAATGTAATATCTATCTTACTATATTTTATTTTGTATGTGCTATTTAAATGTTTTCTATATTCTTGTAAATGGTTACATCACTTTACGATTAAATAAATAAAAATCTTTTAGTGAATTATGCATTAAAGAATTTTACTAAAAATTAGTATTAATCTTGGGAGTCCAAACAGAAAACTGCATCAGCCCCCTACTTATTGAAGGCCTGCACTGCTAATGATTGATTATTTTACTTAAGTTCAAGAGAAGGCATTAATAACTTTTAGCTCTCTTTATGTCCTTTGATCTGCACTGTGTTAATCATGAGCCTACTAGACTAAAATCTTATCTGGATAATGTTATAACCTACTTTCCAAAAGAATTATAAAAATTTGAAGTAATATACTCGTCTATCTAACCATTCAGCATTAGAATTCCATGTTAAAACTACAACCAGTAATAGTAGATTGAGCAATTCCCACTCCATTCTCATGAGGCCTATCACTTCTGTAGGAATAAACAATTTCAAATTCTTGCTAAGGTCAACTGATACAGTTTGCTTACTATCAAAGAGGGAAATCAATCTTTTTTGAAGTATTTATTAGTATGTTTGAACACTTCCCCTAAGAAATTAATGAATCAAACTTATAATAAGAAATTTAAAAATAAATTGTTTACTCCCGAGTTATTTAACCTTTGAAAGGAGTTGATCAGTTCACATAAAAGTTTTAAGATGACCATTAATGAATCAGATAAAATGGTTTGCAACAAAATTAGACAAAAATACAAAATAAAACTTACTAAAAATAAATGATTTCATTCATGTCTGTGAACGAGTGCAAAGCAGCCTGGATGGTGATTAAAGGAGAAGTGGGTCCTGTTTATACTACATCTGTAATGCCTTTCACTCCCGGTGATCTAAACAAATGTTATAAATTCTGTAGAAAATATCATTTCCAATATTAGAAGCCCACTATAAAAGACATGACATGCTCCAGAACTGCAGAGCCATTTTCAATTGGTAATGGGCCACACCCCAAGATATTGTAAACATTATCAACAATTTTAAAAGTTCCAAGTGCAGATATTTATGGTTTGTCCAATTATCTAATCAAAGAGGTCAATGAAATATCTCTGAGCCCCTAGCAATAATATTCAATTCTTGTTTACAATCTGGCACTTTCCCCAGTGCCCTTAAATATGCTAAAACTGTGCCCGTCTACAAAAAAGGGGATAAGGAGTTACCCTGTAACTATCATCCAGTCTCCGTTGTCCCTATCACAGGCAACGTTTTTGAAACCACAATTAAAAGTCAATTATATATATGTACATTTTAAAAGTAATAACATCTTTACACCTTCCCAATTTGGCTTTCATATGCGTAAATCAACAGCTTTAGCTGTTGATCATGTTATCAATAAAATTCTAAATGCTTTCAAAGAGAAATGCTCCAGTGCCCTAACTGCATGTGACCTTTCCAAAGCCTTCGACTGTGTCTTCCACTCGATCCTACTACAAAAACTCGAATATTATGGGATTCAAAATTTGGAGTTAGTGCAGGCTGTTTCCTTCTTATACTATTTATGTAGACGACCAACCTGCACACTGCAATTTTTGTGTACTATGCTTACATTTACTGCCTTAATAAATATGGCATTACGGTCTGGAATCGCTCCCACCATTCTCTTGGGATATACAAGCAGCAGAAGTGGGCGGTGTGAATTCTAGCCAAGGCTAAATAGTGGGATAGTTGTCGTAACTTGTTTACAAACCTTCCAATTCTGTTCTCTGTTTATATATGTTTTACTTTATTCTATATATAAAAATAATATAAACGTTCACAATTAAAATACAATACCGGTGTCCACGACAACACTGGCCCCAAATAAGATGGATGTCATCTATTACTAAAAATGTGCGTTAAGTACAGCACATACTGGATTAGTATTTTATAATAAGCTATCTGCTACTCATAAAAAAGGAGGCTAATAAAAAACTTCCAACAGAAACTCGGAGAGTACCTCATAAAAGATTAGAATAAAACTATTCCGTTGAAGAATTTACCCGAAACTGAATGTCACCGACATAAGTCAAATCACCATTTGTTACATATGGATGCATTGTGAATGCTTTCCTACGTCTGATATATTTTTACTAGATATAACTTCTTTCTGCAAACAAATCACGAATATAAATATGTAACGTTAATACTAATGCATTTAGTATGAGATCCTGGCGCAAGAGGGTGACAGTGGTCGAATCTCCTGAATTTACATTTAGTTCAAATTTTAGATGCAAGATAGCGGATCTTAACTAAACGTAAGATTTTTGGGTCTTAGTAATTCTAATTTCTCAAGACAGATGGATATTACAGACAATATCGTATAATTATTGTAAGTAATTATAGCAATGGATTACATAATTACATAATCATCCTAATAAAATTACTGCTATTATCGTTAGGTTTAGTAAGAATTTCATTAGAAAATTAATTCTTACACATTTTAAAATTTTTTTATAAGTAAATTCCCTATCCCTTGAGTTGTATAAATTAACAATAATAAAATAATTCGATCCGTGGAGCTTTATCCAATAAAAAATAAAAATTATAATGGAGAAAATTTAGTGCTGCATCAGTTTTTTCGGAAAACCCTGAAAATTTTAGGAAATAAGTAGAATTGGTGTTAGTAAAATAATCAACTTAAAGCGTGATTAAGGAATCTATGTATCAAATGTATTTTTAACCATCTACCTATAGCAGTTATTCTGCAGTCGTATTAGGGCTTTAAGAAAATTTGAGTCCGGCTGACAGCGAACAATAGAAATCACGCAAAAATATTTCATCGAGTTGGCAGGTAACTTAAAACGATACCAAAACCAATAGACGGTTACTGAATATAAAAACAAACTTAAAATTATAGTCTCAATAGAGGATGAGAAAATTACGAGCGGTCCTGTCGAGTTATGTAGTAATTTAATTTTTACATTACCGGCGCGGGAAATTTGAAAAAAAACCTCATAGAAACTCATATGCCGTAAGAACCACGGGAGGTAGGCGTTAGAAAAAAGCATTAATACACGCATAATTTAATACTCTATATATAACTACTATTTGTAGACACCTACCCCCAGTGGTTTTTTCTCAATTGGTCATTTACCGTTTTGATGAATTTCGAGCCGGGCCGACGCCGAACCGGATGAACCCCACAATAATATTTTTTTCCAGATCATAGGGAAGTTTCGACTACTCAAAAGCACTAAGGTAATAACAGGTATTTACAGCTTAATTCGCTGTTTTTGTAGTTCGTTTTTTTATTACGGAAAAAATCGATGATTTTCGCGGAAAAAATCTAGCGCGCTTTCGCCATTTTTGGAGAAGCCCATTTATCTAAAAAAACTGCGGGGGGTAGGTTCAAATGAATTACATTTTTTATTACATAGTTATAATGCGCAGTAAACACAATCACCTGCTATAACCTACCCCCCGTGGTAATTTCACAATAGGCTACGACGTGCGGCGTCGACGCCCCACCGGGGACGGTAGCCCATCAGTCATCGCAAGTTAAAAATACTTATCGATAGGATAGGTGACAATAAACAATATCGACAAATCAACTATACCATGAAATGCTGTTTAGGAGAAAATAAACTTCCTACACTGTTTAATTAAAAAGATAAAAATTTTTGTCTTAAAAATGGGAGCGCGCTTTTTCCATTGTTTTTGGAAAATCAACGTATCTGACAAACGACGCGGTTTCAGAAATAGCAACATACACTAATGAACGCGTAATTCAATTTTCTATAGGAGACATGTATTGACAAACACCTATCCCCCCCCAAATTTTGAACTATCGTAGGGTCGGCCCGGGCCTGCACTCGGGAGGGGCCCGTTGCGCATCCGGAACCCTTATTGGAGAAACATTTTTAGGAGGGGTAGCTTGTTGAAACATACATAGGATTACAGATAATTTAACGTTTATTTGGCAGGGTTAACGCCAATTTCCTATCTTTCGTCTTTGTGCTCGAAAATTTTTTTCGAGTTTTACATTTACGTTATTTTCGCGATTTTGGCGTTTTTTGAAAAATCAAAATATCTGAAAAACGGCGGGGGGTAGGTGAATTTAGTTTTCATTGCCGAACGTGAAGTGTAATTGTTGACATTTTACCGTTTACCGTAATAAGCTACCTTGCTTGGTTTGGGGGACATGGTTGATTTCTCATCTTCGAGAGCACCGGGCGCGGCCGAACTGACTGTGGAGATTTCCGATTAAGCGTTGTTTTAAACGTCCCAGATTCAAATTGACAACGTCGTGCAATTTAAACAAAAGTGCCTAATGTGGGTGGTCAATATCAATTTCGTACGCCATCGAGTTTTTCTGTCAATTGGTATTTACCTCAAATAAAGTCTTCGATTCGACGCTTTGGTGTCTTTGAACGTACAGAAATAAGTTTTCTCTCAATGGAAGTTTAAAAAAAATGTTAAACACAAAATGATATAATTAGTTATTACTGTGAACAATATTATTCTATCTTTTGTTTTAGCTCCACTAGAAATGTTTAAGTTTTACGCGAAATTTAGACCGCGGCGCGTAGAGGGTTGAATAACCCAATACAGCGAGATATCTTGTGGGGGTAGGTGATTATGGTATACATTTTCAAACTTGCCATGTAATGTTTAAATATGCCTGTTATTTTTGTTTACCTCCTCTCTTTACGTTTATCATGATTGCTACTTATACAAACTTGTGATCTTCAAGCATATTTCGTTGTGTTTTCCAAAAATCGTATTTTATAATATTTGTTTTTTGGTACGTCAATTTTGTTTGCATCTTAGAACGTATTAGTATGTTCTTTATCATATATAAAAAAACCATTATGCTGATATGTTATTATAAATTTTAAATATTTTTTTTAGTTTTACAGTGATGTATGAGCGACGCGTTGAGAAGGTCGGATAACCTTTGATAATGAAAAATCTAAGAGGGGTAGTCTTACATATCATCATATGTAGATTATAATGCTACACGTGAGCTGCTACTGGCTATTACCTGGATTTTATAGATTTTTCATAATTGCAGATTGTGTGTTTTACCGTTACTTGACTTACGTCAGTAGCGCATCAGAAATCTCCGTTGAATTTTTTGTTGTCTCATCATAACTCATTGGCAACAATTTTAGTAAACGTGAGATGTTATATTTAAGTATCTGTAAAAACCTTATTCCGCTAATGTTGTTAATATTATCAGAATAAAAATATATTCTTGTCAAGGTGCCTTGCGCGCGAGATTTTTGTAGTTTTAGATAACTCGATGTTACGAAAAAACTGCGGGGGGTAGGTGTTTAATTTTTATATCTTTATACGTTAATTATAAGGTGTTATTGTCTTTGAGAAAGAAAATAAACTACTCTACGTAGTTCTCTTGTAATCCTTGGCTAAGCCCGTCCTAGAGCGTACATTTCAGCAGGTAGCGTATCCGAAATGTTTTTTAAAATACGCTATGCTAAGTTTTATGTCACAGAAAAGTATATATAAACTATTGAAAAGTATTTGTCTATCAAGTTTATTAATATTGATCTCTTGCCTATCGTAGTTTTTTCGTTTGCGATTATTAACTACGATGGGTGAACTAGATTTTGCGCAAGGCCGTAATTGACAAAGAAACAATGGATATATGTCATTTGTAGGTTATAAAATTATATATCAGAATACGTATAATTCTATGCTTAATAATACCTATGATTTCTGGCTTTCTAATCTCTTCCATTTCTTCACAAACAATAACGAAAGTTTATTGCGTAATTTGATAGTTTGTGCTAGCTCTTCGGATATGTTATAATTAAAAAAATTGACACCTGGAAGGCTTTAGTGACGCACACAAATTTATTCATGAATATCTGCTGTGTATGACCTGTTATTGCTGATTTCCAACACTGCTTGGTTTTCTCGTATTCTGTTACTTTCTCTGCAGTTGAATGATGATGAATGAGCATGATCGCCAAAAGTATCATTTATCACTTCTTTATACCATTATGTGTCATTAAAATTGCTGATTACGATAAAATAAGATGTTTTTCAAATTACGTAAATGTTTTTAAACATCTTAATGGCATATGTACTCCATAATTTTCAATAGAAAAACTTTCGACACGTTTTAACTTCTTTGTTGGTCACGCCGATTATCGATATATCGTATATGGCATATCGTATATAACTTCACGGACATTCCGTTATCCGCTGCTCCCTTTGAAGATGTCCGTTTGTTTTAAATGTTTAAATTGGCACAGTAGTGGTTTATTTTTATTTAACCTATGTTTTAGACGAAGTAAGCATAAAGACACGCACTGGGTAAGTCAAGAGCTTAGCTTCATAGTTTTTTATTGAAAATTTATTAAGATAAATTTCACTGCAAAAAATGTGGGACATTTGCCGCTACGATAGCGGTCACTAGGACACCGGTATCCCCAGCATACGTTTCCTCAGCAACATTCATGCTGTGTATATTCGTATAGAATTTGCAGTTTTAAATTGTACAAGATAAACAAATTGTATTACACTTCATTATTTTTAAAACAGTTTGAAATTCTATTTTCCATATACCCTAGTATTTGTAGGGAAGAATGTGAGGAACACTTTAAAAATTACTCCATTCCTCCGCGGTTCTAAAGTTTGGACTTAATCATCTTGCCAGATGCGATTACCTATGTTTCCGCGACGAATGTTTACCAATCTCTTCTTTGCTCTTATTTTCTAATGGTCATAATCGTAGCTACTTAAACATTTAATAATTAGTGACATCATTAAAGGTGGGAATCCAAAATTTTAGCGAATATACAAATACTGGTTTACGCTCAGTGCGCCAATTCCCTTGCGCGTCTCGCACTGTTTTATAACATTTTATATCTTACTGCGTTATATGTAAAGAAGAATATTACTCAAAATTAAATGCGTGCGATTTTTCATTCATGTAATATTTCTTAGGTTTTTTCGAATAAAAATATTAGCGACAATTGTATTAATTTGTCGATGTAGTAGTATTAACTCCTTAAAGTCGCGAGTTCGATCCTCAGTTGGGGAATGTTATCTTCTATCCTTAGGTTTCTTTGAAATTATTTTTATATTTAACTTAATATAACACGTTTTATTATTAGTTTATATTTGCGCCAATCGCAATAGATTAATTTTGACACTATAATCAGCAAATTTCTTTGCTCACCCAACATACTTTATTCTGACGAATTATTGATGCTCAGATTATTTAAATCACCACGTAGGTTACTTTTTACGATTTATATATTGACGATGTAGAAAGATCATAACATTTTTTAAAATTCATGGATGCAATAATAAATTCTATTAAAGATATCTCACCAACGAAGTCGAACAGAATTGAATAAAGAACAATTTTCTTGAACAGCATTTTACATTACTTTTCAAACCATTTTAAACCTAGAAAGGTAAACTCAGGTTTAGGATGTCGATGGTAAATATTATTAAAAATTAGGATTTAAAATTTTATTAGAGAAACAAAATTGCTTTCACAAAAGAAGATAAAAGTGATAAAATTGTAAGCAACAATTATTTATGCCTTTTCATCAGACTTCAGACAGTATGTTGCCCCGTTTTCAGCAGAGATTGCTCAAGCACAATGGGTAGAAAAAGTCGTCATCCTCTTTTGGTAGTGGCAGTATACTCATATTGGCCTTTATTGCAGAGGATTGTTCTGTCTTCCACAACAGGTTCAGGAAGAATTGAAGAAATCCTGTTGTGCAAAGGGTGCTGTGGTGACAGCAAAGTTGAATTATGTTGCATGCTCTTCGCTAAGTTTTTTTTTTAACCCTTTCTCTGGCAGGGTATTTTAAGAATTTGCAACTTAAATGTAAGATTTTACTGTCAATTTCAATGTAAGTCAACCATTTGAGATATATTGAAAAATTTTCTACAGATATTCAGTAGATAGCAGAAAAACAAAAATGAAGCTCTTGAAAAATGTTAAAAGTTAACGTTATCATGTTAAAAGGTTGCATTGACGGTGATGGAAAAAGCGTCATTGCCAGGGCAAGGGTAAATATATTCAATTCTGGATAATGGTTGTTGCTTTGATTGGACAGAAATGTAACTGTTTAGAGATGCAACATTAAGAATACCAAACAGCACATACAGAGAACATTGTCTTGTTTTTATACAACAAATATCCTTATACATTTTGTCCAAGCAGTCAATGCCCCCTTTTCTGGTATTATAAGTTTCAATAATTTCGGGTTTTCTGCTAGCCTCATTTATGGCAATATTTTCAGGTATAGTGGAAAGAACCATTAATGCTTTATTTGATTTCCTCTTATAAGAAACTTGTGTTTTTTCTGCAGCAAAAGAAAACATACCTAGATGTGCCAATCTTTTGCTTGTGGGTGATGAGCATTTCAGCCATTATCTCTCTTTTATTGTCTTAGTATCCCAACTGAGGTTAGTATGTTAGGAGCTTTAATCAGCTGATCTGCCAACTGATTGCTCGTGAACCAGTGCTTGACTATGGTTTTTCTACAGGAACCATAAATAGACATAGTAAGTTCTTTTGTAAAGTATTCTCCTAATGGGAGCTCACTGGTATTTGTTGTTTTTCCAGTATATGGTTGAGCATCCACCATTTATTTTGTGCATGAATGCACCTCATTACTATTTTTATGCCACATTTTGATGGCTTATTAGGTATGAACTACCTAAAGGGACAACATCCTTGGAAACTGAGAAGTTGCTCATAACAAGCCTGGCTTTTAAATGTTTCTGCAATTACCAGTGACGTTTTGCCATAGATCTCTGATCACTACTAAATTATCTTGTCTTTTTCTCTCTGCATATGTCGATTTATTGTCAAATCTTGAAGAGTTAACTAAAAATCTGAACCTTTCACTGTATTCAGCTCTATAAATCTTCCACTTTCCTTGGTGTCAAACATTTCAAGGGAAGGTAAATGGTTGTCTTCTAGAGCAGCGTTTCCCAACCTATGGTCTGCGAAATTTTTCAAAATTAGTTTATTTTTAGGCTGCACCTCATATTTAGCTGGAATTTTTTGGGAATAATTGAGCAAGTTGTACACTAGCACAAGTATTGAATGTTTTTATTAATGGCGTTTTTACTTAAACATTTTCCCACCATATCTTACATTGTAATGAGGTGGTCCTCACGGCCTGTATGGGTTGTTGAAGTGGTCCGTGGGGTTCAAAAGGTTGGGAAACACTGTTCTAGAGTAGGGGTGAGCAACCTTTTCTGCATGGTGGGCTGCATTGGTTGCAGTGAATCCTTAGGTGGACTGCATTGGAAATTGTCAATGCTTTGGCAGGCTGGATTAAAGTTTGGTCGGAAGTTACCTAGAGATTTTTAGGCACCGTATGATTGAAAATCAAGTTAACATTAGGTTTCTAGGGTAAACGATCAATCTTAGATATAACTTTGAGAGAAGATCAAAAATAACTTCTTTGAATTGAGAAATATTTACCAAGGGGTCCCAATTTAATGCTAAATGTTCCCAATTTAATGCTAAATGTTATAACAGATTTTGGTAGATAAAAAATAATATTTGGAAGGTAAATCTAAAGAAACATGAAAAAGTTTTGAAAACTATGAAACACTGGCGGTGGGCCACATAAAATTGCTTAGTGGGCTGTGTCCGGCCTGCAGGCCACAGGTTGAACACCCCTGTTCTAGAGTGGCAGTCTGGGATAATATTCCAACAAGAGCTTTGACTTCATTTTTGGTACAAAGAGAAACTGTCAATAGTGTTTCTGTCATAATTCTCCTGTTCAACCTAATTTCAGAATTAGAGTACTCAACTATCATATCATATTTTAACTCTGTCATAAACAACATAAATGTGCTAAGATGAGTAGATGTATTCTTAGCTTTTCCTTTTTGACTCTGGACAATATGAACAATATTTCTTGCTGATGTATGAACAGATTTATACCTGGGAACAGTAGACCATATGTATCCATTCTTTCACATCAGTCTTGTTTTAGAAGGAATGATTACTACTCCTATTGTTTCTAACTTTTCTTCAAGCAACAACACTAATTATTATTTTAGCCCTTCTGAACTTTGTTTAGATGTAAAACAAATCTCCCAATAACACACAAAATGATCGTAACCAATTTTCCTGCAAAACCTTTTAATGATTCATTTTCAACATTCTTTCTTAATAGTAGATAACGCACAGCCCTGCCTTCCACAATCATCATCACATCCTTCTACCCCCAAATAACTAAATTATGATGACAAGTAGCTACTAGTATTAAATATTTTAAGTGATAATCATGGCAAAATCAGTTATTTTATATTAAATTTGTGGAAGATACATAGTTGATTTTTATTTCTATCATTACTATAATTGCATTTATAATTTTTTAGAACAATATTAATACAATAAAAAGAATGTATAATATTAATGGTTAATTTTTACATGTCATTTTCCTTCATCCCTCTCTCTTTCTCACTCACATGTTTTACGTCATTTCTTATGGAAAATACATTTTCGTTTAACATGATTTTCCTTAACACATTACTTTTCAGGAGCGTGTCTGTTGTATTAAATGAAGACACTATGCTAACTGGTCTTTCAGAAATAGTTGCATTCACTTTACTTTAAAGATATTAAAGATTGATGAAGACAATCAGCAGTATATATCATTACCAAATAGTTGATGCTCAATAATTAAGGTTTATTTTTTCCAGAGTGTGATAGCAAAAAGGAAAAATCCCAAGTACAAAGCCTTGCGATATTTCGACGATTTCTATCAAGGCTTTTATGGAAATTCTTGGCATTCAATTAGACTGGCTCTTTTATCACCACCAAAATACTGTGCTCTTGTGAATAATTTTGGAGATACTGAAGAAACTGTTTCCAGTTTAAAGGTGAATTTATTAACCCTTTGGCCAGAACGAGCTATCATTGGTGCTTCAAAAATGAACAACGATCTGTCATTGTTAATTTTATGCGTAGTTTGCATATTCTTTCCTGTGAGACATATTGCCATGGTCTACTTTGGATGATGCAATTGTTTAGTTTTATTTCATACTGGCAGTGTTTTCCATTTTTCAACTAATTGGACTCTTGGAACATGGTGACCAAAGGGTTGAACTAAAGTTGTTTTATCTTCATGTTTGTGATTTATTTATTTTTTAAGCATCTCATGTAGCATTAATTTCATTTTCAGGAGCTTGGTGCAGTAGATATTAAAGACATTTTTAATGCTGAAGTTAGACTTGGTAGTTTCAGTGAAGATCAAAATCAAAGTCTTAAACTTTCCAAAAAGACTCATAAATCATCAAAGAACAGGTCAAAGGTTTATTCCATTGAAAACAATCAAAATGAGGAAGGAGTAACAGATAATATATTTGCTGAAACAAATATAAATGACAATGAAAATGTTCGATCCAATATACCTCATCCAGCTTCACTGAAATATCAGTTAATGAATGCTAAGATTGAGCACGACCGAATTTTGAAACCAAATATTTTAGGTGGTACTGTTTTTGCAGCAGATTTGAATGAATTTGTTCCAGCTACGGAAATAAAAGGTTTGGAGGATTGGGTTCTAGAATCAGAACATTACCAATATTATGAAGGTAATGAAAATTTTCCTGTGCATGTTGAGAAAGAGTATACCTTAAAATACCCAGAACAATGGAAAGTGCTGTCATTTGTTCGAGGATTTGTTTCTCGTTTTCCATCTCCAAGGCGAGGAAAAGCTGGCGTTTTCAGTGAGTATTACTACTGTATTAATATATATATATATATATATATATATATATATATATATATATATATATATATATATATATATATATATATATGTGTGTGTGTGTGTGTGTATATATATAGGTAGTTAATTGATATGTTTACAAATAATAACTTCCACTAATCATAAGTTACTAAAATGATTGCCATGGTATTGCTCTCAAGTTTACACATATTGAGTTCAATTCTTAAAATTCAGAGTGATTTTAAATTTGATGGAATCAATTTATTTACCCTATAACATAAATACAAATCATCAAGTTGCAAATATTCCAGGTAATGGATATTGGTAATTTTCAAGTATTCAACTTTGAAGTTCTCCAATTTTTATTTCCTCTGTTGCTTTTCTTGCAGAATTACAAAGCAATTTGAAATGTGAATTACATCACTATAGCTTACCATCTTGTTGCATTTTAAAATGGGTAGAATCTAGAGCTGGAGTGGACAAATTATGGTCTGTGGCCCCTAGTAGTGTTTGATACTGCCCGAGAGCCTATGATGAAAAACAGTTCGTAAAATTTAACTCTCAAATTAACATTTTTTAAATAAAATTATGATTATAAAGCCTTGGATTTTGGAATTTAAACTCTAAAAAACTTGATTTTGAATTTATTTTCACTTCTATAGTACCTCAGAATCTCAAGGTAATTTTTTAAGTAAAGTCAAATTCGGTCGGCCAAAGAATTGGCTGCTTCCAATGTGGCCCACCGAATAATTTGCCAAAACCCATGCAGCTGGCCATGTAGGAAAGGTTGCCCACCCTTGATCTACAGCCATCATTATAAATAGACGTTTCTTACAGAGGAGGAGGAGGATATAACATATAGGAGGATACTAATGTTTAGGCACTTCCAGATGAGCTGGAGATTTGAAGTTTTTTTCTTAAGTAGGATTTTGTGCAAAACCGACTAGAAAAAACGAAAATCTTGAAAAAGTGCAAATATACGGACGCTAAAAATTCGCAATTGTTTAAACAAATTTTCAAGGTTTATGTATTTCTGCATGTGCTACGGAGTTGAATTTTTTTTATAAGTAGAATTTGTAAAAAAAGAAATAGGGATTATAGAAATTTTGATATTTTAATTTGTTTGGTAGTTAAAAATTCGTAAAGTTTAAACAAACAGATAACTGTTTAGACATTACAGGATGAGCTAGGAAGCCGAAAATTTCAAGTTTTGTACAGAGTAGTGCATTTGCACAAATAAACATTTGATTCTGTCCAGAAACATATTGCGGCGGCCATTAAAAATGTTTAAAATTTAAACAATTGGAAAAATATTATTTCACTTCTAGAAGTACTACAACATTAAAATTTGGCAGAAATGTGTAGCATTAGTACCCCATAATGGAGAAAGTATAAAATTCTTAAAATTGTAAAGATCGGTGATTGTTTTAATCTATTATTTTTACATAAGGGAAAAACGAAAATCGCTCCAGAGGTGAAATATTTAGAATTAAAAAAATATTTGTAATGATGAAATATGAAAAATTAATGTTTTTTTAGGTTGAGATGATATGCTTGCAGAATGCAAGCACCAACTACTAGTTCTAAATAATCTTAACACATTTGTGGGCAATAGGTTTTTTTTGAATTATTCTAGAAAAACTCGAATATATCAAAGTGCTCCTATGAATGTTGAAATATTCATAACAACAAGGGTATAATGTGCCTTTCTGAGTAATTATTTACAATTAGAAATGGTGACTAATATATCTGTTTAGCCTTTATGCAACAACATAAAGATGAATCTGTAGTTATCTTGTCTGTGAAATTGTTAATCAAGCAAAACTAATCTTCTTAATGAAATAAACCTATAACAAATTTTATAAAAATGTTGAATTTATTTAGCCTAACCAGCCATTCATAAATGCTCAAAATATGCATTAATAGTGTTATTGAATATACCGTATTTCTCGGCATATAAGGTACACGGGTATAAGACACCCCAGATTTTTAGAAGATTTTTCAGGAAAAAAGTATTTTGGTTCACTAAGGCATTTAGGAAAGGCCATGTTGTGTATCATTTCCAACTGTGATTAAGTCCGTATCCAGCAACATTTACAGAAAATATTATGGTGTGATAACAGTTTAATATAATGTTTTAGATATACTTTATTCATAAAATAAATAGGGATGATCTAAAACATATATAATTACTTTGAGACTTGTATAGCTAAATGTGCCCTGCGTGAACTCAGCAGTCATATTCATTAAAGCTGTCGGAGTGCGTTGCATGTATAGATACCCTTTATCGATTGTACTTACTGAAACTGAAGTGCAAGATGATATTTTAATATAATAATGATATGTACGCTCAATTAGTCCTTTTTCTTCTGCAACTCTTTTTGCCTCGTACATAACGATTTTGATCGATACAGCAATACCAAACTTCCTCTGTTCTACTATCCATAACTTCCTCCTCTAGTTGTGGCCATTTAAGATAAACCTTACGAAGATTATGTTTCTCTTATCCCATCAGCTTCAGTTTTTCTTTGTTTTCTCCACTCATGGATCATTTTTTTCTGTGGGAGGTGGACCGAAATGATGTGTTGCTACTCAGTTTCCATGCAGTTTTGCATATTGAATTGCCTGATGTTTTTAACTAATAGCGTAGGTTATCTTTTCTCTTTTGTAGCCAGTGCGATCTCAATACACATAATGTTATTTATCCGAGACATTTATGGCATCTACACAAATTCTACTCTTCCATGGCATTAATAACGCTATTTAAAGGGCTCATTAGGAACTAAAACATTGCAAACGTGCCGAAATTGTGATCACTCTTGAGCGGACATGTATTAAAATGTAATAATGAAAATGTCTCTGGAATTCACGTTGCATAAATATTACTGTATATATTAACAAAATTTTCACTATTAATTATTAATAATGTATATTTTATTATTTTTGCAATGAATGACTGACAATTATTCCATTTTGGAGATGAGTGTGCTTGTTAGTGTCAGTATTAAGAACAGTAGTAATCTTACCTTTGGCGTATAAGATGCAGGCAGATTTTTTGGGGTCATTTTTCTGGAAAAAAGGTGCGTCTTATATGCCGATAAGTACGATATATTAAATATAATGTTTTTATATTTATAGATTATTACCTGCTCAATGGTGCGTCTGTGTTACCTGTTTTAGCTTTGAATATATCATTGGGAGATAAAGTATTAGATATGTGTGCTGCTCCTGGTGGAAAGTCTTTGCTTATATTGCAAACATTGTATCCAGGTATTCCTTCATTGTTGTTATATAAATCAATTTATAATGATGATTTAAGTACTAAATCTTCCTTTTTGTCTACAGACTTTGTTGTAAGTAATGACTTAAAGCAGTCACGACTTGACCGAATGAATGGAATATTATACGATCATATATTTAACTTGAAATGCTGGGAAAATCCTGTAAGGTTAACCAACAGAGACGGGCGTGCTATAGATGAGAAAAATACTTATAATAAGGTACTTACACATATGACTTTCTTGTTAATGTTTCTTTTATACAATTTGAAATTTTTATTTTTAATGCTTCTGCTAACCATAAATTAGTAATGATTTGTTATCTAAAACCACTGTTTCATCTGAATTAGTGTTTAAGTAAAACAATAGAACACATTCAATTATAGGATGGGTGTTTGTTTTGCTTTTCCTGTAGGATTTAATTTATTTATTTGACAAGAAAAGATCAATCATGCATTTATCATTGCAATATGTTATTGTGATTAATGTTAATTTTTATTTGTATTGTGTGTTGCATAGTGACAATTTTTTTCTCCCCTTTCTAATACCAAGTCATATAAGCATTACTTATATAAAGATGTGTTAGCATAGAAAGAGAGATCAAAATTCTTAAATTCTTCTAGAAGAGTGGCAAATCTGAGTGAGTGTTCCTTTACTCTATAGCAATAGCAGTGTTTCTTAAACTTCAGTAATCTGAGGACCCCTTTCATGCATATTTCTTTGCTGTGGGGACCTCCTGAACTACTGCTGGGGACCCCTGGAGGTCCACGGACCCCAGTTTAAGAACTGCTACTCTATAGCATTTTAAAAGTGATTAAAATTGAGGTACAAACTCAGCACTTGAATGGCTGAACAGGAAACCCCTGCTATTCGTGGTCTCTTCATTAGTAGTTTCAGCTTTTCATGGGTAGTAGTCTGTGTAAATATAATAATAATAATAATTTATTTTACTGCAGTGACCCCTGTATGGGGCATTACATTGTCAAGGTCATAGTAAAAATAAAAGGACAGTAGAATACAATATAGAAAAGTGCACAAACATGACAATACAGTACAAAAGACACCATTTGTGTAGATTTTTACAATTTTTCAGAGATAAAGTCATTGATGCTATAGTAAGCCCCCTTTAACATCATATCCCTGACATTTCTTTTAAATATAATTGCAGGCATAGATTTAAAATTAATAGGGAGTGAATTGTACAATTTTTACTAGAATATTCATAATTTTTTTGGCTTGTAGCAAGCCCACAGTATTTCATATCAATATTTTTACAATATCTAGTTTCATATTTGTGAATATCACCACATAAAACATTTTTGAAGCCAGAGTGAACATAACAGGTAGCCTCCAAGATATAGACACAGGGTAATCTACATCTACATCTAAAAACATCTCTACAATGTTCTCTTGGTTTGAGATTATGTATAACTCTTATTGCCTTTTTCTGCATAAAAAATATCTGTTTACTAGCACTTGATGCTCCCCATAATAGAATACCGTATGACATAACACTATGAAATAGAGTTAAATAGGCACATCTGAGGGTATCATAGGATACCTCAGTCCTTAATCTTATTAAAAGATACATTAATTTTGCCAATTTATTTTCTAAATATTCAATGTGCTTCTTCCACGTTAGCCCAGGGTCCAAAACTATGCCTAGCAGTTTGCCTGTTTCATTTCTGTTTGAGAAACTTTTAGATGGGTTAAAATGGATATGTTGGTTTTTGGTAGCATTGAGGCTTAATTTATTGCAGGCAAACCATTTCTCCATGGATTTTTTGATTTCCTTATTGTTTTCCTCAGGATTTGAGTTTTTAACAAAAAACTAGTATCATCAGCAAATTGGAGGGTATATGACAATATTTCCTGGGCAGTTACTAACATATAGTATAAAAAGAAGCGGACCAAGTATTGAGCCCTGAGGCACACCATGGATATGATTCAAGTTTTTGGATTTTCCATTTTTAGTTACCACAACATGAAGTCTATTGCTTAGAAAAGATTTGATTAAATCATGAATTTTGCCTCTGAAACCATAATGATTTAATTTGGCAAGAAGAATCTCATGTGATAAGCAGTCAAAAGCTTTTGTGAGGTCACACAGAATGCCTTCAATATGATGCTTCTCCTCAAAGCCATTTACTATAAATGACATGGCTTTTGCTACAAGATCTATAGTATTTCTACCTTTTTTGAAACCAAACTGCCTGTCATTTAATATGTCCTGTATTTCAATAAATTTATTTAATCTGCTTATTATAGCCATTTCATACACTTTGGACAAGATAGGGCTTATTGCTATTGGTCGGTAATTTGCAGGATCATTTATAGTACCCTTTTTATAGATAGGCAGCACTTTTGTTTTTTTCAAAGCAGATGTCATAAAAGAGTTGTTGATTAGTTTAGTTAAGGGTTTATTTAGAAATTCCCTAGCATGCTTTACAACTTTAGAGTTTATCCCATAAATATCACAGGTATTCGAATTACTTAGCTTTAGAATAATCGTATTTACTTCTTCTTCCATTACTGGGGAGAAAAAAAGATTTGCCACAATTTCTAGCATTATTGCGATTTATGCAGCTTAGTTTATCATTTTTAAGATAGGAGGCAACATCATTTGTATTTTGAGTAAGATTTTTATGTATATTTGTAGAAGATAATTCCCAATGCTTAGCAAAAACCTGTGGTGACAAGGAATTTTGCTTGGATTTTATACTTTTTATAGTGTTTATAATAGACCAACTTTGCTTAGACTTATTATTGGCTGTAAGTATCAACCTGTCATTAAATTCTAGTTTTGCTTTATTTATTGCTAATTTATATTCTTTCGTAAGTTTCCGAAGTGATTCATGTGTGCTTTGGCAGTTATGTTCAGATATTTGCCTCGATATATTTAAAATATTTTCTTTCTTTAATTTTAAATTGACTGTATACCTGGGTAGCCTTTTCTTTTTGTTTAATATTTTTTAGTAGTCTTATAGGGAAAAAAGAACTCAAAGCTACCCATAAAAATGTTCCAAAATTTCATGAAATAACGTTCCGAATCCTCACAATCCTCATGTATTTCATTCCAATTTAACATACTCAAGTGCTTACAAAACTAATTTATGTTACTCATATTTAAGTCCCTACACATCCTGTTGGGGGTTTTTACTTCCAAATTTTCCTTTGTATAGTTGAAAATAATGGGGTAATGGTCAGACAGTTCAGAGATTATTACATGAGCAGTAGAATTTACAATATTTGTAATAACATTGTCTATACAACTGTTACTACTTGGCCTTGTGGTTTTCTTGATGAGAAATTTGCAACCAAACATACTTAAGAGTAACAAAAGATCCCTAGTATAACCATTTCTCTCATCCAAAAAATCAATATTAAAATCACCTATTACACAATACTTATCACCCGTTTTCATAAAAAATTCAAGGACTTTGTACATATTATCCATAAAAATATCTAATTCGCCATTTGGAGGTCTATAAACACACACAATATAGAAATTTTTTAATTTTATACCAGCCAATTCAAAATGACCTACATGAGCTAGACTGTTTAGTGCACCAATTGGTTTCCATTTTATACTGTTCTTTGCATAAATGATAACACCGCCATGTGTCTTTTTAGTTCTGCTGTAAAAACCTGCAATACTGTAATCTGGGATGTTATAATATTGTTCTTCATTTATCTTCAACCAAGTTTCAGAGAAACATACTATCTCAGGGTACTTTTCCCTTGACAGAAGAACACTAACCTCATTTACTTTATTTCTTATTGACTGAACATTTGCATGCATTATTAGAATTGACTGGCTTTGTTTCGTTTGTAGGCATATTTTTGAAGGTTTACCACCGTGTTTATTACATTTTACATTTGTCATAGTACCTTCGTTATCTAGTCATGGCAGAGATTTAGGCATGGTTATTCCCGACTGCAATCATGTTACTCTTTTTTTAGGTTCTACTGTGAGTGTTTTAGTTTCACTGGCTAAGGGGGCTGGGTTTTGAATAGATTCACTGACACTGTCCACATCAGGATTTGTTTGCTTGGGATTTCTTTGTTGATTCCACCTAATAAAGGAAAATCTTTTAACACAAGCACCTGAAGGCCATTTTACACTATTGTTTAATTCCTTTAATAAGTAGTAGTCTGCACCGATTTTATATGAAGCACTGTATTTATTATACCTTTCAAGTTTTTCGCAGGTGAAATTTTCATTATTGTACTTCTTTGAGAGAGAAAAAGCAAAAGTTTTTCAGAGGTCACGTCCACCTTAATTCTTCCCAAAAATATCCACGCTTGTTTTTTAATAGCAAAACTATCAATTTCACTGTTAGTACAAAAAACAGCGCTATCTCGTCTCTTACCTCGTGTTACATTTTCTGATTTACTTTCGTTTTTGGCAATATTTCGTGGCTTCCTTTTTGGTCGGACAGTGGTGAAACCCTCATCGTCAGTATGAAGTTCCTTTTCCTCTTCTTCCACGGAATCGGGGATGTGCTCTTTCATCACTACAGCAACAATAGTGTTTGCAGCCTTAACAGGTTTTGAGGGAAGATGTACTCGTTCACTTTTTGGGATGACTTCACACTTCTCACACACTACCTGGCTGTAATTTTTATTTTCCTTTGCTCCAGCCTCTTTCACTTAGGCAGCCAGTGACTCAATGGTTGTTGACGAGGTCATATTCTTTCTCAAATTGATTACAGTATATGCTTTGCTTTATTACGAAGTCAAGAGAATCAGCTTTCCATTTTATATAAAATCTTAATGTAAAACCAGGTGATTGTTAACTTTCATACAAAAAAATATGCACTACATTGAAGCATTAGGTCATTCAGCTAAAAAATCACGTTGTCTGAGTATTGTATTCTTACTCTTATCACTGATGAATGGTAATAAAATGTACTTTGTGCTTTTTTATTAGAAAATTGAGAGAATTAGCTTTACATTGTACCAAAAATTTTTACAAAATATGTAGTGATCATCTGGTAGCACATATTCTTGGAAGCATTTGCTCTTTCAGTGTATCAGTCCTCAAGAAGGTGGATGCATGTTTCTGAGTGTGATATTATTGTTGAAGATTTCAGAGAGATATCATTATTTCAGAATTATATTGATCCCTTATGTATTGTTAAATGAGAAATCTAACTCCTTAGGAGTTATATTTCTCATTTAACATCAATTTCGCTGTAGTCTCCACCTTTACCTATCTAACTCTTATATATTAGTAGCAGTTCTAGAAGTGGAAATATTGATCATCACCACAGTGATTTTGGCAGTGATAGAAACTGTAATATCAATTAATTTTTGCTTCGTTTTTTTGAAATGGATAAATTTACCATTCCACATAAAATTAAATTGCAGAAAAATTTGACATGGGAATTATTTTAAATTACATAAACTATTTGAGTATAGCTAAAACGCTCTAACTTGACAGTGCACAGTAGGCACATTTACGGTAGCATGAGTCCAACCTCAAGGCGGGACCGCCTATAGGGGGAAGGTGATGTTTAGATGTGTGGATTTGATGCGCGAACTTGAACTCATGCGAACCAAAATTGTGTTACTGCAAATGGGCACTGATGTTGGCCCCCCCTTAAAGCTTCTCCTTCCCGTTCCTTCCCTTCCTTTCCCATCATGCATCTCTGACTGCCATCTGAAAGCGCACAAGCTATGCCTGTTCACTTAAAAATTCATTGTATGAGGGATGTTCAGAAAGTAACTTCCGATGATTTTTTAATGTATTTATTATATCAAACAATATCTTACATATACAATTATTAACTATTGTGTAATATTTTTTTTCGACATAATCGCTGTGATGGTTGAGGCACTTTTCCCATCTGTATACATGCTTTTGTATTCCAAGAGAAGAAATCCGGGCTTTAAGACCTGGACCAGGTACACACTACTGTTATCATGTCCTCATCACACAGGAAGCGTTTCACCTCAAGATGTTTCTTTAGGGGCCCAATGAGGTGAAAGTTGCTTGGTGCAAGGTCTGGGCTATAGGGACTTGGCCTTTTTTGTCAAATGGCCTCCTTCAGATCCTGCAAGGTGGCACAGGAATATTTGGCATTCACAGTAAATCCTCGCTCAAGGAACTCCATATGAAGAATGCGCTGTTCATCCCAAAATGCCATCAGTAGCACCTTCTTTGCAGACTTCTAGCTCTTGAATTTTTTCCTGACAGGTGAGGTGGTATACTCCCATTCTATGGATGCCACTTTGGATTCTGGGGTGTAGCAATACACCCAGGTTTCATCACCTGTGACGATGCAACTGAGAAACACTGGACTTTCCTGCAAGTACCGCTGCAGATGAACCAAACCAAATCCCATTTGAAAAGCTTTGTGTTTGGCCATTAATTGATGAGGCACTCATCGCAACGCCACTATGCGATACTGCATCACATTATGAAGAATGTGATGGGCACTCCCAGTGAACACGTTTGCAACCTCTTGAATAGTCAAATGCCTCTCTTCTTGGATCAGGCCTTCAACACATGCCACATTATCGTCTGTTTGCGATGTTGATGGTCTGCCACTTCGTCGCTCATATGTCAGGGAGAACCGTTCTGTAGCGAACTTTAAGCACCATCCTGATACACCACGAACACTGATAGCATCTGGACCATATGCTTCTTCCAATTGCCGGTGAATTTGTAGCCGCGATGCCTTTTGCCCGCAGAAATTGAATAACGGCACACACTTCCTCCTTGGACCAGTCTTCAAAACTGACCATGTTACATTGATAATGGCTTCACACCTCTCTCACGACTTGTTAATGAAATGTAGCACGCTCTACCCTGGCGCGAAGTTTAAAAACTCCAATTTCCATTAGTTTGTACAAAATACACCATTGGTAGTTACTTTCTAAACATCCCTCATACTAATAGTACCCAATGAGCACCAGAACAGGCTATCCCTTAAGTCAGTAGTGAGCAACCTATGACCCGGAGGCCAAATGCGGCCCTCAAGGGTGTTTTGTGCTACCCCGCAAAGTTATGATTAATACCGTATTTAATCGATTGTAAACCGACTTTTTTTTACCTTTTCACCATCTCAGAAATTGCCACTCGTCTTAGAATCGGTGTCAAATAAAATAGTAATTGAATTTATTTCTTCAGTTACATTATAATGCAAGATATAAGCGTTTTAAAGAATACGTAAACTATCTACTATAAAGAAGAATAAAAATGACCGAATAACTAAGACGAAATAAATTACGTAAATAATAAGAGGCGCGTCAAAGTTGTAATAATTGTGGTGGCAGTGCACGTATTCGTAGGCTTTCACACTCCCCCTCCACTAACTAAAATATTTCATTGTAGTGTCACCAACTTGACGTATTTTCCGCTAAATCTAGCTTTTTATCTAGATACCGTCTGGGGATTAGAAAAATGTAAGCTAGGGGATAGCGGATTTTTCGACTTAATTTTCACCAAATTGATGTTTCAGGTTTTTTTTTAATAAATAATTTTATCGTAAAATGTAACAAAATAAGTACTTACAAGTTTATAATGTTAAACATGCGACGATTTCTCCCGTTTTTTCAATTAAATAACGGACGCATCATTCATCAAATAAATAGTATTCTTAAACTACCTTCCTCGTATTTTATAGTCATTACCACTCTCCACTCATTACATTGATAAAGCTATTAAGTATTCTTTCAATACTGTTTCAAATTCGCAAACATACATCATGTATACAAACTCCGGTGTTGGCAACACTGTTTAAGTGTCTTGTGTCCTGTGATTCCCGAGTGAAATATTTCGTTTCGTTGTGAACATCCTCGCGGCAAGTGTAAACTTCTTATTTCTTAGCGAGTTTTTCGGTTTTTAATTACCCCATGATGTTACGAACGCATTACTCTGCGAACTTTAAGAGGAACGTTATTGCCTATGCAAAAGAGACATCTAATCTTGCAGCACAACGGCGCTTTGGGATTGATGAATCAAATGGTAGACGCTGGAGTAGAGATAAAGAGAAGTTACTTAAGTGTTCAAGCAAAAGAAAAACATTTGGAGGCCCCAAGCATGGACGTTACCATGAATTGGAGGAGATCCTTAATAACTTTGTGATTGATCAAGGAAATAACTGTTTGCAAGTGAACTCCGAGATTATACAAACAAAAGCTCGTGAAATTGCTCGAGAGCATAAAATTAGTAGAAGTGAGTGTAAATTTAGTCGGCACTGGGTACAGCTGTTTATGAAACGATGGAGACTTGTTCTTCGTCGTCGTACATCAATCGCCCAAAAACTGCCAGCTGATTACGAAGAGAAACTAATTTCCTTTTAACGTTATGTTATGAATTTGAGAAGGGAGAAGAACTACCTGCTCGGTCAAATTGGAAATGCTGACCAAACTCCTGTGTACTTCGATATGCCTGCAAACTACACAGTAGAACAGAAAGGCAAAAAAGAGGTAAAAATACTTACACCTGGATACGAAAAACTACGTATGACGGTAATGTTGGCTTGCACGGCAGATGGCTATAAACTTCCGCCGTACGTAATATTTAAACGTAAGAATATGCCAAAAAATAAATCATTTCCCAGAAACATGATAGTGCGGACAAATGAAAAGGTTGGATGACAGGAGATATGGTTAAAGAGAAGATTGACATCGTTTGGCAACGTCGTCCAGGTGCGCTCTTACGGCAGCCAAACCTTTTAGTTCTTGATGCCTATGCAGGCCACCAAAATGATAACACAAAGAAAAAGTTCCAACAATGTGGCACTGATTTGGCCATAATTCCAGGTGGACTGACTTCTTTATTGCAGCCGCTCGATGTTTGTATTAACAAACCTTTCAAAGACAAAATTCGAAATTACTACGCAGACTGGTTGAACAGTAAAGACCGTATGCTTACACCTTCTGGACGTGTTAAAAGAGCGAGCCTGTCTGAGATTACATCCTGGGTTGCCGCTGCATGGAATGGCATTCCGAGTGATCTGATTGTACGTTCATTCAAAAAGTGTTCCATTACAAACTCGCTCGATGGCACAGAAGATGACGTTTTGTTGGATGAGGAGAGTGAAAAAGAGTCGTCGTGTGAAGATAAATTTTAGTAAAAAAATATGTTAATGTTGTTGCAATTTCAGTTTTTAATCTTTATTTAATTACGAACTGAAAATCCGCCACATTCATACTTGTTGGAATATCGGGATAAATAGTCCTAATTGACCAAAAATATTTTTTTTTCCTTGCGTGGACTTGTGAAAAGTGGGGGTTGGCTTAGAATCAGTGTCGGCTTATAATCGATTAAATACGGTAATAGATTTAATACATATATCATATACATTCAAATCACGAGAATAAAACACTTGATATTGAAATGTTAACCCTAAAAAACCTAATTTAGACACAATTTTCAATGATATGGTCCCTCAGAAACTCTAGTTCCAATTTAAAGTCTAATCTGGCCCACCAAAGCATTGACAACTTACAATGTGGCCTGCTGAGAAATTTGCAACCACCAATGCGGCCCATCATATAGAAAGGGTTGCCCACCACTGCCTTAAGTGAAGATTAAGATAATGACCAAATATTTCCAATCTTGTAATTTTGTGATTTGTAGAGGGTATTAGTATGCAGAAAATAGAACTAATTTTAATTTATGTTTGATGATCTACTTAGCTACTGCAGATAATGGTTTTAATTTTGCTCTTTGTCATTTCATTTTTACAGATTTTAGTTGATGTCCCATGTACCACAGATAGGCATTCAGTGTTGGAAGATGACAACAATATTTTTAGTCCTAATAGAATAACAGAGCGAATAAAGCTTCCTGAAATGCAGGCAGCCTTGCTAAGGTGAGATGTTTTCATGTTGTAGTTATTTAACTACTTATTCTTGTAAGAGGAATGTAAGAACAATGATTTTAATTTTCTACTGCTTCCTTTTTCATTATCCATTTCTGATTTTGAATCGGCAGCCCATTAAAACTTGCAATTTTAGTGAATAATAACTAGAGCCCGGATGTTCAGGCACTATAAAATGTCAAAATAGGCAAAATGGCACAATAAAACAGGAAAATAGGCACTAAAAAGGCATTTATTTTAATCCAAATATTACTATTATTTGGAGTTGTATGGAGTAGGTATAACATTTCAATAAAATATGCTTGTGATCGCTATTGATAACGTCTTCAAATTATGAACTATTACATGAGACAATGAGATGTTTCTTTAAAATTTCAAATTAAAAACTCTGTCTTCAGTTTGTTAGGATGTTTTAAAAGTGAAAAGCAAACTTTTATCTGTGGGACTTGCCTCAATTTCTGCACTTCTAGAATCTTCATAATTATTTTCATTTTATCCAAATCTTTGTTGGCACACAACACTTTTTCACACTTGTTTTTTACAATTATACCCTTTTCACCTAGAGCACTGCACATTTCATCTTCAGTGAATTGACCAACATCTCCTCCCTTTTTTCAAGTAAAGTAATGGTGTCTGGAAACTTTAAGAAGTAGGCTGCGATGTATGCCATATCATGGCTGACAGATTTCTTTTCCAGAAGTTCTTTGACGATACATATGGAGTAGCTGTCTTCTTCATTGAAAGTGTTGATAACTTCTTTTATCTTTTCATGATTGGCATCTGGCTATAGAAGATTCAATGCTATAGTGAAAATTTGGGCAATTGTTGAGCCATTTGCATTTTCCAAAACTTCTGACGTAAGTAAATACATTTTATGGTTGACTAACCTGCGTGGTTCCTATTATGACGTTTGCAACAAACCTTCCCACAACGTCGCTAGTCTCGTCAATAGAGATTCAAATTTTCTTGTCCCCAACATCTCTGATTTTTTGGATTATGCAGTTGGTCACAGAATAAAACTCCCTCTTAGAGCCACACAATGATTATGTGGTTGTTGCTTCTCAGACCAGAAGTTCAGAGCAGAGCAGGTTATAAATCGATGCTGTTCGTTCAATATTGATTGAAGACAATGTGATAGCATCTAATTAAAGAGGAGATTATGTAGCTTTCATATTTGCAGCATATTTTTGTTTACCTTGTGATTTAAGTTAAAGTTAATTCATTTCATGTGCTTGTATTCGCGCCAAGTTAATGATAGTATCAGATGAATCAGCATTTTGCTAAATGCCAAGATTAGCTAATGTTTTGCACTCAGCTCCTTCTAATATGTTTTGACATTCTACGGCCCTGCTGACATCACGATTACTGATTTTTTAACACTGCTAGCAACTTCCATTGAAAGCAATGGCAATTATTTGCTAGGTGGAACAAAAACACATTTGGTTGTCGAGAAAAGCTAAGGCAAGCGATCTAATAGCTACCAAATATCGGTTACTGTAATTATTTTAATTGTTTTTTCTCATGCGTATGAATGTGAACATAAGAGGCTCATGCAGGAAATCACTTCCAGTGTGCCCGTGGCCTTATTTCATGAAAGTTCAATGTAACATTTCGTATCCCTCGTACTTCACAATGGCCTCTTCATCTAAGGATACATTTGAGGTTCAGGATGATGATGAATTGTTCAATTATATTGACATGTTAAGTGACGATGACAATTATTTGGAAAAAGATGATGCTGAGCAATCAGAAGAATACGGTGGAAAAGGGACTATCTTCTGACTCTGACTCAAGTGAGGTAACTGTTAGAAAAAAAGAAACCAGTTGGTATAGTGTACAGTAATGAGAGTGCTGTAGAAGATAGGGATGAAGATGATCGTGCGATTGTTGACTCAATGTATGTGTCGCCAATAACAGCGATACTCTCATGACTGCAAAATTCAATTATATGGAGACTCCTGGCCCTAAGCTCGCATTTTCGCCAAACTCAGTTCCCATAGTGTATTTGTCTTTGGGACATACTTGTGCAGGAAACAAAAAAAATATTTTAGAAGTGACGAACTTCTTTTTCTTGGGTATAGGGAAAAGAAATCCCAAAAAATACCTGTTCTGTTGTTGTCTACACATTCTGTGACAGAAAGTAAAACTGTGAGTAGAATACGACATGGTTTACGTAAAGAAACTAAGACCAGAAATGGTAGAATGTTACAATATATATATATGGATGGGGTGGATCTATCAGATATGTTGGTGTATTCATATCTTGATGAAAGATGCTCTTTGAAATATTGGAAAAAGTTGGTTTTCAGTGTTGTGCACATGATTCTAAATGCGTATATTATATATAAAGAAAGTAATCCAGGTAAAAGAATAACTAGATTGCAGTTCACATCTAGCATCATCAATGCAGTTGAAGCAGAGTGGCTATCAGAAAAGAACTCTTCTTCTGGTAGGAGTGAAGAAACTGCAACACCGTTAATGTTTGGTGTAAGAAAACTACCTGCATGGAAAGAGAAGGTATGTGTGGTTTGCAATAGAAAAGATGGTGTACCAGTGTGAAGATCTTGTACGATGTCTGCTAATGTGAGAAAGGTTTACATCATCATGAATGTTTATTGAAACATAAATGCTAAAATTAAAAAAAAATTCTTTATGACCTAGAATGCCTGTCCCTACTTCATTTTATCTATGAATTGAGAAAGCAGCATTGTAATAAAAACTACCATTAATTGTTTATTTTATATATTTGTGTGAATCTTTTTTATTTGAATTTTCTACTTAATTTTCTGTAAAAAAATTAATAACATTAACAGTGAGCTTTAAATATGCTAAACATTATATTTTTAATTTAAAAAATGTAAAATGAAAAAAAAAATTTAAGAGAGCAAATAAATGTGCTTTTCAAAAAAGATAATATTTCTTGCAAATTCAAGTTATTTCTACAACTTTTGAAAAAAAATATTAAGTATTAATCTGTGTATGGTATTTTTATTAATGTACTGCTAAATAGCAAAAATAGCCATGGCACTTCTGGCTATACCTGCCAGGTAAGGCATGGCACTAAGAGAGTTAAATATCATCATAAAATTCACATATAGTGGTCATTAGCTCATAAGAGATTCAACTTGTACGAAATTTACCCATTCATTGTTAAAATATAGGTCGTCCTCAAATTAGGACACTGGGCATTGGTGAGTTCTCTTTACCTGGGAGTTTACACGAAGGGACAACATGCATTAACTTACAAAATGGGAATTTATTTTACATATACATTATCATAAAATGTTGAAATGCATAAAACGGATATAATTACTTCTTGAAAATTTCATATATCATCACTATTTAGAGTGAAATTTTGGAAAACGGGTAATTCACAGGGTTACGTTGTATTTGGAACAATGTGCTCATGGTTTTCCTTTACAATTTTTTAGCTGACAACATCTTTGATAGTCCTTCTTTACTATCATATGTGACCTTTCATCATATCTGATATCTTCGGAAACTGTAGGTCGAGAGGTTGACGGCAAAGGCATATTTAACATGGGCTGCCCATGATCCATCCCCTTGTTTCAAATATGGGGCAGCAATTTGTCTTCAGAATTCCTTGATTGTAATTGAATTACTGACATGCGCCATTTTATATAAAAGGAAACCAATTACAAAAGCCATGTCAACCATATGCATGAACAAGGACCAGTCCCGTTTTTTACCTCTGATAGCAATCGTATATTTTTCTAACAGCCAATCATGTTGATCCATGCCTCCCATTAATATATTTTAGGTGTAAATAGCTGCAGGCAGTGAAATGGCTATGGATACCCAAATCTTCCTTCTCTGACCAAAAATCCCTCTCACTTGCCAAGGAATGAGAGCTGGAAAATATTAGGAACCCTAAAAAACATTTTTATATCATTCAAGGAAACACTGAAAGTTTGTCTGTTTTTGCATTCGGTTGTGAACCGTGTTGTTTCCCTTGCAATAAGTTCATACGCATCCTCTATAAATAATTCTTCAAAAGCTTCTATAGCACTTTTTTCTAATGATTTTTTTCCAAATATTTCTGACATTTTATCCTCAAATATCTCATTTTTGTACATCAGACTGACCTTGTTCCATTCTACATCGTCCTTGCAAGACTTTATTGATAAAGGAAACTCATTTTCTGGGAAGTCCTCGTTCAGCACTGGTATTTCAATCCTTCCCGCAATACCTTGTACAGCAGTATTTCAAGTTTATCATCATGAATGCCTTCTTCGTCCATCAGTCCACTTCTGGGTTTAAGTCTTTCATATCTACTTCAATCTCTTCAGAAAATAAATATATTCTTCATGGAGCGCTTTACATATTTGTTCATCCATTTTAGTTGTGGGTTAAAAAATATGATAGAAAGACGGAATATAAAACTTGAATGAACTAGCATTGCAATAAGTACTCTCTAATGCCCAGGATCCTCAATTGAGGTCATTATTTTGTGTTATCATAAATAAAATAAAATTAACATTGTACATAATTTTAAGTGCATATCATCATCATCATCATAGGTAGTCTGTCCGTAGACAGGTCCGTGATTATTCTTGGTTAAACGTGGTTCTCCATATACTCCTATTTTCCGCTGTCCTCTTTATATCTTGATAACTCTCTTTCCCTTTCAAATCGTCTATCAGCTGAAACCTTTTCCTACCTCTTTCCCTTTTCCCATCTAGTTTTCCTTCTAACACGTCTTTAATCATACTCTCTCTCCTCAGGTAATGTCCAACCCAGTTAGCCTTCCTCTTTCTTATAGTCTGTATAATCATTCGCTTCTCTCCTATTCTTCGTAGCACTTCATCGTTTTTCATCCTATCTGTCCATTTTATCTTCAGCATTCTCCTCCAAGTCCACATTTCAAAGCTTTCCAAGTATTTGATGTCATTTTTCCTTAGCGTCCATGTTTCTGCCCCATACAATGCTATACTCCATACGTAGCATTTTATCAACTTCTTGCGGATATCTTCCCTTATATTCCCTGTAAGTAGTTGTTTCTTTCTCCTGAAAGCCACTTTTGCTTTTCCTATTCTAGTTTTGATCTCATCCGTACATTTTGCCTCTCGTGTTATGATACTTCCAAGGTATTTATATTCTGAAACTTGTTCTAATGGCTTCCCCCCAATAGTAATGTTCAGATTCTCTTCTTTACCCGATATTCGAATGACCTTGGATTTTTATGTATTTATTTCCATACCGTATTTTCTACCTGTTATCACTAGTCTATTTATCATTTTTTGTAGCTCCTCTTCCTTTCTTGCTAGAAGTACTTGATCATCTGCGTATTTTACTGTTCTTATAATCCTTCCTCCAATTTTGAAATCCCCTGTGCCTTCTAAAGCTTCTCGCATTAGACTTTCTCCATATATATTGAATAGGGTTGGCGATAGGCAGCAGCCTTGTCTTACTCCTCTACCGATATTTATTCCGCAGGTGTCCACATTCTCAAACCTGACCTTTACAACTTGATTCTCATATAGATTCCTAATCAGTCTCCTGTCTTTCCAGTCTACACCTATATCCTTTAATATCTTCATCAACTTGACCCAATTTACTCTATCAAAGGCCTTCTGCCAGTCTACGAAACATGTGCAGATATCTTGACTGTATTCTATTGTCCTTTCTGATATGATTCTAACTACTCTTATAGCATCTCTAGTTCCTCGTCCTTTTCTGAAACTGAATTGATCTTCCCCTATTATTTCTTCTGCCTTTTTCTCCAGCCTTTTATTAAGAATCCTCGTGATGATCTTCGATGTGTGTGACAGAAGGCTTATAGTTCTGTAATCTTTACACTGCATTGCCTTTGGCTTCTTCTTAAGAGGGATCATTGTTACTTCTAGGAAATCCTGAGGCCACTCTCCCGTGTCATAAATCTTATTAATTAATTTCGTGATCGCTTTTAGTCCTTTTGATCCTATGACTTTAAGTATCTCAGCTGGTATTCCATCGCTGCCCGTGGCTTTCCCCTTATTTAGTTCCACTATCGCATTTTCCACTTCGCTCTCCATAATACTTGGTCCTAAGTTGTCTTCTTCAATGTTTTCCTCATTTTCCAGTTCAATTTTTGCCGCTCCTGCCTGTTTGCTGTATAATTCCTTAATGTATTCTTCCCATACCTGTGCTACATCCTTTGTTTCTGAGACTATCTTCCCATCCGTATTCATAATTCCTTTACCACAAATTCCATTAGACTTCTTATCTTCTAATTCCAGTGCCCTAGCGTACATCATATCGTACCGTCCTAACTTCTCCATTTGTTCTATTTCATCACATTTTCCTTTTATCCAATTTTCTCTAGCTTTATCTGTTACCCTTCTCAACTCATTGTTTATACGCCTATAGTTGGCTCTACCTTCTTCACTGTTAACGTTTTTCCATTTTCGTCTCTCATCCATTTTCTCCAGCATTTCCTTCGTGATCCATGGTTTTCTGATTTTCTTCTCTTGTTTTCCAATCTCTTTATCCAAGGTATCCTTGATACTGGTTTTAATTTCATCCCATTCTATATCAACAGTCTTCGGTTTGTTTTCCAACTTTCTTAGGTTATCTTCCAACTTCATGCTGACTAAATCCTGCCTTTCTTTCAGTTTTTCTAGGTCCCAGGTCTGTCTTTCTCTTCTCGTTTTTCTTATTTGTTTGAGCTTTGTACTCATGTCAAGTATTAGAAGGCTGTGATCTGAATCAATGTCTGCTCCTTGCAATGCCTTGGCGTTCTTTATGCTGTTCCTGAATCTTTGTTTTACAAGGATGTAATCTATTTGGCATCTCATTCTATCTCCTGGGCTTTTCCATGTGTATAACCTTCGTTTATGGTTTTTGAACCATGTATTAGTCACTACAAGGTCATTATTGATGCAGAATTCTACGAGTTTCTCCCCTCCTCGATTTCTCTTCCCAAGTCCGTATTGCCCGACAACATTTTCTTCCTGTCCTCCGACTATGCTGTTCCAATCTCCCATTATTATGCAGTTTACCTTTCCTCTTCCGTCTTCTTCGTAAATTTCATTAATTTGCTCATAGATCTCATCTATTTCTTCATCGTCATGAGCTGACGTTGGCATATATACCTGGATTATCAGCATGTCTACTGGGACTGCTTTTAGCTTTATTGCCATCAGTCTATCGTTCGTTGCTATTATCTTTGTCACGCTTTTCATCATATCTTTCCTAAGTACCAGAGCTACTCCCCTTTCCCCACTATTTCCTCCAGAATAAACTACCGTGAATTCTTCCGAGTCGAACTGTCCTTCTCCCTCCCATCTAGTTTCGCTTAGCACTATAATGTCAACTCTATTTCTTCTCATTTCTTCTTTCAAGTTCTCTAGCTTTCCTGCCTTTCTCATAGTTCTTACGTTCCAAGTCCCTATTCGTAATTTACTTTGGACAAATGTTTTCCTCAAGGCAGTCCCCGCCCGGAGATCCGATTGGGGGACTATTTTACCTCCGGATTGTTTTACCTCGAGAGAACTCATATTGTCCAACCATATAATCTTTACTAGGGATTGTAATGTGGTAGTTTCCCTCTTGCTTTCCACATCGCAGTACTGTAGCCGTTCAAATCGTCCTGATCACGCCTACAGCTGTATTGGATATAGACCCAACCAACATCATTTGTTTTCGGCTCTATACCATACTGACAGTACTGCTGCCTACTGCCAGGCACTGATGATAGTTTTTTTTAATAAAACCTCCATTCGAGGGGTTTGAACCCCCGAACTTAGCAATAGAAAGCCGACACGGTAACCACTACACCACCAGTGCATATATGTATGTTATATAATATCATAAACAATTGCCACATATGGATTTTGATAAAAAATAAAAATGATAATTAACACGTCACTTTTACAGTAAAATCCGCAACTTGAGACATGTGCTGCTCGTCTCAAACTCAACACAAAGTGATTTGCATACAGAATATGAAAGCTTAGGAAGGAACGTAGTGAGTACATGTTACTTGCTAGTTATGGCAAAACATTTTACAGTCAACTGGTTATAACAGATCTTCGTATATAACGGATTTTTTTCATTCCCCGACCATTTTACTATGCTATATCACTGTAACTAACTCGGTTAGTATAACGGATCTTCGGTTATAACGGATTTATGCGGCATTCCCTAACATTAATTATCCTCGGCTATAACATTTTTGGCATAGGAGTCGTGGAATTTTCCCGCATCCCTCTTCTCCGGCCTGGCTCACCGATCCCCTCTCTCCCCGCTTTCGTGCCGTCTCGCGCGCCGCTACTCCGGCGCCTGCGGAAGATTCCGTGAGGGCCGAAATGAATACAATGATGTGTGCCATAACAACTCCATCGAGAAGTTCTCGGACTTCGCCGAGACGATGAATGGCTTCCAGAACATCTTAGAGGCGCTCCCGCATCGTACCCCACTACCGCGCGCGCTACGTGCGACGCTGGAGTAAATACGGAAAATATCACGCGAAATAGAGAGAGGAAGTTTTAATGGAATAAATGATAAATGGAATGCATATGTAATAAAGATACATACGCTCAACTACTTTTTCTTCTGAAAATCATTTTGTCTCGTACATAACGGTTTTGATCGATACAGCAATACCAAACATCCTCGGTTCTACTATCCATCATTTCCTTCTTTAGTTGTGGCCATTTAAGACCAAGCTTACGAAGAATATGTTTCTCTTTTTTCGTCCGCATCAGTTTCTCCTCATTTTCTTCATTCACGGATTATTTTTTCTGTGGGAGGTGGACGGAAATGACGTGCTGCTGCTCGGTTTCCGTGCGTTTTTGCATATTGAATCACCTGAAGCTTATAGGTAATAGTGACTAATAGTGTAGGCATATGTTCATTCTTGTAACCATTGCAATCTCAATATACGTAACGTTATTTATCTTAGATATTTATAAAATATTTATGACACACGAATTCTACTGTTCCGTGGCATTAATCGCGCTATTCAACAGGTTCGTCAGGAATTAAAACATCGCAAACGCGCCGAAATTGTAATCACTGTGAGCGGAAATGTACTAAAGCGTAATAATGAAGATGCGTCCTCGGAATTCACGTTGCATAAGGTATTGTTGTATATATTAACAAAATTTTCACTATTAATTATAAATAATATATATTTTAATATTTTTGCGGCATATGACTGCCAATTATTCCATTCTGGGGATGTGTTCGTTAGTGTTATTATTGAGAACAGTAATAATCTTACCATAGCCGTATAAGACGCAAGCTGATTTTGGCGATTATTTTTCTGAAAAAAGTGCATCTTATACGCTGAAAAAATACGATAATTTCACCGAACCTCGGATATTACGGACTTGGGTTATAACGAATTTTTGCCGCCCTCCCCTGGCGATCCGTTATAACCGAAGTTGACTGCAGATGTTAGTGAGCTAAAATGTAACTGTCCTCATAAGTGGATGCTGGGCACTAAAGGGTTAATGCAACTTTAGGTTTACTACAGTTAACTTCGGTTATAATGGATATTATATATATATATATATATATATATATATATATATATATATATATTATATTTAACATTTTTATGAAGGTCCCAAGAGTTGATTAGTTTTTGGTAAAAATTGGTCAACCGGAAGTGGGTGTTTAATATTGTCACTTATCCGTTATTTTGAAATATTTGCTTTAATATTAGATATATGTAAAAATGTACTAGAATGAATGTTGTAGGATATTAAATTCTCTATAACTTTTGTTTGAGACATTTTCCCATATAATGCATTGTTTAAGAGATTGTAAAAACTAAATATTTAAATATTTTAGCTGCCACCACCTACCAGCAACTTTGGTAAACAATTGACGCCTAGTTACGTCTTAGTAATCAGGAGGGTATTGATTGAGTTTATTTCTGTTCTTTGTAATGTCTTTAAATTTTTCCCGCAGTTCATTAAAATATCGTATTTCGCGTCACATAAGACGCACCAGGGTATAAGACGCATCCTTGTTTGTTTTAGAAGATTTTTCAGGAAAAATGTATTTTGGTTCACCAAGGCATTTACAAAGGGCCATGTCGTGTATCATTTCCAGCCGTGATTAAGCCTGTTTTTCGGCCTGTTTTCCTGCAGCGCATTCAAATTTACGCGGTACTCAAATGCATGATGAGCTTCACCGACCGCGGGAAGTGATTCACTTTTACGCGATTTCCTTGAATGACCATTTTCAATAAAAGGTTTGCCCTGAAAAGATCATTAGTAAGAAAAAATCGTACTACGATTATAGTGTTTCGTTAAGTCTGTCGGCACCCAATAAAAAATCATTCAGCGTTTTTAACTGCTTATCTATCTTCAACTCCAACCTGGAGATGAGGTTCCTTTTTTTAGTTTTTCACGTAACGTGAGAATTAGCACTTAACTACCGTCGTTAAAAAGAAGTCACATAAGTAACGCCGATGGATCTCTTAGCCCCCAGGAATATTTCCGCTGGAAATATCTTTTCTCCCCGAAGATGCAACGCACACAAAACTCACTGCGGAGGTTGCCAAGGGTGAATCACTAAGGTATTGACGAGATGAATTCTGGACGGTCAGCATCCCGACAATACGACGTAAATGAATCTATGATAAGAACCGTGAAGAAGACGGAAGAAAAAATTCGTTCTAGTATTTGTGCCGGTGCTTCTGCTAGTACCTTCTATGTTAGCAGACGAGATGCACTAATGGAGAAAATGGAAAAGATGTGAAACATTTGGATTGAAGATCAGGCGCAAAAAGGTGCTCCTTTGGATGGGTCTATTATCAGAAATAAAGCCCTTAGTATATATGAGCATTTAAAATTGCAATAAAGTGGTGAAGAATGAGGAGCCTTTACTTTTCAAGCCAGCAGAGGATGGTTTGATAGATTTAAGAAGCGATTTCAACTTCATTATGTGAAGATTGCTGGCGAAATTGCATCTGCCGATCATGAAGCAGCAGCTAAATATCCAAATGTATTCAGTGAACTAACTGAAAGGAAAAATTACTGACCTGAGCAAGTCTTTAACGCCGATGAGACGAGTTAATTTTGGAAAAAAATGCCACAACGAACGTGGATTGCTAAAGAGGAATGGTCGGCTCCTGGCTTTAAAGTAGCGAAAGACAGATTTACCCTTCTATTTTGCGGCAATGCAGCAGGAGATTTTAAGTGCAAACCAATGTTGGTGTATAGAGTGGAAAATCCGAGGGCACTGAAGGGCAAGACCAAAAGTTCGCTCCCTGTATTTTGGAGGAGTAAGAGCAAAGCTCGTGTTACTGCAAGACTTTTTGAGGATTGGTTTGAGAATTGCTTCGTTCGTAAAGTGAAAAAGTACCTGAAGGAAAAAAATCTTGCATTTAGGGTGATCCTCATAGTGGATAATGCACCAGGTCATCCGAAATCTCTTGCTGAGGCCCATTCTGAAATTGAAGTTGCGTTCTTACCACCTAATACAACTTCACTTGTGCAGCCCTTGTACCAGGGTGTTATTGCATCCTTTAAGTCGTATTGCATCCGCAGAAGTTTCGCTAACATTCTTTCAATGATGGAGACAAATCCATCCTTAGGAGTTAGCGATTGCTGGAAAAAATTTGATATTTCGAAGGCCATTGAAGTAATAAAGGGATGAAGTGAAACAATGAACCTTTGCTGGAAAACTCTTTGGCCTGATATCGTTTGTGACTTCTGAGGTTTTCCCGATAATACGGAGGACATTAGGGAAATAATTAATATCGCAAGACACATCGGGGTGAAGGCTTTGAAGACATGGAAGAAAGTATAGTATAATAGATAATGAGTTGGCCTGGGTGCACTGTACCACCTCCACCCCAGTAGTTATGCCTCTGAATGGAATGCATATTTTATAACGATACGTACGATCAACTAGTCCTTTTTCTTCTGCAACTCTATTTGCCTCGTACATAACGATTCTGATCAATACAGCAATACCAAACTTCCTCTGTTCTACTATCCATCGCTTCCTCCTCTAGTTGTGGCCATTTAAGACCAACCTTAACGAAGACTTGCTACACACAGAAAATGATATAAAACAATTTTGCTGTAATAAATTTAACAGTTACTGCTGTAATTTAAAATGCAACCCACAGGAAGAAAGTAACATTTACTACAAGTTTCATTAACTTATTGTTAAATATATTTTTAGTTATTTGTTATAAATAGTGTTAACCGCATTACAGAAGGTGGTTGAAAATGTCCACCTTCTTCTCGATGCCATGTTTCAAACCTTTTCACTGTGTTCCTATTTCACGAAATTTTTTTATTAGATGGTATATTGATGTCTAGTCTAGTCCTTGGGTGGATATGCATTCCTGAATACCTCATGAAATGCAGTAAAATATTTCAAAGAAAACTAATGCTCAACAATAAACACATTCTCCTTGGGTAAAAACCATGTTTGCACCTCCAACTCTATTCAGTAACTGAGGACGCCAGCTATGAGATAGTCAAAGTCATTTTGACATGCGCGTGTGCAGTAATGTGAGGGGCAGGCCATGGCCCTACCAAAATTCACAGAAAGAAAAAAGCACTATAAATAATTGTTTTTGAACAGACTGATTTCATTTTTGAGTCTTTAATAAGTTTAATTTGTCATGAAGCAGCACAATACTCCGGTTGGTAAGAGAATTTATGAGAGGAGCGGGCAGCGAGTCGGGTGGGGAGTTCCCCCACTCCAACAGGCAACACCATGCCACTGCCTAGCTGGCTCGGTCACAAGACGTGGAATGCATGCGCACTACGTGCTTTTCTCCCCCTCACCTACCCTCTCCTGCGCTTGAGAATATCGACCGTTGGGGCCAAGCTTAGTTTGGCTCAGCCGGCCTTCAAGCTAGCAGGTCGGTTTAGTATTGGTGAGCGTGCATGTTTCAATTCTCTACAATGAATACGATAAGTGCTTGATTAAAACTGCCATTTTCATCATTTTCTTACAATGATATACTCGAAATAAAAGCAACAGTGTGCCAACAAACAGGAAAGGTGTCATAAATTTAATGCCAATATTTGTTCGAGGAACAATTGGCTGTGTGGGTGTGATGAAAAAATGCATTTTTTTGTTTTCCTTGTGTTCTTTTCCAAGGAGATGTCAGCTGGTCGAGAAACGGTATTTCAGACTTGTACACATTTGGGAAAAATGAGGGCTCACGAAAAATCTAAACAACATATGAACGATGTTTTGAGTTTATTTTTCTGTAAGTAAGAAATTAAATACTTTTTGTATTATAATTTTAGGTTTTTTTTTAGCATATGTTGGCCCTACCAGTTAAAACAACCACCCCCTCTCGATGCAATATCTGCGCTTGTGAACAATATTGAAGTCTCAAGATAGCATGAAAAATGCAGTTGCAGAGGTTTTGGCAGGAAAGATGCGATACTTGAAAGCATCGAAGTAATATGGTGTTCTCCCAAGTACCCTAGAAGTGCAAGTAAAGAAAGCCAGGCGTGGGTTCTCTCTAGAGGATGCCTCAAAGAAAGGTACTATTTATTGCAGGCTCTACAAATAAAAATGTTTCAGAACCTAGAAAAAAATGCTGATAAGATGTTATTTATTCAGGACTGGACCAATATAAACCAGTATTTTCTACAAGGAAGAACTTGTAGACTTCGCCCTCCTTTTGGAAAGCCGGTTATTTGGCTTAACATTAACAGGTCTATAGCCTTACTTACGAATTGGCAGAGAGAGATAACCTCCCTAACAGCTTCAACAAATAGGAAAAAGATGGCGGGTGGCTGTATTCTTTTCTTGCCAGACATTCTGAATTGAAACTACGGTTACCAGAGCCTGCATCTCTTGCCCAAGCAATAGGTTTCAGTAGAACTATTGTAAAACAGTTTTGTGATTTGTTGTCTGGATTGTTTGAAAAATACATGTTCATTCCTAACAAAATTTACCATGTGGTATCCACTGCTACCTGTGAAGTGACTACAAACAATGAACAGCTAGCATCAGAAAATTCTGTTGTAGCATGTGGGGAAACTCCAGTAACTTCTGGTGTTCAGGAGTGTGTATCTGCTCCAGATTCTGCACCATCAATATTTCAAATTTCTCCAAAAGAAATCAAGACCATCCCCAAGGCCAAAAGGAAGGAAGAAGAAACAAACAGATGATGCAGAAAGACAGAAATACTCACTGGTTCACCATACAAGAAGGAACTGATTGCTTTGATGGCCTCAAAAAACTCTCAAGAGAAAATTAAGCCTATCCAATGAAAGTGATGTGAAACGGAAAGAGATAAAACGTGACAAAAGAAAGGGAATTGATAAAACAAGGAGTTTTGTGGCAATAGAAGAGGATGAGTCTGAGGCGTCTGAAGAAGACAATGATAATACAGCATGCAGTTTCTGCAAGGACCTGTTTTCGAACTCAAAATCAGAGATAGGCTGGAGTGGATGGGCTTATGAGGTATGTGTGGGGATTGACATACAAGATGGTGAACTGTACAATTGTGACTTTTGTAGATGATATATGGACAAAAAGCCAAGTTATGTTATGCATGTTACTTGTTATGTTGTAATCTAATGCAATGTAGTGAATAAAATGTTTCTTTTGCCTTAAATTCCATATCTTTGATGATTTATTTATGTACCCTGTTTTACCCAACCGGGTAGGATAAAACAGGGTACTTGCATTAGTTAGGAAAAAATTTCTTTCTCCTTGATTATACAGAGGAAGCAAATATTAACAAAAGCTTCCGAAAGAAAAATGTTAATAGATTATGTGATTGATTAATATTCATTTTGCTCTCAATATTGAATGAACTAGGAGCAATTTCCCACTAAGTACCCTGTTTTACCCTACTTTCCCCTAATAGTGCTGTAATAGTGTGTACCTTGATTTAGTGTTCAAAAGGTTATTTCCTTAAGGATAAGTTAAATAGGGGTTTCACTGTACTGTGCACTGGATGCATTTTTGAAGGTTTTGTTTTGTTTACTTTTGCTCCGGCCAATCACCTTCTGTGGTCTTCAGTTTTGACATCATCAGTTCAATTGTCATGCGCCGTAGTTATTTTGTTTCATTTCTAGTGCAAAATAAATACTTAACAGTAATTAGGAGAAAGTAATTGGCCAAGTGAAGCGAGGTCTCTCCTGTTGACTCCATGTGCATTTTGTCTGTCTGTCCTACGATAACTGCCGTCTCGGTTGTCTGATTTTTACCAAACATCAAATAAACATTTCTCTAAAATGTACAGGGAGCCTCACAGAGGCATGCAATGTGATTCCCCCCACTAGCCCTAAGTGGGCTGAGCGAGGCTGAAGATTCCGCAGATACCCTACTTTAAATTGTTACCCTGCTCATCTTACCATTTTAAGTGGTACTGTTTGAATAAATGCAAAGCGTTCCATTTTTTTGGCTGAGTGAAGCGAGGTCTCTCCTGTTGAGTCCCTGTGCATTTTTTCTGCCTGTTTGTCTGTCTGTTCTATGAACTGCTGTCTCGGTTGTCTGATTTTCACCAAACTTTGTGTGCATGTACAAATAACTTAGAGTTGACTGCCTATAGTTTTCTAGAACGCCACCTTTATAGTTGCTGCATAATTTGCGTTAGCGCATTGCGCTAATTTCCAAATCTTATCCAATCAAAATGAAATTTAGCATACATACAGAAAACATCAAATGATGAAGAAAACGTCAAGTTAAAATTTCGCTAAAATGTACAGGGAGCCTCCCAGAGGCACGCAATTTGCGTTTGCGCCATCACTCCTGTTGAGTCCCTGTGCAGTCTTTATTTTTTTGTCTGTTTTACGATAACTGCTATCTCGGTTTTTTATTTTCACCAAAATTCGTGTGCATGTTCGAATAACTTAAAGAGTCAACTGCCTATAGTTTTTCTAGCACATCACCCTTATAGATCCTGCGCAATTTGCATTCGTGCATTGCGCTAATTTCAAAATGCTATCCAATCAAAACGAAATTTAGCATAAATACGGAAAACATCAGACGATGAAGAAAACGTCAAATAAACATTTCTTTAAAATGGATACATGACTTTCGCTGAGCCACCACATCTGGTGACTTTGATGACAACAGTTTCATTTCTATTCCAGGAAACATGTTCAGGTCAAAGTGTTGTCCATAGGATTTTGCCCAGTATATATGGGTGCAGCGGCTGGCACTAGAGAGCTGTGATTGGCTCACAGGTCTGAAACACTGTAATTGGTGCTAGATTCTCGTCAGCCCTTTTCAGGGCCATTGTCCCTTCAGCGGGTAGGCTGGAATACCCATTTCCATGTACCTGCAAGGGTGTATCCATCTTCCCTGTTGAAATTAGCAGGATGTTTGGTTATTTCAATGGTTTCATGTATTAATCTGGGAAAATATCTGTTTTCCCTCACGATAACTTTTGCATCCTCGGCGATGGTATGCCCCGGCTCCAACCATGTGTGTTCTGCGATGGCTGAGAGATGGACTTGTTTGTTGGTCAGCGCCCTTTGGTGTTCTTTTAGTCTGCATTTTAGGGATCTTCCCGTTTGGCCGATGTAAGAATAGCCACACATGCATTTGATCTCGTAGACAACCTCGCACATGTCCTGAGGTAGGCAGTCCTCGGCCTTAGGGAGTATGTCACAGGTCTTCTTTACCAATGTGAATCTCGTCACGATGTTATGGCTGGCTAGGATTCTGGATATCTTTTCTGTTGTGCCTGATACATATGGGACCACTGCATATGTGGCCGGCTTCTTATCTCTCTCCCTCTTATTTGGTGTGTTTCTTGATTTACATTTCTTTTGTACATATATTACTGCTTAGGGCAGTGCTTTCAATTCTATTCAAATTTTACATCCACACTGTATGAAGTGCAGGAGAACTATGAAGACGATAATAATATTGAATATGTGATTCACCCCCACCAACCCTAGGTGGTCTGAGCGAGGCTGAAGATCCCATGGATCCCCTAGTTATAATAGTAGCCAATAAGGTGGGTAATAATCCTAAATTAGCAAGGAAAAGTATAAATCTTGAGGCAGGGGCAGCCCGAGGTATTTTTGTGCCCCAGGTGAGAAAGCGCTCCCTGAGCCCCCGCCCGTAAATCTTTTTAAAGATATTTTTAAAAGAACTTGCTCTATAAAATAATTGATAATGAAAGGTAATTGGAATTTCATGTAGATTTTTGCCTGTCCTGTGATATAAACTAGTTTCCAAAATGTATAAACATGCAAAGAAAGTATTCATACCATATCTGCCCGAATAAAAGCCGACTGTAAATTTAAGCCTAGCCCCCAAACATTTCCACCATTTTATGGCAAAAAAGTAAATTTCATAGATTTTATGTTGCTGTGTGCTGGGCATACATGCACGGCCTAGAATACATTATTCGAGATCAAAGAATACAGTGTGAAATAGTTTAGATGTTGACATTTTGAAATACAGAGTGGACCACGAATGATGTGTAAAAGTTTTTGTTGAATTTACACATCAAGGGGTGATTGTAGATCAATGAAACTTTGCACACCCCTTGCCCTGGGTTCTAAGATTTGGGCAAGGGGGGTGACAAGTTGGTGTGTTGCTGATTTCAACCCATTTTGGGAGTGAAATAAATTTTTGCCATGAGGCTAATGGGTAGGGTGACCATACGTCCTGGTTTAGCTGGTACAGTCCCAGATTTTAGATGTCCCGGCATCCCGTCCGGTTTAATATTTGTCCCGATTAAAAATTTGTTATTTTTTATTTCATAAATATAGAATAGATAAATCACTCCACCAGTTATATGCTATTACACAAGCAATCCATTTATAAGAAATTAAAATTTCACTTTTCAATTGTGTTTAAATAAGTACAATCCATGAGGGGTGCCTATAGGTGTGCAGCGCACTGACAGCCAAGTGCACACAGGGCACATTTAGCTATACAAGTTTTGAAGCAATTACTTGTTTTAGATCATCCCTATTTACTTTCACAAATTAAGTTTATTTAAAACATTATATTTAACTGTTATCACGCCATAATATTTTCTTGAATGTTGCCAGATACGGATTTAACAACGGCTAGAAATGAAATGCAGCGTGGCTTTTCCTAAATGCTTTGGTGAACCAAAATACCCTTTTTTATGGAGAATTTTCTAAAAACTTGGGTTGCGTTTATAGCCTGAAAAATATCATAAAAATGGCTCCAAAATATTTGAAGTATTTTTTCTCTTAGGGGTAGTCACCCCTGCCTTAGGGGTAGTTACCCCTGCCTTAGGGGTGGGTTGGGAGATAAAACACTTCATTTTTGTGATCAGGGTCGAAAACCTCCAGGATAATTTTTTTATGAACATTGTTTTATTTTTTCTCTGCCTTAAAGGTGGGTTGGGAGTTTCATTTTTTAAATCAGCAGGGTCGAAAACCCCCGACCTCAACATTTCTCTTGCGAAATCCAAAAAAATGTTTTTTTTTTTTCAAATTTAACATGGGAGGCCCATAAACCTCCGTGTCAAAAATTGATTTCACCCCCAAAATGGGGTGAAATTAGCAACACACCAACTTGTGACCCCCCTTGCCCAAATCTTAGAACCCAGGGTAAGGGTTGTGCAAAGTTTCATTGACCTACAATTATCCCTTGATGTGTAAATTCAACTAAAACTTTTACACATCATCTGTGGCCCACTCTGTATTACTCCAATTAATAATTTTGCTTTGTTGAATAATGTTTCTCATTCAGTGATGTTAATTTCATTCATCTTCATTTTCACAAAAGGTCAAATAAATCAATAGCGACCTCACAAAGATAATTTTTCATCCAAGTCTATTTCCAATGAAATTAGCATTTACATTGCTTAAGAAATTGCATTTTTATAATTACAGCTGCCCACCGATTTTCTGGCAATCGCTGGTCCGGCACCACCTCTGGTTTGGACAAATTTCTGTGACATTTCAAATTTCCCACGATCACTAATTAGTTCACTAATCCGCCACTGGCGTTGAGGTAGATTTAACCCAGTGTATTTGTGTTTGTTTTCCCACAATTCTCTTAGTTAACCCTCAAAATGTCGTCCAAGAAAGATACAGAAATATTTACTTTAATATAACGTACTGTTTTCAATTTACGGAATTATCGAAATCGAAAATTTTTCGAAATGGAATGTGTGTGTTAGTTATGGAATATTTTACGAAACGGAAAGCTTATTATATGGAAAGGTACTTCTAAATGTCTGACATAACAGAATGGTATAATCGATGTGAGTAATCAACTGGAATGATGTTTTGGTTTGTTCCAGCTTATTTCCAGTAATGAATTTACATTCAATGTTGTTACATGTCTGAAGATACCTAAGCGAATGATCCCAAGTACACACTGAGATTTGGTGATCTTTTCATCTTAGTATTTGGTTTTCATTCCCATTCGTTCTAATCAGTTCTAATTCCGTCCTAATTGCGTCATCTGCTGTCACACCTTTTCATTTATCCCCTTAGTGTATCCCTTCAGCTTTACCACTGGCGCCACCTTAACAATATTTGGGTTAAATGATAAGGTTATTATATCCACCAATGGTCCGGCAAAATGGCTTATCCGGCACGGCTCTGGTCCCAAGGGTGCCGGAAAATCGATGGGCGACTGTATGTACTTTTCCATGTAAAGTTTTACTGTTCGTTATCAGCTGAGTTTTGCTGTTCATGCCATTGCCCATACCTCCAGAGTAGATGTCTCTTTGCTTACCGAAATTCAAACAGTTGAGCATCCAAAGCTGGTTGCACAACTGATAAATGTATAATTTTTTAATCAGAATGAACACTATTGTACTAAATTTCTCTCTTTGTCTTCCTTATTGATTTCTATTTTGATAATTAGGAATATTAATGCAATGAGTTTTCCTTTTGTCTTTCAGTAATGCCTTGAAAATCGTTTGCCCAGGTGGAACAGTTGTGTACTCTACTTGTTCATTATCACCTATACAAAATGATGGTGTTGTACACATGGCACTGAAAAGTATATGGGAGGAAACAGACATTGAAGTTGAAATAAGGTAATATTCAATTGCTTGTTTATTTGAGCTATCTTGAAGACATTAGGCTCTATTTTGCCAAAAGATTTATCAATTAAAATCTTTTCATAAATTACTGTGTTTCTTGGCATACAAGACACCCTTTTTTAGAAGATTTTTTCAGGATAAAAGTATTTTGGTTTAGGAAGGGCCATATTGTGTATCATTTCCAGCTGTGATTAAGTCCGTATCTGGCAACATTTACAGAAAATATTACGGTGTGATAACAGTTAAATATAACATTTTAGATAAACTTAATTCATAAAATAAATAGGCATGATCTAAAATATAAATAATTGCTTCAAGACTTGTATAACTAAATGTGCCCTGCGTGAATTTGGCAGTCGTATTAATTAAAGCTGTCAGTGTGTGCCACACATCGCACATATAGATACCTTTTACCGATAGCACTTAAACTTAAGTTCAAGATGATATTTTAATATAATGGGATAAATAATAAATGGAATGCATATTTTATAACGATACGTACACTCAACTAGTCCTTTTTCTTCTCCAACTTTTTTGCCTCATACATAACAATTTTGATTGGTACAGCAATACCAAACTTCCTCTGTTCTACTATCCATCACTTCCTCCTCTATTTGGGGCCATTTAAGACCAACCTTACGAAGATTATGTTTCTCTTAGGGACCATCCATATATGATGTCACACACCGAGAGGGGGGAGGGGGGTCCGACTTGTGTGACGATGGGGAGTAGGGGTTTTTGAGTAATGTGATGTCACAAGAATAACACCAGCACCATCTACCAGAGAAAACTACGTACATATACTCTTTTCTACCCCTAGAAGACAGCATTATGCTTATGACATGCGCAGTTGCCAAATTTCCCCGGGGCCATATGCTTATGCCTTCGTCCCATATTAAACGCTAAAAAAATAAAAATAATAATTTCATGTAGATAACTGGATGTCAATAAATATGCATGTTTTATCATAATTATTGGTTAATCTTATCGCTTAATTATATTTGTTAATTGAAATTAAGCATATTATATTCGTGAGATATTTGCAACATTATCATTTTAAAACAAAAAAATTGTTGGAGTAATTTGCAGTTAAACAGGATAATATTACCATTATGAATCACCATGTCACATTGAGGATGCTCCTGTAGTGGAGTGTGTCAAAGGCCATATCACGTCAAACAATCACTTGCTTTAAACTCTCATACAAGACCGTTTCATTGTGTCAAACACTGGGTCCTTCTTAGGAAAAATCTTCGGCACTTGTCCCATTGGATATCCGTTCCTTCCTTTATAATTTGCACATCTTACAGAGGAACCAAAAAGTGGGCACCTATTGACCTTAGAAACATCTCAGTGCAGACCTCTTGTCTATTTATTTAAGCATCCTTCTTGAGGATTTGCAAATGAATTTGTCTGTGTTTACTTCTGAGGAAGCCTTTCTTCACAGGTTGTGAGATCGAGAGTAGATTTATTTTATTATTTTCTACATCTTATTTCTTCCGGGTATTTTTTTGAGGCTTCAAAACTGCTTTATAAAGCAAGGCGGAGGAACCCAAAAACCAGCTTTGTTAACCGTTATATTTTTAGCATCACATATATAAAAAGTTTATGTAATTTTCCCTTGTTTATAGTCTTAGTTGTATTCTTAACCCCTCCTGCGTATTCAGGATGAAAACTTCATATGAGGTCATCCTGCATACTGAGTATGCCGCAGAGATCGCTAAATTTCTTTATTTTTTACGAAATACATTTTCTTAATTCTGAAAAAATTTGATATATTTCAAAACAGTAACCTTGGGCCTTCATATTGTGCTTAATTCTGCAATTGTTACTGTATTTCTTTTTACCTTTATTATACGTTAAATTTTGTGGTTGAATTTTTGCGTAGTTACGCAAATTTTGGCTTCTAAAAACCCTTATTCAATGCTGAGATGAACTGAAACTCTCTAATAAAGCTACTATGTAGTGTAAGGGGATGTAGGTGTCTGTTTATCTGCTCTGTGACATCTCTTACTCTTGAGATGAATATTTTTTCTTATGGGTCAACACTTGAGAGCTATATGGAAAGGGAGGAGGAATGGTCTTCGGGACTGGGTTAGTGCTTGCTACAGCATTTCTTGAGAACAATTTAATGAGAAAGAGAGAGAGAAACACTTATCTGACATCATTGCACAAACAAGCCCATTCAAAGATATTTACGATGCTACCTCTTGACCGAAAGTATTATGTAATTCAGAATTCAGAATGCAACGTTATATTGTTGTTTTTATAAATAAAAAGTGATTTCAAACCAATTATATCTTTTGCAAATTTGTATTGGGAGGGGGGGGTCAAAGCTTTGTGACATCATATATCTGAGATTTTGTGACGAGGGGGGGGGGGGTCAAAAATCTGTCAAAATTGTGTGACGTCATTTATGGACAACCCCTTATCACATCAGTTTCAGTTTTTCCTCATTTTATCCATTCAGGGATCATTTTTTTGTGGAAGGTGGACCGAAATGACGTGCTGCTGCTTGGTTTCCATGCATTTTTGCATATTGAATCACCTGAAGCTTATAACTAAATAGCATAGGCATATCTTTTAAGTTTTGTAGCTATTGCGATCTCAATACAACTATTTATCCTAGATATGTATAAAATACTTATGACATCTACACGAATTCTACTGTTCTGTGGCATAATTCTGCTATTCAACAGTCTCATTAGGAACTAAAACACCCCAAGTGCACCGAAATTGTAATCACTGTGAACGGGCATGTATTAAAATGTAACAATGAAAATGTAAAATGTGTCTTCAAAATTCATGTTGCATAAGGTATTACTGTATATATTAACAAAATTTTCACTATTAATTATTAATAATGTATATTTTATTGTTTTTGTGATTAAAGGCTGCCAATTATTCCATTTTGGGGATGAGTGTATTAGTTAGTGTCAGTATTGAGAACAGTAATAATCTTACCTTCAGTGTATAAGATGCAGACTGATTTGGTGGTAATTTTTCTGGAAAAAGTGTCTTATATGCCAAGAAATACGGTATCTAAAAAGCAAATGTAAGATTGGTTTCAAATAATGACTCAAATATTGTTTTTTTATTTGATGTTTTTTATTATAGGGATCTTAGCCCAGCACTGAGAATCACCCAAAATGTATTCAGATTTTCAAAAAATAAAAAGGTTAGATATGGGCATGTTGTGGTACCATTTTTGCCTAATAACTTTGGGCCAAGTTATTTCTGTAAGCTTGTTAGGACAAAATAATCATAAAAACTTCAGGAATTATCAGTGAACTTGATAAACAGCTTGTTTTTGACTCTATTAAGGAAACAGTTTTATATTACAATTTGTGTTACATAAGTGAATTAAACATGATATGCCTTGCCTATGTGTATTATTTATTAATTTGACAGATTGCATTCTGTTGGCCATCAGTCTTTAGTTTCTCAAGGATTATCTACTCGAATTCCTTACTCTTCAAGTAACTCATAACGGGTATGATAGAATTTTAAATGACACAGTGTTATTCTTATACTATTTCCACATAAAGAAAAAACATGACCTGTGTTAAGGAATGACCATTATCATCAGGTAACAAGTATTCTCTTGATAGGCTTAAATTGGGATGACCTGATTCTGATGAAGCAAAACTGGAACAAAAATAGTTTTCTTTTCAAATTTGACAGCAATCTCTGTGCTGCCAATGGTAATTGTAATCATGCACCAATATTTTGTATCCATAGCAACAAATAATTTGGTTTACTTTTGGTTTTCTCAATGTGAAAAGTGATTCCAAGTCATTTTCACTGAAAATTATGCAAAATGTTTAAAAATATCCACAAGTGTAATTGCTTATAATTATTCTTGACGTTGATGTCAAGAGCAACTTCTCATTACTATTGCATTAATACCTTAATATGTATGGAGCAAGTCATATGCTGGACACAAGATTTTTAAACGTGATAAAAAACTTTATAACTCAAATTTAAATTAAATTGATATAACATAATGTCATTGATTATATTTACATAAAGGCAGTTTCATTCATCAGACCACTGAAATTTTATTTGCAAAAATATTCTTTCCACATTTGTGTTGTGCCAGAATGGCAAAGAAAAAATTTCACAATTTCTCAAACTCCGAGATCTTCTATTGAAATTCTCTTTTCGAGAAAAAGAATGCCCCCCCGATCATAACAAGATTTATTAAGCCAATCATTATTCTTTTTTTTCAATTCTTTTAAAATTACATTTTTAAGCAAAGAAAATTGATTTAACCCCTTAACTGGGGAATTATACTTTCTTATCTTTCAGCTGGTGGGCAGTGAATCCTTTTGACATTTTCTTGTCCAATTAGTTATTGTATGATGTTCCGTAAAGTTGGTAATGGATATTTTACAATATTAACAAAATTATGCAATTTTTAAATTCTTAAAATTTAAATTTTTTCTCAGCGGTACTCGCGCAAATTTTTGTAACATCAGTACTCACGCGGGGTGTTTCTGACACCTCACAGATTTTTTTGTTATAAAAAGAATATCGCTATTATTCAATTACCGTATATACTCGTGTATAGTTCGAGTTTTTAAGACCAAATTTTTGTGCAAAAAATTGGGGGTCGAACTATACACGAGTAATACTTTTGAGGGTTTAAAATCTCGGATCTAAAAAATTATCTTTTTAAAAATATAATAAAAATCAAGATATTTTTTGGTCACTCACCTCGCTGACTTAACTTCTATGTTATAACTCCAAAACTTCCTATTTACCTTTAATTTTATCGATTTTCATTAGAACTATGTTGTGTTTTTCATTTTTTTCTTTTTCGAAGACTTATATACCTGCCCTGTATTATCTCGAAATTCTGATTTGATTGTGACCCAGTAGTATTTTTCATTATTTTTTTATATGTTCTGTGGAGGGTTATAGTGCATTTTAACCAAAATTCGTAATGTCATAATGTTGTTATGTGAATACTAAAACCTGTCTCATATTCACCGATTGTTTTCTTGATTTCTATGTATATCTTTCTTGCGTCTTATAACAACAGTTGAGTTGGAATGATATCAATGTATAAAGTCACAAAGCTGAAGAATTAAAATGAGTTTATTTCATCTTGTTCAACTATCATTCATAACTTTTATTAAAGGTTTTACGAGTAATATGCATCTATTAATTTTCGTTATATAAGCTTAATTTTCATCTATTTGTTAGAAATTCTGCCACCATTCGTATGTCACATCTTGTAATTAAAAAGTAATAAATATTTTTCTTCTCAAGATCGTGCAATAGGTTTACGATGTTTACAGTTTATTATTAGTATAGTATTATTATGAAACTAAAAGCTGTTGAAAACCAAGATCGTTCTATATACCTCGATTGTGAGCTTCGAGATATCAAAACAAAAAATGTCGATCCTGACGGAAATCTAGGGTAAAGAGTAAGTAGAAAGCTAGGGTCGAATTATACATGAGATACATGAAAAAATCTAATTTTTTCGCTGAGAAATCGGAGGTCGAACTATACACATAATGAACTTAAGGAACACTGCAAGGCTGAAAATGTGGATTTCAAGAATTTTTTAGTGTTGGATAATGCTCCAGGACATCCTCTGTTTGTGCAAACAGTATCCACACACATTAAAGTTGTTTTTTTCCCCCAAACATGATGGTGTTTCTCCAATCAATGGACCAGTGGTGGCCTTAGGCAATCTGGGGCCCTAGGCAAAGGTGCCAAGTGGGGGCCTATGATAGGAAATAACGTAAAGCAAAGAAGATATGTTTATTTTTTAAGTAAAAGCTATTAAGTAAATCTAAGAAATATAGTAAGTAACGGTAATTAATCTACATATTATTCACATAATAAATTAACCCTTTTGGTACTATGCCGATTTTGGTGGGTATGCTCCAAAGTGCCATGGGTATTTCAGCAATTTTGCATCAATCTCTAAGAAAAATCACATACATGCTATGTATTCATATTCATGCCTGTTTCTTTCAGTAACCACACAAATGACTACAAATATTAATTATATTAAGTGGATGTTAGTGTTCACCTTGTGATTTTTTGTTTAACCCTTTCAGTGCCATGCCGATTTTGGAGGGTATGCTCCAAAGTGCCATGGGTATTTCAGCAATTTTGCGTCAATCTCTAAGAAAAATCACATACACGCTATTTATTCATATTCTTGCCTGATTCTTTCAATAATTGCACAGATGATTACAAATATTTGAAAAAAAATTTAAAATCACAAATATCTTCTAAAATCTTGAAATTTTCCTTCTCTAAATTACATTCGTCATCAATTAATGAGTTGATATAACAAAGCAATTCATCATTCTCAATTCTAACAGTGAAATTGTCATTGCCTATAGAAGCCATTTTGAAAGAATAGAGGTAATATTTTGCAAAATTGAAAAAATCATAAATAATCAACTAAAACCAAAAATAACAGAAGATACGTGAACTACATAGTCTCCTCTTTTGATTGATACCATCATCATTTGTCATTTTCATGTGGAACTATTATGAGTTTATGCTTACTCAGCATGGTCGATGATTTATCGTTGTTGGCACTTAGGGCTTAGGAAGCAAATGAAGATATATCGTCACATGGCTCTGAAAGGGTTAAAACATTTTGTTTTTCATTTTTTAATAAAAAATGAAAAAACTTTGTTGAATAAAGTGTGGTATTTTATTATTTTCGATAGTCTATTTAACTTATTTTCATAAAGGCAATACATTCAGGTAAAAAATTGCAAAAGACCACAAAAAATATTAAAAAATGAAAATACAGGAAAATATTATTTGCATAACTGCATTTTTAGCACTTTTTCATCAGCCTCTATGAAAAATCACATACACGCTATTTATTCCTAATTTTACGTGTTTCTTTCAGTAATTGCAGAAATGATATATAAAACATTATACAGTTGAACCTCAAAATCTGGCATTCAAAAATCCGGAATTATAAAAAATCTGGCATATTTTGAAATGTGATGTTTTGTGGGTTGCCTATTCTGCTACGTTAAACACACTGATTCGTAAGAAATTTCGACAACTTTAGAACCAATTTGGAAGCAGCGGTTCAAGGAACATACAAAGTATACATAAAGTAAACTTTTAATGCAGGAAATTGACTTGGTACATATTATGTTCCCATTCTTTTTCCGAGCCATACGGCTTCCAGACTTCCCCTCCATGCGCTCGCTTCCGCCCATGCAAGAATCGTCAGGAAAGTAGTGGAGGTAAGAAATTAAGAGAGGGGGTTGTGATTAGGGAAATTTTGTTTGTATGCAGAAGATTGGTAGATGAGATGGTTTTGCTGTATCAGTATCATCAGCCTGTGCCCACCTATGAATACAGTCATGTTCACGCTCGTTTTTTTGTTTTTTCAATAGTTTGACAGAGTCATATTCGGCTGTCTTTAAAAAAAGCTGAAAACCCCTCCAGTAATATTATGAAGCGTAAACATAAAACTCTTTCTATTGAACAAAAAGTGGACTTATTAAGAAAACTAGAAAATGGCGCTTCAGTTAACAGACTTTGTGAAGAGTATAGCATAGGAAAGTCCACTGTGTATGACTTTAAAAAACAAAAAAGTGATTTGCTGAAATTTTATGCAGACAGTGACACTCCTAAGGCTATGAGTAGCAGAAAAACATTACACACTTCCAGAGTCAACGATGTCGATAGTGTTTTGAATGAATGGTTTGGACACAGAAGAAGTGAAGGTGTACCGGTATTGGTCCTATTGCCAATAGAGCAAGCAAAGAAATTCCATGATGATTTGAAAATAAATAAAGCATGCGATTATTTACAAGGTTGGCTTCATCGCTTCAAGCTTTGTCGTGGAATACGAAAATTAGCCGTGTCTGGTGAAAAGCATGGTGCCGATTCAGATGCTGCCGAAAAATTTGTAGACGAGTTTACGATGTTAATTTCAGATGAAAATCTAAGTGCCGAGCAAATATATAACGCGGACGAAATGGGGTTATTTTGGCGATGTCTTCCTTGGAGCACACTTGCAGCTGGCGAGGAGGATAAGGCATGTGGATTTAAGGAGTCCAAGGAGCGTCTGACTGTTCTTGCGTGCCTAAATGCAGCAGGTACGCACAAACTAAAGCTTACCGTAATAGGTAAAAGTGCATGCCCTCGTGCTCTTAAGAGTGTAAAAAATTTACCTGTCCACTATCACACTAATAAACGTGCATGGATAACTTCTCAATTAATGTTGGATTGGTTTATGAATTGCTTTGCACCGGAGGTGCGTGCTCATTGTAAATCTGTTGGACTAAGTGACAACTGTAAAATAATTCTGACATTAGATAATTATCCTACCCACCCTGATGCATCACTTTTGGTATCGGGGAACGTACGTGTGGTTTATTTATCTCCTAATTGTACATCTTTAATTCAACCCATGGACCAGGGAATAATTACGGTCACTATAATGCTATTACAGGCGGCAGTTAATGCAGAAATTACTTGTTGCTTGCAATAGAGGCCAAGGTGTGGACATTTTTAAAAAGGAATTCAACATCAAGGATGCGATTTGGACTCTAACTAAGGCGTGGAATGATGTAGCGGCCGCAACACTGAAAAATGCCTGGCATAATTTGTGGCCTGTGAGCATTTTTGAAACAATAGATGATTCCCCAATAGAGTTTCTAGGTTTCAATGTTAGCGACAAAAAGAGACAGGTATCTGAAATTATGGAGTTTGCTAGGCGATCGACAGATAACGCTTTCACAAATGGTCTAGAAGAAGAAGACGTAGAAAACTGGATGGAAATTGACAAAGAAGCACCTGTCGTAAATCAACTAACTGACGGAAAAATAGTTGAAATGGTTTTGAAACCCGAGCATGAGAATTATGAAGAGAGTGAAAGTGATGATGATCACAAGGCAGCTACTAACAAGCCTTCAATAGACCGCTGCATAGAATTAGTCACTGATACAATATCGGCATTAGAGCAACGGCCATGTATCGAATCACAGGATATGATGAATTTATACAGAATTAAGGACAAATTGATTAAGAAAAGATCGCAATGCATGAAGCAAGCTAATTTGTGTGATATATTCCAGAGAGTTTCTCAGATTGATTGAATTGATGCAACTCCCGTTTGTGTTACTGAATATGCTGCTGATTCAACGTCATCATCTAGCGATTATGAGAATAAATGAAACATGTAAATTGGTTAGTATGCATTAAATTTGCATGGACGTAATTTCAAATTTGGATTTTTGTTAAATATATGTACCTACATACTTGCTTTTATATGTTTTGATGTAAACTTTGGATCCTAACGTTACGCATTTCATCGTTTTACTTATAGACGTGATATGGAGTGAAGGTTAACAGTGGCATACTGATACTTTGGATTCTAACGTTACGCATTTCATTGTTTTACTTATAGACGTGATATGGAATGAAGGTTAACAGTGGCATAGCCAAGGGAGGCAAAGGAAGAATCTATTGTAAACTTTTAAAAATATTTATCATATTTTTGTATCTGTGATTACATTTTGAAATACATTGCATACTAACGCTTCAAAGTTTAAAGTGTTTCTACATCAATTTCTACAACATTAATTTTACGGCGCATATTTACGTACATTACTTCTGGGTGCGTAGGCAATTTGCAATGATTTTAAAAAAACAGAATTTTCAAAAATCTGGCTCACGCTCGGTCCCGAGGATGCCGGATTTAATGTTTGCTATTTTTTATAATGAAAATCCTGATTGAAATAATCGAGAGCTCGAAAAAGTAACGCTCACATTAAACAAGCTTATATAGCAGACATGGCCAAAGTGCTGCTCTTTTGTAGCCAATGTGCGGCTCGCGGGGGAATGTTATTCATCTTTTCCCTGAATAAATTTTATCTAAACCTCCCAAAGGCATGTTTAAATATGTGCCGAATCTATGCAACTTATTTTTCAATTTTCAGAGTTGTTAAAGAATAAACAAGTTTTTTTTGCTAATTTCTTGGCTTAGTTTTTTCCTTGCAGTGCATTTTAACCCATTATCACAGTTCATGCTTGAGTGTAGCTCTTAATATTTATATATAATATTATATATATATAGTTATTATATATATATATATATATATATATATATATATATATATATATATAATATTTTATTTAATGTCTGGTCACCCCTGTTATATAGGTTACAAACTCCATATAGGTACAAGCAGTGGCTGAGCCAGGGTTTTTTTTATGGGAGGGGCTCACTTCAAGTTCACGTTGATTGAAATATCATGTGACCTTATCAATGGTGTGCTCAATTTAACTGATAATGTGAACTGATAATATGTACTTATTAGACAAATAAAACAAATTCGAAACAAAAAAAACTTTCCAGTGCAGAACCAAAATTATGGGGAGGGCTGAGCCCCCCCTGGCTCTGGCACTGGGTACAAGTACCCTGACTGAGGTGTATTACCCATACTTAGGTTTGTTTGCAGCATAAACCCAACAATACTAAAAATATATCACTCAGTCACCATGCGTACCTATCTTTCTCCATCCAGTAGCCTTAAAATATTTGGAAGGAATGCTTTTCTATGCTTTTACATGTCAACTCCATTCACTATCATGAAATGGAATTGCAGTGTATTTTGTAGATTTATGTTTACAAATTACCAACAAAAGACACAATGAATACAAAGATAAAGATTTAATAAAAAAATCATCGTCCTCCCTTAACTATTCTCTTGGTCATTCTTTCCATAACACTCAATATCTCAGCCGTTTCTTCCTCCAGTCAACCAAATTTGGTAGGATTGCTATGATCACGTACCAATAGCAAATGACAAAAAATTTTCAAAAGGTCCTGGGTTCAACTCCAGAGGGTGATTTCAATCTCCCATAAGATGCTCAATATCTCAGCCATTTGTTTGATTACAAAGTCCGTTTTAAACAGGCTAATTCATCTAGTTGATTTATAATAATAAATTTAATAAAAAATCATCAGGCCTTGTTGGACTATCCATCCTTTCAATAGAACACAAAATTGCACAAAACCTTGACCTGAAGGAACTTGTTTTTACATTTGCCAAACTTAAAGCACTGTAAATGAAATTCTACATCCTGGTTCTTGTGTATTTCTTTTGTGCATATTTTGTGTAACATATAGAACAATGAACATGTGCTTTTAATGTTATATTATCATTCTTTATTATGTAAACTGAATTTGAAATTATAAATGCAGAATTTTTATTCATACTAATGTACAATATTAATTTTTGAAAGTCATTTGGGAGGGGGAGGGGGCACAAGGCTGATGCAAAATGCCCTTGCACTGGCCCCAATCAGTTGTATAAATTTTTTATTTCAATGAACTTGAATGTGTAATCAGGGCCATGCAGAAAGGTGAAGCAGCAAGGCTGTAACTTAAGCTCGCCAATAGAAATGAAACTCTTTGCAGCTTTCCACTGATTTATTAAACAAATAACGTAAGTTATGATGTATTACAATGTTATAACTACATCATAGTCAGGGTTTTCACTGTTTAATAAATCAGTGGAAAGCTAAAAAGTTACTATTTATGTAGTTATGGCGATCTTTCATACATTTTTCTTATTTTTGTTATTAATTAATCATATATTTTGTATTATGTGGCAAATATAGTGATCTTTTTGCCACAAGTTTGGAAAGCTTCTAAATTCTGTTGGACATTGCTGCTGTAGACAGTTTCTTGAACTATGTAAAATGTATCTTATTCTATTCAAAATCCCCTTTTGAAATAAAGCAAAACCCCATTCGATTGGCACCCATGGGGAGCAGTGTCATTCTGGTCAATCTAAAGTGTCTGTCTAGTGAATGGTTAACTTTTGTATAGCAAGGGAAACAAGCACATACAAAGAATGCATGCTAACTGCGTAGCATAAATTAGGTTCCTATGTACTATATTAACCCAACTGTAAGGCAACCCCCCCTTCACAGATGCTAATTTCGAGGAAAAATCTGAAAAAAATAAATTGAACAAAAGTATTGGAATTATTTTTTATTTATAGGGTAAAGGCACTAAAGAGTGTGCACTTAAGAAATTAACTTCCATAATTCTGTTGTTTTTAATAAGAAAACAAAATGTCTTCTGCAGGTGTTTTATTTATCTATTGGCTACATGATCAAAAAAGTAAAATCAAATAGAAATATTTTTATCCCGAGAAACAATAAAAAACCAAAATATGTCAAATGCGCACTCTTAGGTACCCATGCTCCTAAGAGTGTGCAGTGCCCCTTAATAAAATGTGCTTAGAAAATGTTGCACTTAAATGCAATACCTCCTTCAAATGACGAACATTCGTCATGCCACCATCTTTGGCCCTCAACGCACTGTATCCAGTCTTCTGTAATTGGCTCTTTGTATGGCTCGTCGTATCCTGGACAGTAAATATTCTCATTTTCCATCCTTTTCTCAGCTACATTCTTCTTTTTCAAAGAGGATGAATCTCTAGGAGTATCTAAGAGTTTCTTTTTTGGCTTAGATGTATTATGCGCCCTTTTTCTCTTATTTACTTCCAACTGTGAGTTTTTAAATGAAGAACAAGTCATTATCTCTGACCGCCTAGCTGTTCTTTTCCTCTTGATTGTTGTAGTTGCATTCGGAATAGGAAAGATTTGGCTGGAGAAATTTTTTCTCTTCCACCCTCCTCCTCACCACCTTCTGAGGAAGAATTCGTCACGAGGCTGTCGAGAGATGTGTTCTGCTCTGATGAGTTCTTATTGGTGGACATTGGCACTTGCAACTCTATATTAGTTTCGCCAATTGGGTCCTCATTCAGGTTTCCTTGGGGTCGATTACTGACTTCAGATGGGAGAAAGTTCTCGTCAGAAAACACGTCAGGGTTAAATGTATGTATTCCTACAGCCTGAAATGAATGTTTCACTTTCTCCATGTTGGCAACCCTTTCATAGGCATTTCGGAAAATCAGACAAATATCACTCTGTGCAATTGCAACTCCAGGATGGTTATGCATCCATTTGTCAGCTTCAGCAGCATACATTGCTTTAAGTGGTCCAAAGAATCCCCTGTCTAGTGGCTGTAGCTTATGGCTGGCATGTGGAGGCAGTGATAACAGGGTTGTGTAGTGCTATCTGCAAAATATTACAGCCTCTATACTGCAGTGAGACAAGTGATTGTCCAGTATGAGGAAGACTGGAGCATCTTCAGTTGGTTTCACATAGTGCTCGAAGTGCTGAGCCAGTCGACAAACAGATCTGAATTTATGAACCCACTATCAGATATCATGGGCAAAGTACCTTCAGGAGCATCCTTGAGGAGCTCTGGCTTCATCCTCTTTCTCGAAAAAAATTATGGCAGGTGGTACAAAAAACCAACAGGATTTATACAACAAACCATAATGGTTTGGCCTCTTTCTGCTGACACTACTTTGGACACTAGACGTTTACCTTTCAGGGAAATCACGTTGGGAATCTTGTTTGGGACACTAGAAATTCCACTTTCATCCATATTAAATATATGGTGCCCAGGGAATTTATTTTTTTCACAGACCATTTTCAAATTGTCAAAAAAAACGCTGGCATTGTGGTTTATTAAATCCGGTGACTCTACCCAAACTGCACTTTTCTGGAGAACGAAGGGTGAGGCGATTCCTTCTTCAAAAATCTTGTACCCAATGCCGCCCCGCCATCTTTATGACACTATTGAATCTGTATGCGATGTTGTTCATCTCAGCGTATTCAAAGGCCAAATGCATGAGCTGCTTCCTTCCTATCCCGTAGAATCTGGAATCAAGATCTCTAACCTGATCAGCTAATTCTTTTTCTTGCTCTGCTGTAAAAACTGCTTTCAAACGTCCCAGTGACGTTGGTACAATCCCCTGGAACAAGTCAGTGTCGGAACATTAATTGTGGGATTAGTTTTTTTTCTGCTACCTACGTGAAACAAAACTAATTTGATGAAAATAACTATAATTTGTTGAAAGTGAGGCGTATGGGCTTTACTCAGTACTCACAGCTTTAAATCGTTTTTTTAGAGTTGACTCTTTTGTGCCAATGGAGGCGGGCACTTTTCTCTGACTTTCTCCATTTAAGATCCATTGCCTCGCTTCAGTGAGCAGTTCCTCCGTAAAAATCAATTTTCTGTCAGTCTTTCTAACATATTTTGAAGCTATTCTGACAAAAAAGCATGCTAAACGAATAAGCACCACTGGAGGTACATTCAGAATTACATTCTCCAAACGAAAATCAATCAGTTCCAAAGAGTACGCACACAGACGCCAAGAGTACGCGCGCACTCTTACGGGCTCTTCATAGGCGTACTCTTTGGTGCAGGGTACATGGTCCTTAAAATGACAGGTAGATGGGAACACGTCTCGGAAATGCGAAACATGTGCATGCAGGATGATTGCTTGGAATCATGCCTTTCAAGTTTTATGCACAAACTGAATGCCACAATGTGTCTTTACATCAGTCGTTATTTAAAACATTAAACACATTACATCAAGAAGGCATAAATCAATTTGTTACCTTTTAAATGCTCATACACAGCAGTATTGTTGAACACCTTCTCGTTACTCACTCCTGAGGCCACAAGGAACAAAACAACTGCGAAACAAAATTTGTCAGTGTTTCCAACTTTTAGAAAATTAAACTGCGTACTCTTTGGGACTGCGCCCTCTTTGGGACTGCGCCCTCTTTGGGACTGCGCCCTCTTAGGTACCTTTACCCTAACTCGAAAATTTCCCATCACAATTTGCATTCCAAAGATAAAAATAATTTAAATCATTCTAAACTAGTCAATCACTCACTATTTTTTATTTCTTCATTCACGAATACAAGACAACTCTCAAACTTTTACTGAAAAAAGAAATAGATGAACCTCGTTTTATAGTCAGGTAAATACGGCATTTTTATGCTAATCTCCATCATATGATGTGATAACGATGTTTAAAAAATATCTCATCATTGCAAATTATAATTTTAAAGGTTAACGGAAATTACTTACGTTTGCCAGCTGACTACTATGGATCCACTACCGCAGCATGCGTATTAAAAAATCATGTACTCTTCTCGTTTGCTAATTGGAAATCTTCTATTTACAAACTTATCCTTGGCCTTTTCTGCTGTGAAAACATTGAAGTCGAAGTTCCAAATTCATTTCGTTTGCTATTTAAATATATCGATAGGTGATTAGTACGATAATCGACTTTGAAAAGACTATTAGTCTATTACTCTAGTCTATTTCATTTATCTTTGCGACACATTTCGTACGTACTCGAGACCGCTCGTGTGTTTCCACTGCTTGGAGGTGGAGAGACATTTCCCCACCTCCTAGACTGGAGTCGTCTCCTCGCTGAAGAACTCAAACTCGGTGCTGCCATATCTAATAAACTGGAATACGTTGCGGAGAGCTCAGAAGAAAGAGAAAGATGCCAGCGGTGAGCTACTGGGACGGGGGGCTAGACTATTCGGACAACGTTAGTCTGGTAAAGATGTTTAAATTGTTGTTTTGCGGGCATTTTATAAATAGAATTAGATTAACATAAAAAATCATTAAACATGTACATATCTCTTTTCTCTATCTACTATAAAGTTTTTTCGTTCCTTAACGTAACGATGACGTCTTAATACTCGAACGTGAAAAGTTGAGAATCCTTAACTGTCCGACATCCTTCAAATTTGACGTGTTGACGTGGGAAGATCTAACACATATCTTATGCTAAAGAATTACTTCTAACCGTCCCATGGTCGATTCTAACTTCGAGTCTCTATTGGTCCGAGGAAATACCAGGGAATATACGCGAGCTACTTTTTATTCTCAGCTTAAAATATGTTAAAATCGATCTGCGAACACAGGATTTGGACATTCATATATATAAAACAATGGAGTTTATTTTTCTTGCTGAGAAAATTTAAATCCATTGCAAAATATCGCGACTGATACCTAGGCCGGATTAAGGGACTTGGGGGCCCTGGCGCACAATTTTTCGCCGACACCTCACCCCCATGCACAAACCTCTGTGACTGATAGGGTCGGGGGCCCCAGTGGACCCCCCATTTCGCGGGTCTCTGGCTCAACTGCGCCCCAAGCCACATCCGAAATGTGTACTTCAAGATAGCATGCTTAGCCGGAAGCATGCTAGAACGTGACGTCATGATGACGCAGAAAATTGTCTGCTTAGAGATCAGGCTATGGTCTTCAGATTCGGTCGCTCTTGACGATAGTGGTAACATGAACGGCCGTTAAACGTATCAGGTTTGGAGTAAGTTTGTCAACGTAATGGAGGAGCTTGAGATTGTGATGCTTGCGATTAATGGTTGGAATCAGGGCGTGCGATCGGTGCGGTCGCATAGGGCCCCGCGCTTGAAAAGGATGTGCGTCTCAAAATTATGTTAAAAATCGCAATTCTCGCGTAACAGCTAAAAACGGGCGAAAGGGTGGCCTCGTCCCAAGGAGGGACTTAATAAAGATTGTGCTGGAGAATTTTCAAGAAATTCCTGTTCTTTCAAATTCTTGTAATTTTTCATGCAACCAGTACCTACAGTAAAAGGCGCAGCCTCTTGGAAGATTCACACCCTAGGAATATTCGCCTTGTGAGGCCCCACGGGGTCCGACCCCAACCAGGGAGTGTCCTTTTTCTGTAAACCTTTTGTTTACTGTTCTCATCTGGGAACAAAAACTTGAGTTAGGTACGGAAGCACCAACCCCAATAACTCTTGTGGGCCAAGGGTCATTTTTACCGTTAATTTATATTTCTCTTTTGTGAGTAGAGGCTGCACCGAGGGCAGACCCTCAGAGAGCCAGAGAGAGGCTCGGACCGCTTCCATATTTGTAGGCTCCTCACCCCCTTTACTTCCCCCATATGATTCACCTATGACCTATGCTAGGAGACGGACGATGAACTGTTGAAGAGACGGTTGTCGATTGCCAATTTTTGAACCCCCCGAACTTTGGGCCCTGGCCAAATGGCGCACAAAGGTTTTCAGCGGGAAGAAGCAGGTAGAAGGGCGTTGATTATCGTAGGGAAATAATAAGTGCAGTTACAATTAGGTACGCCAAATAAAAAGTCGGCTCGTTACAATAAAACAATCTCTTTAATGTTGTATGTATAGATTATACATGAATACAAGATTATGCAAAGAAAAAAAGTTTCAAATGATGAAAACTACAAATAGTTTTATAATTCGTGCTTGTTAAAAGACTTTAACGCAGCAGACGGTGTGAGGAAAATGAATTATGCATATTGCCTTATTAAGTGAAAGGAGCTGTACCAGTGCGAATAATACGCACGTAGAAAAAATAAAATATTTGGTAAACAAATATTTATTTACATTTTCTGACATTTTCAATTATTTCTTGCAATCATAATGTTTATAGAATCTTAATAAGCAATACAAATTATACTTTTAATAAAAAGAGGAGATTTATATCAATGCCGGTTCATATACATTCGAAAACAGCATTTTTAAAAAAGATCCAGTCGCTATGCGGAAAACGAATTATACGTTGCCTTATTTAGTGAAATACTAAAGCTGTAAGCTACATAAAGCAGGTAAATGCAATCTATTAATTTAGATAAAAAATCAAGAAAAAACATCCAAAAAAATTGTTTAAAGCAACCAAACATTGGACTGGATACAAACAAATTTAACCTCAATGATATCCTTGAAATCCTCCTTTAAACATAAGACGTTATCTTTTATTTATGGAAATTAAATCGGGTGGTTCAAGTTTTCTTTCTATTTGATCATAGTCTGTTACTCATTTATCCTCTGATTCTCGCCAATTAAATGTCTCTATCCTAATTTCCTCCCGCAAACCGAATTTCTAATCCTTTTCTCATCTTTACGGAGGATACAAAACTTAATACTTTTTAGTTAGAAATTTTGTCAAAATCCTATTCTTCGGCAAACGCTGGCTGGCCACCGTGTTTGCCAGCGTATTTTCCGCAGAAATGATCTGGCAATGTAGATTTTTCTCTATTATATTTCTTTGATACATTTCGGCGACCATTATCACCTGCGAATGATTTGATTCCTCCTGGAAGGACATTGTTCGCGCGTCTGATGTGTTCCGATGACAGGTGAGACTCGAGACGGGACGACGAAAAACTTGACTGTTTATATACAACGTCTTTGTGAGTGGTCAAATTTAAATACATCTGCACCATGTGTTTTAACTGAGTGTGACACCAGTGTCTCGACCGTTTCTTCTCCAGTCTGCTAGAAGATTTTAATTGAAAAGGACGTTTACGTCGAACGCAGATAGTTTCCTTCAAGTACAGTAAATAAGTAAAGACGGAGACTACGGCGAAATTGATGTTAAATAGAAATTAACTTTAAGTACAGTGGAAAGAGGAAATCAAGTAAGTTTCGCTTTTATATTTAAATATACGTCACGTTAATTTCAACTGAACATTCTATATCTAAGCCGATTTTACACTAAATTTTGGAATCAACATACAGTGTACAAAGTTTTTATTTTTAAACATAATATGATTGACTATGGATCATATTTCAATGTAATATATAATTATAATAAATATATTTTTCTATTTATAGATAATTTTTATTTTATAAAGCCAGCTCGATCCAAATTCAGATTACCTTAACTGACGCCTTTGGGTACTTCATTTAGTTGAGATGGGATTTCTACTGATGCGGTCTATTCTAATTATTATCTTTTTTAATTGTATAGGATGGCAAGACAAAAAAATAATTAGAATGATAGGCCGCACATTCTTTTCTTGCACTCGGCCCCGCAAAATATGAAGCCGGCCCTGGTTGGAATATGCACATTGCTAGAATCTTAGCTATAATGGAGGTATGAAGGCGTTCAAATAGGAATCTGGTAATTATAGAATGAAAATTCTGGAAAACTTTTAAGTGCGCGTACTCATAATTATTCTTTTAATATTTTGGCGAATGAAAATGTGATCGATTATGTATTGAATGATTTAAATTGTTTTATATATTATCAGTTATAGTTTAAATTTAACTGAATATTTTTCTGTAGCAAATTCGAGTCATGTATTGCAACAGCCGACTAAGAACTTTCTGCTACAATTCGTTAGATCTCCACATCTGAATTTTGGAAAGCATTTTCGGTAAGAGAGTGGTTTTATTGGATTTTATTGTCTATATGGATTTTGTTTAAGACTTATGTTATCGTTACAGTATAGCGAGAAGTAGTTTTGCTGAACTGCGCCAAATATTATATAAATAACAAAGAACTATTTCCTTGGCTATATATTTTGTAATTTTTATGTTTAAAATTTTTGATTTCACCCTATGAATTAAAATATACAGAATTTACAACGTCCAACCGTACTTACTCGTACGCTGCCTTGACCACGTTTGGTTTTCCGGTTAGTCTTCTATCTGCTTCAATTCTTAATGAAATGAATTTAATTGTTAGATCATCCGTCCCCGAAGAATAAATAATTAGCTATTTATTTATTATATTTAAGTATTTCATAGTTAAAGATTCGCGAGATAAACGTGGTAGTATTTTAGTACTAAGTTGTAATACGTAATGTATGCATTTATTTATAATAAATGCAACGCTTTATAAGGTAATTTTGGTTTTTTAATTTCATCTTACAACTTCACAATTTAATATATATCACAACGATCGTACTTAACATTTAAAAGATCCCTTTACCTCCTTGACTGCTCAAGTTCGCTTACTATCGGCGCCAAAAGTATGTAGACCCAAATTTGCGGCTAAATATCTCAAAAACAACTCCATGGATTTTAACAAAAGGCATCTCAGCGTGTAGCATGTTTAATTATGCGTCGATTGAGGGTAATTTTAATTTTTGAATTCTTTAAAGGAGACGTTATTGGGGTGAGAATGAAAAAAGACCCCCTTTTTAGAGTTCTGAGACGGAGGGCGTCACTTTGCCGGTTCATAATTACAAAACAACTTGTTCGATTGCAGTTAAATTTTAATAGGATGTGAGGCATAGTCTTATTATTACTTGTGCATGATGTCAAATATCTAGGTTTATTCGTTTACAACATTTTATCCAATTTAAGAAACCGTGTTATCTCCGCAACTATAAGGCTGTGAGACATGCGACACACTGTTGGCTTCGTCTTGAGCTCTGTATTATGGATCAATTAATTTCATAAGCCTGAAATGAACGGAATATTTTATAGTGATTTTTATATTTATTGAAAGAGAGCGAGGGAGAGTAGAAGACTGCACTTCCTCTGGCTACGGTCTTAGACTTTCGCTTCCGACTTGGATCTGGCTTGCTACGATTTCGGACAGACTCCGGGTGTTTCCGTGAAAGGTGAAAGTTTGCTACTTACCAGGCCAAGCACGCTATCTAGCCAGAAGTACACATTTCGGATGCGTCTTCAGTTAATCCGGCTTTGACTGATATCCAGCACCGCAAGGCTGACTCGCAGGATGATTCGCGTTAACATCGTTAAGCGTCGCATATATCGAAAAATTTTCCTAAGAATAAGTACTGCGTATACTGAACATGCGTAAATAGCGGATACCTGTATTTCTACTATTCACCGTTTGCTATTTTATTATAACTTCACTTAACATTATGTAGTACATTTTAAAATGCCCATCTTCAGCAGATGACATATCCCAGGAGATAACTTCAGGCCCCAGATTCCTCCAAATCCTCCACAAAGTTTTGCTTTTAACCATGTTCCATGGATGAGAAACCCCATAGAGCACATACTTAATGATAGAAGTAGATTGGAAATCTAGTACACTACCCTTATGTTAGTTAATTCCCTTAAAACCCTTTCCTGTAATTGAATTTCATATTTTATATGATTCTCTTCTCCAAAGGCTCTTGAGCTATTTTGTTTTTCAATAACCAGTAATTTCAATTTCATTTGCACAAAGAAGGACGGTTACTCTATCTTTATTTTCGTTGAACCCAGATGCATCAATTTTGTCTGCTACTGCTCGGGTGGAAGAAGATAAACAATGCCAAAACAGTCTTGTTTGCATTTTAAATTTCTTCGGATATCAAATCTTGTTCATGAATTGGTGAGGCAAAAGACTGAGAGTATTTATCTGTAGCCTCATGATCAGTTTATCAAAAACATCAAGTTTTCTTATTCCATGAGAATGTTTAAAACTGGTTAACCCATCAGAAATAATACGATGCTCATTTTACCTGAATTTGTCGATAAAATTCATTCACCTATTCTATAAACATTGAACCCATAATTGGGAAAACTTCTGTCCCCCTCATATTGAACTGCTTGTACAATACTGCATCTAATTGTTTTAGTCTTGGCTTATCCAAGGTTTTCCATTCTGAATATTTTTATTTGACTCTGAATCAGCAAAAATTTTAGAAGTTGTTGTTTCTGTGCTATTATATTATAAATAGTTGGTGAGCCTATCTTGTATTAATTCATTAATACACTTCTACTGCTATCATTCTCCAGAGGTTGGCATAAGTCAATTTTTGTTGTGCTGTAAGAATCTCTTACTTCCCTTGTTTTCCTTCAATACTACTGGCCTCACTTATGATTTTTGGGGTATTTTGAGGTGATATGTAATGCTTCAAATTAATTTTGATAGCAAAGGCAAAAATGCAAAATCAACCCCTTGCGACAGATTAGGGAACTTCATGGTACACAATTTTTATATAATGCTAGTCACATAAACTTGAATGTAGTGTAGTGAACTGTAGTGCTATGTATATTGGACAAATGGGCCAAAATTTTCATATGAAAGTAAATGAAAATTGTGAAGGCTTCCAAATTGGCTCAACCTTTTGGCATTTATTATGTATCACTCCAATTAAAATGCCTCTAATTTTGTTTTAATATATGAAATAATTTTTCAAAAGATAACAACATAGGATTTATAGAAAATTATGAAAATGGTCAAAGGAAATTTTTAAAACATTCAAGAATCGCATTGATCTACATTGCAGTTTAAAAACCATGAAATCCCTTGCCTTCTGCATTAAACTCATAGAAATTGTCAAATTCAGATGTTACGATAATGGGCTCATTGTCATCCACAATTAATGAAGAGCAGGGCTAAAGTTTGTTTCCATTTCCGCTTTCTGGACCTTTTTCATGATCGTAGAGAAGTCATGGAGAAATCGTGTTAAACCGAATGACCAGTCATATTTGTCAAAAACTAGCCCTACTTTTAAAATCTTGTTAAACCAAAATCATTTTGGTAGAATTCATGTTAATCGGGTATTGGGTGTATGTGCTTACTGACTCCCAGCATGGTAAATTAATGCAATGGAAATCAAGTATATGTGTGGGTTTACTTTTTAGAAATGTATTTCAAAATACTACAGATTCTCCTGGTGGAGAACACCTCAACTATCTCCAATGGTGCCCATTTATGGTAATACCAGTTCCTTGTATGGCCAAGAGATTACAGTAATACAAGAATTAATTAATTAACATTAACATTAATATTTTCTGTCAAAAGTTTCTGTTCAAATTAGGTTTTACAACAATTGCTATTATTAGATACTCATAATTTTTTTATTTTAATGTTTTAGGCGATATTTGCAACAAAAAATAAACTATAAATACTTTAAATGAAATTTCAATAACATAGTTAACAGGCCATGTATCAGTTTTGTCATATTGGGAGCCGGTGATGTAGTGGTTAGTTGGCCCCGCCAACTAAAGCGACACCCAGTTCCCATCCCTAAGGATTTTTTTCATATGATGTCCAGCCCCCTATTTGTGCATGTTGGAACTAAGGAGATGAGGATGAGCCAATGAGAAATGAGGAGTGTGCTCAAATCAACACCCCATCCTTCAGAAGGGATGTTAAGCCGTTGGCCCCCTTGGTGCTCGTAGTTAAGAGCAGACTAAAAGCCGGCACAAGGTTTCTCTCCTCCCTTGCTAACCAGCTATTCATTGCATTACCTCCTAGATACCCATTGCACGTAGGCAAGAGATGAATCAGCTGGGCAGAAAACAGTAAATCAGTGTTGTCCAATGACCACCCGGGACAAAAGATAACATTGAATTGTCATGGTGGGATGATCTGTGACCTGGCATTTGATGGAAGTGTGCTGTCTTTGTTCTTTTGCTGATTCACTGACAAAATGCACTTAATATATAGATAAGGGTCCATGACCCATTACAACATTTTGATGACATAAGTCGTTTTGGGATGATTTTATTAACACAATTCACTGAAGCTTCAGAAGTAGAAAGCCTTCTCAAATGTGTTTACAGAGTAACCTATCACGTCTTATGCCCAAGACCTTGATATTATCCAAGTCGTCACTGTGTACAGATAAATGTATGTGCACCCATCAGCCAGTACATATATATATATTTCATACCATATATAATTGATTGTAAGCTGATGTTTTTTTACCTTAGAAATTGCCATTCGGCTTAGAATCGGTGTCTTAAAAATCAATGAACAAAAAAGAAAGTAATCAATGCATTGGGCGGTGTTTTCGTAAGAACGGTAACATGGAACATTCGGAAAATTGGCGCCGCAAGAGCCCTATGCTGTTCTAATGCAAAGAATGCACACGAGAAACAAATGAATATGGATGAGCATTGAGTGCCTTCGAAGACAATTTTGAAAATCATTTCGTCATAGATGCATATGTACCCTACTATATTATGTTTAAATATGTTCAATACGCTTAGGGATATCTTCTATCATTTTTTCCTTCTTTGCGCAGCAAACATCTTGCTTACCGCATACGGAAAGGCGGCAAAATGCCCGTAGTTACATTATAACTCAAGATATGTGTATTAAAGTGGAAGTAAACAATCTACTTAAAATGTATGAAAAAGAGTCGCAATGACTGAATATGATAAAATAAATTATGTAAAAATTCTGTGCCATGTCAAAGTCATCAAAATCGCTCCGACACCTAACACTTGTGTGCATAAGAAGCTGTATACTTTAGATATGTAGGTACACAATGTTTCGTTTTACTTTTTCGAAACATTTACATTGTTTACTCTGTTGATTCAGTGTGTCTAGGATGCGCATACTGGGATTCCCCAAGCCAACCGTCACTTCCTCGTGTCTTTGCAAGCATAAATTTCAGTCCTTCAGTATGGCAAGATTTTCAGTTTTTTACAATAACCCCATTATGAAATGAACACATTCTACGAAATTTAAGAGGAAATTGATCGCATTTGCAGGAGAAACATCTAAATCTTGCTGCACAGTGTCGCTATGAGATTGTCGAGTCAAATGTGAGATACTGGAGGAGAGAAAAAGAGAAGCATTTATACATGTTAATATTTTTTATGCAAAAGATCCGTGAAAACCAAAACGTCTGCACAGCCTACGAGAAATTTTCCTTGTGTCCTTGTGAAAAGTGGGGGTTGGCTTACATTCGATTATATACAGTATGTGGACAATAAGGGTTAAGTCAATTAAATATAAAATAATAACAGTTTCATAAATAATATATAAAGCTTTAATGTATGCATACAAAGTATTTAAAATAAAATATCAGTGTTGACAGGAAAAAATCAGGATTTGTTACAATAAATTAAAATATGAACATTTTTAATCAAAAGTGTGCTTAATTATTATTAAAATAAAAGGAGTGTTTAATTAAAATTATGGAAAGATTAAAAGAACATATACGTGTATGTTATGATGTTTATCAAAACTACTTCTGTAAAACTAATCACAAAAACCTGAATGATACTGCTTATGACAGGAACATTAATGAACATGATATATATTTGAGATTCTAATGAGCAAGTTTACCGATTCTTGAATTAATTGATGGAACTTTTTTTGCCGTGAGTGTCAGCAATAGCATTTTGTCTTAATTTGAATGGTAACTTTTCATGAAGATTTATGTAAAAAAACATGAATTCCATGGGTAAAGTAATATGAATTTTACATTTCGTCAAATTATAAGTTGACAATCAAGCCAATATTTAATTGTTTTTAAACCTATCAATAAAAATTTTAATGTTTATTTTATCATTCCATCTGATAAATAAATCTCTAAATGGATTTCGAATTAATTACAAATGCACTTAGATAGGTCACATTTGAATAGACTGAAATATCAATTTCAAAAGAAGAATGAAAGAAATGAATTTGAAAAATCCTATACTGCTTCATTTATGTTGGGAATTGAATGATTTTTTTATACATGTGTATATTAGACAAACATCTTTACATGAAATATATGTAGATTTTACATGCATAAAGTTTACAAGCTTTGCTTTTTAGCCTGTAGCATTTGTAAAGCATGGGATATATTCTGCTTGCTCATTTACATTTAGAGGTAATTCTCCTAAAACCAGGAAACATCCCTTAAACAGCATTCAATGTCTGTGAGAAATGACTTGAGTGTGACATCAACCCATTCATCAGTGTGCAATATCTTTTGGTGAGACATGTATAAAACTGAATATCGATTCAGGTACAACTGTAGAACACTTATTTCTCATGCAAACATTAGTAGCTACATAGACTTTGCTACACGGAATGCCAAGGTGAGAAATAGTAAAGCATACACAGCATTCAGTTTTCCCTTGACAACCGCCATACATTCTAGAATAGATGCAGGGTAGCTTCACATTTTAGTATTCTCTTCATCAGTTCCTTTTTCTTGAACCTTGTTCCATGGCTGCTCTTGACCGGAACCAAATATTATATAAAACAGAGCTTCCAAGCCAAAGAGTGCAGCAGTTGTGCAGAAGATGATTTGCCACTGGCCGACGGTTTGCTGAATTAAAAATTAAATGGTAGATATCATGAGAGCATTCTGTATTTTGCCAGTGGCAACTTCCACTAAAATACATTCTCAATAGTGTGAAATGTTCATGGCATTTCTGATATCCTAAATATACATAAACTTTATATTGTTAGGACTTACATTTCCATGTGTCAGCTCTCCAACGAATACTGGGACAAGAAATCCAGGAATGGTAGCAACGGTGTTTGTCATAGCCATCAGTGTTCCTGAAACCAGGACCATTTAAAAAATTTCTCTTACAAGAGAGTGTTCACATTTCATCAAAATTTCTCTAAAGAATTATCAAGCTCAGTTTATGGCAGAAAAAATGCAAAAATTAGCCCTTAAATACCAAAAACTGGCAAATACATACTTGATGGTTTTTCATAACCTTGTTATGTATATTGCAAATACCTAAGGTAAGTACTTATTATTTAGGTTTTTGAAACTTATGTGCTTATTTTTGAAAAGGACAATAGTTGAATTATTGACTAAAAAGTTTCATTGGTTTTTATTTAGCTAGTTAAATTTATAAAATTTACCTGCATAGTTAGGAGCAATATCAATGTGGTTTGAGAGGTAGCCTGAAAACATAGCTCCAATACACATCACAGATATTGTCATGAATGTTACAGCAAGCACTCGGTCACAGCCCACAAGACTAACAGCAACAAGACATATTCCCGGAATGATAGAGGCTGTAAAAGAAAATTATTCTTATTACCTTATATACAGTGCATTCTGGTTATTTGGGCCACCGGTTAATCGGGGCAGCCATTTATTTGGGACAAATCTTAAAGAACAGAACCTAATCGAGAAAATAGCCAGAGTTTTCTTCGCTTAATTGGGACAACATGCCGTTTAATCGGGGCAGGAGACTGCAGCACTCGAGGTACATATACACAACCATGGCAGACAGGAAGCCTTGCTTTGCATATTCTCTCTCTTCTTTCTAGTTTCCCTTGGATCTCCTCTAGCCTTCCAGTTGACCCTTGTAAGTGACTCATCAACTCATTAAGAAGCTTGGTTTTGCATATTTTCCCTCTTCCTTCTCCTTTCACTTTGTTTCTCCCCTAGCTCTTCTAATTGTCGCACTTGAATGACTCATCACTCGTCTCACCATTATTACATTATGTACTTGTATGCGGTACCTCTCTTTTGCACTCATTATACTTAGTATCTTTACTGTTATTTTCTCCAGCGAGATTCTTCCTATAGTCTGTGTCACCAAATAAGGTGGCTCCGAGAAAATGCGGCACTGCCAGATATGGTCCCAATCAAGCGATGGGCACTCTTTTGAGGAGTCGTGTTTTGTTCAATCCGACAACTTTGTACATCATTGCCACTTTCCAGCGCTGCTTCCCACAGTTGTTGGGTACCAGATTGGTTCTGATATTTGCGTTGGTAACACCAACCGTTCTTAAAATAATTTTCATTCTTACAAGTTATTTTCTTGTCGTCATTCGTATTTTAATGGTAAGTTTAGCGTTTCGTATTTTTAAGCAGTACTCGCGTGAGGTGTTTTGGACACCTCAGGCATACGTTTTATGACAGGGTTCCTTTCCTTTTGCCTTTTATGATCCTGACCCTTCAGTAGTTGGAATGACATGTGTTTGGAACCTTTTCTGCTAAAAAATTTCAGTTTTCAGTGATATTCCTTTGAGTTTGGACGTTTATTTTAAGAGATAGCTGCATTGTGTGTTGCGGAAATCAGTGCTTTTTTCTCTGTGCGGACCTTGTTCACATTTTATTCTGAAATTATTGTTACTATCTATAGAACTTTTGTTATTTCACATAATTTGAGATTGTCTCTCAATAGTTTCTTCACTGATCATGTAATGTATTATTTTCTGTAATTGGAGATCGCATCTCAACAGTTTTTTCACTGACTCTGATCCTGCAAGGTTTATAGATTTTTATTATTTCAGTGTTAGGTTTTTGTTTTGAAACTCCCAGTAGACTGTTTCCGACTGATATTTGACAAAACTATGATAAACTTTTCTTTCCTCTGGTGTACAATTATTATATATATATATATATATATATATATATATATATATATATATATATATATATATATATATATATATATATATATATTCCGAAAAACTGTAAGCTGTCTCAAAGGTTGACATCCGAAAATAATCATATAAGTGTACCTTAAGACTTTCTATTCGAAAGAGATTAATAATTTTTAAAATCATTTGGAACTTCTCAAAATTCACTTATAAATGATTATAAATAGAACAAAATAAATAATTAATTGAATAATAGTGATATTTTGTTATAACAAAAAATTCTGTAGGGTGTCTGGAGCACCCCATTCGGGTACTGGCAGTTGAAAAATTAACGCGAGTACCACAGGGTTAAGTTATTTTAGTGTTTTATTATTTTTTAAGAGACTTTTAATTTATTTTAGTGTTTTTAACTTTTACAGTTGACTTTTGAGTAACTTTTTGAGCGATGTTCGTATACCATGTCGGATTCTGAATTAGAATATCAAGCTCAACCTGGTGTTTCACCCGAAACACCAACCAGACCACAAACAACTCAGCGTAAACGTCGTTTGGAAGGACTCTATAAAAAGAAAGATCTTGGAAGCCAAATTAAGTCTCTAATTGTGAATGTTTTGAAGTAATGCTAAGCAAATTGATGACCCATCTTTCTTGCAGATGGTAAGTTTTCATCAGGCCCAAAAAGTAACTGCTCAAATGTGTGGAGTGAGTGTACGATCAGTCCAGCATTGTGCTCAAGAGAAGTTGTCTCCTTCCTTGGAGAAGAAATTCATATCCCACAGAAAAAGGTATATGCGTGGTAAACCCAAGACCTCACTGAACGACTCTGAAACCAATGTTGTGAATGAATTTTATGTTCGTGGAGAATTCCCAATGGCCAAGAAAATTATCATGGCACTAAAAGAATACATAGGTTACCATGGAGAGGTGCATTCAGTTCAAAGACTTTTGAACAATATTGGATTCACTTTTTAAAAACTGAACGATGGGCGTAAATTCTTAATGGAAAGGCACGACATCATTTTGGCCAGGGAAAAATTTCTTCGAAAGATACATGCCCTTAAACGTGAGGAAAACCAACTTCCAAGGATTTACCTTGACGAAATGTGGGTTAACCAGACCCATACTCTGAAACATATTTGGCAAGATTCTGATAAGAGAGGTGGTCTGAAAATCTCAACAGGCAAAGGTGGACGTCTCATTGTGTGCCACACAGGTAGCAACAGAGGGTTTATACCACAATGTAAATGGGTATTTCAGTCAAAGAAAGGTAGTGGAGATTACCATGCTGAAATGAATAGTATTTCCTCTAAGCATTGGTTTGTAAATGATCTACTTGGCAGCCTAACTGAACCTTCAATTATCGTCATGGATAACCCACCCTACCACTCGGTGCAGCTTGATCAAGTACTGACAACCAATTGGATAAAACAAGACATCAAGGCATGGTTGGAAAACACGAATGTAGAGTACCTTGAAAATGCTACCAAGGTGGAGCTGCTTGAAAAAATTGTCCCCTTTAAAAACATAAAGAAGTATAAGCTTGACAAAATTGCAAAACAGGCTGGACATGAGGTTTTGAGGCTACCCCCTTACCACTGTCATTATAACCCTATCGAACTTATATGGGCTCAGGTGAAAAAAGAGGTAGCCAAAAAAAAACATTCAAGATCGCAGACATGCAAAAATTGACATCCGAAGCCATAGATCGCGTGACACCAGACAATTGGAAAAAATGCATGGAACATGCAGAAAAATTGCAAGAAGATGACTGGGCAAAAGAAATTGTATGGGATGACATCCTGGAGCCGTTAATAATCAATTTCCAAAACAATTTTTTGCCTGAATCTGAAGATGAATACAGTGAAGAAGAAAGTGATTTCAGTGGTTGAAATAGGCTTATTAACCATTAAAATATTGTTTTGTTGCCCATTTCTTTATGTGAAAAAGTTTTTCCTCTATTAATTTTTGCCTTTGTTCATAACTATTTTATTCATTTATGTCATCAAAATAATAAAATACCGAAGTTTTATTTATGGAAGTTTTTTAATGTCCAACAAAGATAATTTTTCTCCCCTTTTGTTTTGCATTATAATTTACCTAATTGATAAGTTATATTTAGCATTATTCAATTAATCCTCAGATTTAACCACTCAACGATGGCTGACGTACTATGTATGACCAACAAAAACTTCATGTCGTCGAGTGACGTGCTATGTGCAACTGAAAAAGTGCTTGATTTCCTTATTTTTCCTCCTTAATATTCGTTAAATCTGAATATTATTTATGTTGTAGTAATGGAACCTGTCTATACTATTTATGCATAATTACGTAAGTATCCAACCTTTTTACTTATATTAGCATTTATTTACTATGCTGTTATTTATAATAGATTTTTTCAAGTTGGAAGCAAGTTGGAAGCGAGTGATGATGAGGCAAATTGAGACTTCACTGTGAATATTAAAACAGAATGCGATTAAAAACAATCATTATAGACATAAGATTGAAATTCTATCGGTTTCTTATAGTAAAGTACATGCTGAATCTGCTTATGGATGTATAAACATTCTGAAAAATTGGGAAATACCTTAAAAGTCTAAAAAACCTTTAAATGTCTTTTTCGTGTTCTGCGTATATCTTTTTCCTTATACATACAATGTCATATGTCGGCTTCTATAGAATAAAAAGGGACAATTATTTTTGTGACTTTGGTAATGATTCCAAATAACGACAAAGTAACTCAAGAACAAATAAAAATTATGAACTGCCTTTAAAAAAATAACAATCGTAACATTTATCTAAAATTTTCAGTTGAGACATGAAAAACTTGGTCTGCAGGAAACTTTTTCCTTAATTGGTTTAGAGGGGTACTTGCAGTGATTGAAATATTCAGAAAAGTTTGTTTACCTTTGAAGCAGATTGCATGCCTATAACTTCTATAGTTTTTACAATATTGGTTAATATATGAAAGAACGGGTGTGTGCTGAATAGGTAACGAAATGGTGTGAAATCGCTTCTCTCCAGCAAAGAGTCTTTACTTATTTCAAGCTAGTGTAAAAGTTAAAGTTTTAAAATATCATGTTGTGTGCAAATCCTCAAAAAATTTCATAAATTCCAATATAAAGGTGAAAAGTTGTGAGTTTTTATATTTTTTTGCATTTCCTATGCATGTCTTTTGTAGTTCAGTAGCAGGCTCCTCTTCTTGGTGCTCGAACTGGCAATGCCACATTTTCTCCGAGCCACCTTATTTGGTAATGAGGACAATAGTTCTTTTACGTTTTTCTTTCAAATCTGTTTCAACAACAATATCTACATTTCTTTCTTCTATTTCTTCATTTGCAGTTATTGCAAAATTTGTAGCTGCTCCATAAACAACATCAAAATTTCTTGACATTTTAGAAAGAGAACTTACAGTATTTTCTACCATGCGAAAAGTTTGCAAAACATCCATTTCTCTTGTCTGTAAATATGATGATAATGGAGATGTATTTTCAAATATGTTTAAAAATATTTGCACCGTGATTATAATTTCAAAGCTTTTTAAAGTGTTTAAAATTGTTTTAGTTTTGTAACATACATCACTGTTAAATTTACTTGATATCGAAATTTTGTGAAAGGCCTGTAGAACATCTATACAGGGTGATATGGAAATACCTCCGAAAACTTTGGGAGCTTGTTAAGCAGCTCAAAATAAAGAGAAAATTTCATATGATTATATATCATTAAATGCACCGTTTACGAGATACAGCTCCATTTGGTCCATGCCGCTGAGTGGGAGTTGGGATCATAGAAGGAATAAAAGGAGCAGCATTGTAGTGCATAACTTTAATAATGTTCTCAAAAATCCTATGAAGTACTTAAAAATCATTATAAATGTTCAAAAAGACCTCCTTCCGAATGTATGCATGCTTTAGTCCTTTGTCTTAAGGACTTCCTGATATGCTCAAAGAGGACAGGCTGTACTGCAATGGTTTGACAAGCATTTTGAATCCTCTGCCAAAGCTTCTGTCTTGTGTTGACATATTCAGCATAAACCATGGTCTTTAGGGTCCCCCAAATGCAGAAATGACATGGATTCTTGGCAGAAGTTCCGCGTATTTTCCTTTTGTTCGTCTGTCAGATTTTTGGGCACCATTTTTGCACAAACATTTTGCATGTCGAAATGGTGTCTAAATTTGATGGATGGCATTTTTATTAATGTTCAGCTCATTTGCAACGAATCTAACCAACAACCATCAGTCTGTAGCAATGAAAGACCTCACCCCGCTTCACATTCTCTTCTGATTTCACCGTCTTCCCGAGCGATGATCATTTTCCACATTTTCTCCTCCTTCCTTAAATGCCTTGTGCCAATGAAAAACTTCTGCTTTGGATAAAACTTCATCGCCATACGCTCTTTTTAATTTTTCAAATGTTTTCGTAGCAGTTTCATTCAATTTGATGCAAAATTTAATGGCATACCGCTCGATATTCCGCTTCATTTTTACCGTTACGAGATGTACAAAACCGACCTAAAATAATTAACAAATACACGGCCAACAATCAACATAACAAGGCGTAACTGTTGTCATTGTTTAAACAATGGTAAGGGGTAGGAGGGGGCAATGTTGCCACATCGTGCATAAGAATTTCAGTCTCATTACTTTACGGATAGTCCTTGTACTTTCGTGAACTCTTTAAGAGAAGGGTCGTTGTTATGGATTATTCTTTTGAATGGTATGCAGACATGCACTTAGTGTATGGTGAAATGGAAGGAAATGCATCAGCCGCAGTTCACCGATATCGTGAGATTTCCAAATCGCCGTACGCCTACTGACAAAACGTTTTTGTCAGTGGATCGCCGATTGCGAGAGATGGGTAGACTAGCTCCGAGAAATATTGACAAGGGACGAGCTAGTAATCATGCTCCCGAAATGGAGGAAAGAGTTCTGAAAAGAATTGAAGACAATCCTGAGACCAGCATCAGACGAATAGCAGCCGCTGTTGATGCATCATACTTCACGGTCTGGTCAGTTCTTCATGAGCAGCAACTTTATCCATACCACTTTCAGCGAGTTCACAGTTTGCTCGAAGCTAATCTTCAGCCATGTAAAGTTTTTTGTCAGTGGTTACTTCAAGAGTGCATGATGGATCTGGGCTTTCTATCGAGAGTGCTATTCACCAATGAAGCAACTTTTATCAGGGATGGCATCTTCAACTCCCATAATGCTCACGTATGGAATGACGAGAATCCTCACGCAACTCGACACACTCACCATCAGCACCAATTTTCTGTCATTGTATGGATAGGAGTTGTAAGCGATCATTTAATCGGTCCATCTCAATTCCCTGTACATCTTACTGGACAAAGTTACCATGAGTTTCTACAGGATGCATTACCAACTTTCTTAGAAAACATTCCACTTATACTGAGAATCACAATGTGGTTTATGCATGATGGTGCTCCAGCACATTACACCCATATGGTACGAGGACTTCTTAATGAAATCTTTGGAGTTCGGTGGATTGGTTGTGGAGGCCCAACTCACTGGCCAGCTAGATCTCCAGACTTAAGTCCGTGTGATTTCATTTGGGGGACCCTAAAGACCATGGTTTACACTGAATATGTCAACACACGAGAGGAGCTTTGGCAGAGGATTCAAAATGCTTGTCAAACCGTTGCAGCACAACCTGTCCTCTTTGAGCATATCAGGAAGTCCTTAAGACGAAGGGCTAAAGCATGCATACGTTCAGAAGGAGGTCTTTTTAAACATTCATTATGATTTTTAAGTATGTACTTCATAGGATTGTTGAGAACATTTAAGTTATGCACTACAATGCTGCTCCTTTTATTCCTTCTATGACCCCAACTTTCACTCAGCGGCATGGACCAAATGGAGCTGTATCTCGTAAACGGTGCGTTTAACGATATATAATCATATGAACTTTTCTCTTTATTTTGAACCATTTAACAAGCTCCTGAAGTAGGTATTTCCATATCACCCTGTATAAAATATTATTCCACTTGTACTATTAAATTTGCCAAACATTTTTCTTAACGCTTTATCCTTGGACCACCAATGTGTTTCCCCAATAACTGATATATATTTCAATTAGCTAAATTCCTGCCATACATTGAGTTGTGAATAGGATTCCCACATAAAAACTGCACATGTATTTAAAACTCCAAACAATGTTATCACTTCTGTGGTTGTGTTATATCACTAATTACCAAACTTAATATATATGCATAGCACTATATATGTATTTGATCTGGTGAAACTTTATTTAGCCATATACTAAAGCCTTGATAATGATCTTGCATATTTACTGCACTGTCAGTGAAATTTCCAATACATTTGGACACATCAATATTTAATTACTTCACACAATAAGTCGCAAAGATCTTTCCCGGTTGTTGATATACAATACACGACAAATGTCAAACATTCATGAATAGTATCGTTAACATATCTGACAACAATTGAACACTGATCCTGTACATTAATATCTTCTGTTGTATCAATTTGAATGCTGTACATTTGAGCATCTCTGATTTCAACAGTTAATATTTGTTTTATAAGAGTAGTAATGGCATCTATGACAGAATTAGCTGTAGTTTTTGATAAAAATGTAATAAAATTACCTCGTCCTTTGCTACTACTAACTGCATCATGACGGTCTTTGCTTTTCTTAATTGGATCATAAATATGAATCTTTAACAAAGGATCAAATTTACTTATGAGTAAAAGTAACTCTAAAAGATTATCATGATCTAAGTTATCATTTAACAATGTGTATGCTGACCGTTTTGTGCTGCGATAACTAAGCCCACGTCTGCCGATTAACTTTATTGTTTCGATTACTCTTTGCAAAACTGTCAATTTACATTTGCAGCCTTGGTCTTATGTTTATCACATAGACTAAAATGTCTTTATTGTTGATCTTCAGTACGTATGCTTTAATATTATTTATATGAAGTAAAGACATTTCGTGTTCGGCAATTATTTGATATACAGTGGAATCCCCATTTAACATTTGCCTGGGTGACAAGTTTTTTGTACCTTAAATCAAGTAATGCCTTAAATGGGGTTAGTCTAAAATTGAAAGATTAAATGGCAGTTATTTAATATAAATTATTATTAATTGAAACAAATATTAAGAGTACAGATTAATTGAAAGGTAAGCTTCCTGTTAAGTTACAGGCTTTTTATATGGTATATATAAGTATGGAAGGTGTATTCCATGTTGGAGTACACAGTTTCCAAATGTGTTCTTTGAGATCGACAAATTTTAGTAAAATTCCCAATACCAAATTTCATCAAAATACGTCCTGCGGTTATTATTATTATTGCAGTCCGATTTTAACCAAAATTGGAATCGGCCGACAAATTTTAGTAAAAGTCCCCAATACCAAATTTCATTAAAATATCTCCAAAGGTTGTTGTAAAATTTATTTTTTTGAATGAACAAAAGGACATCAAAAATTGTAAAATTATGTAAACACGCTAATTTCCTTTTCTTTAAATTTATCGTAAACCTTATGTTTTACGGGAAAAGTTATTTGACAAAAAATGTGTATTTAATTATTTTATTGAACTTTTGTTCACTCAGATGAGTATTTAACGAGATGCTTATGAAATACGTTGTAAAATACATGTAAGTCTTAATGTAAAGTGGTACATGCAAGTCTTAATGTAAAGTGGTCGTTATTACAGTCTAATTTTAACCAAAATTGGAATCGGTCAATAAATTTTAGCAAAAAAATCCATGTTCACGTAATGACGTCACTGCAACTTTTGTAACATACATAACAGATGACTTAAAGGTGGATTAAGAAAACATGGCATGACAAAATGTTGAGTTCATTTAATGTAGGAGGTATATGTTGCATCATTGATGGATAGTGTGAATTATTGCATTACAACTTCACTAAATAATATATTTTTGTGTTGCATAATGTAAACATACCTTAAATAGAGGCGATATCCATCTAGAGACGAGAAATTTGTCCCTTAAATGCAGGCAATTCACAAAATCGAGAAACACTCAATCGGGTAATATAATACATTATTTATATGGAGCTTTGGTCGGGACCACAAAAAAACAACCTTAAATGCGGGAAAACCTTAAATGGGGAAACCTTAAATCGGGATTCCACTGTATATGTTTTGCTTTTTTAATATCATATCCACTTATACGTACATATTGACTGGTCTGAATCTTTACTAAAAGCTAAGGAAAAACAACAAAACAGTTCTTTGGCTTGTTCATTTAAAGACAACCAACATCGATGTAAACCATCTTTTTGAAAATATACCAAAGGATCATTTAAATTATATTTTCAATGTAAATTTGGTTGTATTGGATGATATTTCAAGAACTGACGCAAATTTTAATTTTTCGGTTGAATAAAGCATGCATTTTTGTCACTTACTCCTTCCATTTCCGATGTTATAAATGGGCTACTAGCACAATGTGACACATTTTCCACCACCACTGTCATTTCTACCTGCTTATCATCAAGTGATAGTAATGTTGACATCGCTGTTTCATTCACTGAACATTTCTGATGGAGTGCTCAGCGGCGAACTTCTGCCTAGGCAAACTAGGCAGCTGCCTAGGGCCCCAACCTCGGTGGGGGCCCGACCAGGGGCTGAAATGGTACACATTGAGGACACAGGACACGGAAAATAATGTCAATTTTTCCGAACGAAATAGAAAATAATTGACCATAGTTAATTTTTTGACAAGTCAAGTGGCAACACTGTGTTTGTGTTCTTTGTTTGTTTTGCATCGCACCTGACTTCATTCTATAACTTGTCACTACTTGTCAGTTCGCATTGAAAGTGTGTGTTAGAAAGTTGTATCAATTTAAATTTTGCGGCTCAAAGGTTTTATCTTCCACTCGAATTTGCTGAGGTAAACAATTATTTAAGATCCACCACAGAAGAGAACAGGCTTAATTCACTCTCTGTGCTGTACATAGAGTCAGAAATAACGCAGTCTGTGGACTATAGTGAGGTCATCCGTTCCTTTGCAGAGAAGAAAGTTCGTCGCATGGCAATGTAATCTTGTAATTATATGTAAATGTAAAAATTATAATGTGTAAAAAAATATAGTTGGTACTTGTCCATTTCATTTATAAGTCTGCTTGCCTATTTTCTAAAGTCAAAGTACGTTAAATAAAAAAATAAAAGTAAAGTTTGTTTTTTGCTAAATTACCAAAAAGGGGTCTGGGTCTGGGCCTGGGAGTGCTCCGAGCATCTTTGAGTTTACTTGCAGAAGTAGACGCAAAATCAGTAAATATGTTGGTAATCTTAAGGCATTTATCTGCTTTGATATTCAAAAGAGCTGTTTTTAATTTGTTTTTTTTCCAACCACCTTTTCTCTTGCCTAACATTGTGGCTAAGGCCTAAGAATAAGGAATACATTATTTTTAACAAATTAAATACCGAAAATTATAATATATTATCTATTCTCTACATAGAAAAATAGTTCTTTTACAAATATAAAAAGAAAATTGAGTTTTCGATTATGGCAACTTATAAATAATTTACAAACCAAAATTCTTACTTTTATATAAAGAACATCCACTCTGTAGCTATGCATATATAGAACTGTGACAAACGGGCGAACTGCAAGTTGCAGTGACGTAACTAGGGCCCGCAACATACGCAACTGCAAAGAGAGCTCATGAAAAGGAGAAGGGCCCTAACCACTTTTTTTTAAGTCAGTAAATTTTGTTCACAATTTTTGTTTTTAATGTCAAATTGCAACTGCAAATTTGCTGGTGGGTTGTTATGTCACTGACGGGTTGTCATACGAACAGAAAATTGTTCACTGGATATAGTAGGACCGTCGACTAATCATTAATAAATTCTTCTTACATATTAATATAATAATAAAATTGGTTGAATGGCCTTTGATGGCCCACTGGGAAAATCCTGGTATCCCGGTGGGCCAGTCCAGCCCTGTGAGCATATATGGTAATTACCCCTTCCATGTACAATATGAATATGATGAGGCATTAATTGAATTGATTCCAATGATATTTTCAATTAATATTTATTTCCATAATGTTTATAGATAAATGGAGCTGCAAAAAATATGAGTGAACAGAATGATTTTGAAAAACTGAATTTTTAAAATTTTCATTATTATTATTTTAAGATGCAGACTACCGTTAGCATTTATAATTTATTGAATTAAAATAATTTTACCTGTAGCTGTTGCAATCTTTCTAGCCACTGTAGTCGTAATGTATTTATTGCTGCTGGCCCAGTCAAGACGATTGCTTACAACAATACTGAATAGCCACATGCACAGGAATGGTACAGCCGACAGACCTGAATTCTGGTTTAATGAGAAATTATAGTGTTGCTGTCAAATCTATCTTTCATAACTAATTGTAATGTGGAAGCTTATTTGATCTTAATTACTAGGAAATAACTGCTGTTCCTCCAAAATTTGAATGTATAGTCTCTCCACATAATTTTATATTCCATTTTCAAGTGAATAATTTTGAACATACAGCAACCTCTCGATTTACACGGATTTGATTTATGCATTTTTGGAATAACGCGGTTGTTATTTTAATATTTTTTAAATTTACGATGATGTATTTGTGGAATAACACAGTTGTTATTTTAATACCTTTTTTAATTTATGCTGATGTATTTTTGGAATAATGCTGTTTGGGCTGCTCACCACACTTTCGGTGTGGGCTGACTTTGTACAAAACTCACAGGAAGACAGCAGGACCAGTCTCAGACTGACCCTACCCTCTTCCTTGTCTGTATCCATCCATCTTCCTCAGTTCCCGTGCAACCGTTGTCATATCGAGAGTGAATACTTTTCTCTTGTCATTATTAATGTGTATTTTTGTTCTTTTGTGAACGTTTTGCCCTCATTGTTTGGAAAACGCCCATCTACAATGCAGGGTACCACCCAGCTCAAGAAACAGTGAAAGCCAATCACTATTAGTGTGAAAATGGATTTAATAAGCCACGTCGAGAGAGGAGAGTGCATAGCTGACATCGCTACCGGATTTAATTTTGGCCTTTTAAAGTTTTCTTGCATTTGATCAGAAAATATCTTGTATTTTTTGAACTATTGGTGATAAAACGTTCAAATAAAAAGCATTATTTAATCAACCATTTGGGAAATAACGGGAGTCTTTTATAGTAAAAGAAAACAAAAGAATGCAAATATGGAATAGATGTATAGTATAACAATAAATTCAATAAAAAATATTAGTGATAATTTTTCTAGTTCATTTATTAATGCATTACAATACGAATTTCATTCTGCATTACACTTAGAAATCCTGCTTTGTGTGGTATTCTTCAAAACAGGAAAATACACATTGACATCACATATTTTGCATTTCGTCACTGTCTGTGTGTATTTTCCCTTCTCTGAGCACACACGACATCAAAGGTGATTTCCCTTTATGGGCCAATGTTTATTTTCTTTCTCCTCTAACTGACCAAATGGATCCCCGCTTGCACTTGGGCTTCCCTTTTAGGAAGTGTTTAAGGGAATAGCTGATGCCTCTTCTTCAGTAGTTCCCTCCCAAAAGGAAGGCGAAACTGCCGATGCGTCATTTGCCTTCCCCCTGACCTCAATAAAATTGAGCACTCTGACTTTGAGGAGGTGGGAGAAGAGCTTCTTCATACACTTCAAACATCCTTAGGCCATGGAGAGGTCAGAGTCGTGGAGTTGGAAAGGGGCTAGGCTAACGCTCTCACCCTATTTTCTGTTTTCTCTTGGAAAAAAGAGAAAAATTGTGCTCTCCTTTGAAAAGATACACAGTTCCTACATTGCATTTCAAACACCAAGGAAAGGTTCCTCACTGCATTGAAAAGCGATTTTGAGATGGAGAAACACTGTCATATCATAGCAAAATTAAAAATTCTATCGCAAAATTCAACATAGATTATATATTAAAAAACAGCAAAAAATACAGGACAAGCATAGATAGGAAGTCCAAAGCTTCCTCTTACAAAATATAGAAAGGTTATTCAGATTTAAATAAGTCTCTTGCATCAAAAGATAAAGGAAATAAGGGCTGATGCAGGACTTAATAGTACGTCTGATGGCCAATTGGACAGTTTTTGCAGGACGTAATAGTACGTCTGACAGCATTTATGGGTTGTTTTTATTATTGTTAGTAACAAATAAGCAGTTTAACTTAAAGCAGTAGAGGAAATAGATCTACGAATGTGTTTTTAGGCAGTGTTTTCCCTAACCCCTACCATTTCCTTAATTCCTTATGGGAAAATTATATTTGATTTACGCGCCCATTCTCAGGAACGCAACTACCGCATAAATCGAGAGGTTGCTGTACTGGCGTTTTTTAACAGAATATATTAAAAGTTAACTTTCATTAGAATTCTCCAAGTCATCAATAATTGGATATGTTTAGATAGAAATATCAAGCTACTCAATAAGATGATGCAATATAATTACCTCTTGGATGTTAAACTTGAGGACGTGATTCATATAAGTTGGCAACTCAATCAACAACATATACCATCCAAAGTTTCCAAGTGTGTGGGCCACCATAATAGCATAAAAAGGAAGTGAAGTCAGCACTGCCTTCCATGGCACAGCGACTGATTTCTGTTGAAAAAAATGAGTATTTGATCACATATGATGTAAATTTAAAAGATTTAAATTTATGATGTAAACTTAAAAAATAGTTTCATAAAAATGTTCTTACTTCAAGTGATGTTTTTATGTATTGATAAAATATTATCACAAAATTTTTTACATAGCATGATAGTTGATATAAACTATTTTTCTATTTTCCATGAGGTTCATTTTGCAATGTCTTTGAATACTGGGGAAAACTTAGTTTACTTCATAACCAATCTGATTTTGCTGTATTATAAACCTTTATCCAATAATGGTTTCCCCAACACAGATTTTATCATACATGCATTTTATGATTTTTTCTATAATCAACTCAATTTGTACAATGCCCTTTTACCCAACACTCCTTTTTTCAAATACTGTATTTACTCATGTACTACGTGCCCTGGTGTATCATGTACACCCCTATTTTTGGGCCACTTTGGAGGGAATAAAATAAATTCATACCGGAATAAGTTGACATCTGGGATTTTTAAAAAATCAGCCTCTTCACCAATTCTTCCTTCCTGAAACAAGGTTTGCCTAAACATCTTCTCCCTCTTACCTGCGTGACACAATTTATTGGGTGATCTCTTTATGCCAATGCTAGCAGAAATCTCATTCTTGGTAGTTGCCCCTCTTATGTTAACGAAGCATCAAGGGCTCACAATGAATTTGGCGAACACAGATACCAGATGCCAACTTATTCTGACAAAAGTATAGGTAGAAATTGATATTAAGTTTTTAATGACAGAACTGCTTATTTTGAGTATCAATAATAAACGTAAAACTCATTTAAAAGGTACAGCTTTAATATTATAAGAATATAACATCATCTCAATTATCAAAATACTTTGCATGTATACTTCGCAGAATTCTTCATCTTCTGCAAGTATAAATTTACAGTCGAGTCCTGATAATCCGAACTTCGATTGTCCGACATTCCGTGTAATCCGACATAGACATAGGCAGCTCAATATATGTAGCGAAAAATTATCCGTAAATTCGGACGAATTTTTGAAATTTAAAGCAAAATTTCGTTATCTCATTGACAACGAAGGATTGTTAGGTGAGCAGATATATAACTGCGATGAGACAGGCTTAAACTATAAAATACTGTCTTCAAAAACTTAAGCTTCTCGGGCTGAAGCTTCAGCTCCTGGGTATAAACAAAATAAAGAAAGAGTGATGATTCTAGTCGGTAGTAACGCTACTGGTAACCACAAATTAAAACTCGTACTTATTGGAAAGGCCAAAAAAGCACGAGCTTTTAAAAACCCAGCTCTTACTGTTCTACCACTTTTGTATAAGTACTGCTACTGATGTCATATTATTGAGAAGCTGGCACGACCTCGCCGCAAGGAAGAGAAGCAAAGCCTGGAAACAAACCTCAATTACTCAATTTTTTAAACAATAACTTTAACTTCAAATAATAGTTTTGTACTCTATTATGTTAGTTGTACTGTAGAATAATGATTAATAAATGTGATTTTATACTTATGTTACACTTAAAATTTTAGTTTCGTTCCACCCTGTTCTTTTCCATATAGTCTGACATTTTCGGTAATCCGACCACTCCTCGGCCCCATTTAGGTCAGATTATTGAGACTCTACTGTATATGCAAGCATTTTGCAGTGAATTTACTATCGATACTCACAATTTATATAACCTGTTCAGAAATCCTCATGTAAGATGCACTGTCCCTTTTTCTTACTGACATTTTGGGAAAAAAAGGTGTACACAAGTAAATATTGTATATAGTTTGATGGCATTAAAATAGGGATGACAGAAAAATTTAGGGTTATTTTTGTGTTATGCAAAAACCACATATTGATCCTGGTAGGTTTTCAATTTTAATGGTTAGAAGATTGAATTATTGTGATCCAAGGTAAACAGAGTTATCCTGATTATGTGAATATTTAACAACAATCTTCCTGTAGAAAGCTTGTAATTTTCATTACAAGTGCTACTTTCATATATAAACTCAACTCAAGCAAAAAAAATGATAACACAAAACATTTGTAAAAATGTTAGCCATCCTTTCATGTATCAATGTGTTTTCAAATGGGAAAATAAGAAACCAAACTTACCTTGTGTCCTTCTCCATCGCCTCCTCCCAAGGAAGTCACAATGAAAGTCTTCTCCTCTTCACTTATCCTTGGATGGCTTTCAGGAGAGTCATAGATAAAAACAATCCAAAGTATGCACCAGATGCTAGCTAATCCACCCATGACATAGAATACTGACTCCCAACCCAGCTGTCCAGCTAGCACACCAGCCAAGGTCATCGAGATCACGGTCCCAAGAGCAGTTCCTATAAAAAAAATAAAAAATTTATTTTATTAAAATTCCCATGTTTTTATGCGAACAAAAGTAGTTGAAATATTAAATGCAATTGTTTTCAACCTATATTTGGTTAGGAAACCATTGTAACATGTTGCAAAATCTTGAGAAACCCCAGCCTCCTTGTCTTTACAGACACGCAGTATAATCAAAATCATGCATGTGCCCAGAAATTTACTTCAGGGGGTCTGAGGCCTAAAACCAATTTCCAGCAATTGATTAAATAAAAGTCATATTCAAATAATATAAACTTTTATAACGTTTTTAGTTCTCATTACTCAATGCAGCAAGTGGCAGTGTAGCAAGAGATAATGTAGCAAGTTTGTATCGCAGATTTCACAAATTTCTGTACACCGGGAGGAGAGTGTCCGGACCCCCCAGACCCTCCCTTTGGGTACGTCTTTGATCAAAATAAAGTGAAGTCCACCAATAAGTATTTAAAACAATTTCAAAATTTGAAGGTAAAACTTTTCATTGAATAATTATTATTACAGGACATTGGTAATATTCAAGATAACTGTATAATCGAATAATTACAACAAGATGCATAAAACAGTGAGTTGTAATGATATTAGTATTCTGTTGCTTCACAATCAACACAAATCCCTATAAAGGTCATTTAGGTTGCACCATTGGTGTAAATACCAGCACATGTATTCCATGTCAAATAACATCTTGGGCTGTTGCTGTTTCAGACAGCTATTTACAGAAAAAAATTGTTCAATTATTGCTCCACCATCAATGAAATGAATAAAAGCTAGAATCTGAGCCTTGCCACTAATGTCTGCGGATTCATCCACTTGAAGAATACACTGGGAACTTTTCAATTTACCTGCGACATTACTTTCATTACCATTTGACATGTCAGTGATTCTCCTACTGATGGCATTATTAGAAAGTGGAATCTTCTTAATTTCTTTCTCTTTTTCTTATCCTAACATTGTCTTCACTACTGCTTGACATAAAGGTAAAATCAGGGATTTGGCAACAGCTTGCGATTTCATTTTTATAGCAAAGCATTTAACCACTAGATAACTGACCTCTTGAGCATTGCCTCTTATTTTAACTTACTCTTCAAAATTTAAAGCTTGTTTCTTTTGTGAATTCAAAGCCTCTTAGTAAAGAAATGTCACTTAAGCTTGTTGGCACCATGGTTTGCCAACATTTCTCCACATAAAATGCATTCAGGCAGAGAACAGTTCACATCTCCAATTCAAGCGAAGTCAAAGGCTAAATTACTATAGCAGGGAGCACGAACGGAGGTGGGTGGAAACTGGATGCGCGAAAGGCCAGGAATGTCAGATGGTTTCCTTCGCTCCTTCACTTGGCCAATCAGCATCAGTCAGTTACAGCGGCCCTTGTTGTGTGGTTCATACATTTGCGGCGTGATTTTCGTGTTTATTTGCATGTTTTATGATTGAGTTAGTTAAAGCATGAAAGTAATCCTCACATCAATTTTTAATTGGCAAATTTATAAAAAACAAGATGATCCAAATGGAACTTATGATGCCTACTTTCCACATAATATTTATTTAATATGTACTTACATTGGCTTCAATAGCTTTAAAATCAATGCGGATGAGTTGCTCTTCGTATTCCCAAAATTCATAATTTAGCATTATAAAATATAACAAATACATTCAAATGGAAAACTTAATTGATCACCCGTATTTGTGTGACATAAATAACGTGTATATGCATTAGACTATATCGAACCCGAGTCCAACAATAGTTATTGCTATGGCAACACTCTAGTAATGAGTGATAAAAACTGCAAAAATGCCAGTATTTATATGGAGTTCAAAGAAATAATATCAATAAGCAAAATTCTACGATAGAAATTAGAATCTTCATTTTTTTCCTCAGAGAATAGTACAAATCTTGCACGGATATTACAATTCTAAGATATTTTAATGTGCGAGAGAAAATTACCCTGCATGATGGTTTTCAGATTTTCCACGTAAATCAAATGGGAAGGATAGTTCCTGGAATCGAACCTGGGACTTTCAATATTCGCAGCAAAAACTATTCTCGGAAGCTTGGCTCCAGTAGCAAGAGATTTCCACCAGGTATCATGAAAATCGGTCTGTTGGTGCAAAAGTTAATAGGGGGATGGGCAGACAGACACAAAGACAAAACTGTAAGCCTATTTTCATTCTGGAAAGTAGGCTAAAAATGTGTGGCTAATATTCAGGCTAATACGGCATATGAAACACTGCGAGTCATCTTATATTGGTGTAATATGATAAAAAGCTCTTATGGAACTATGTTTTTTACATAAACACGCATGACAATCGTTCCAGCACTGACAAGTGGAATTCTTTCCCACTAAAAATGTAGAAATTGAGCTCAAAAATGCCATGAGTCATGCGGTATAATATACCTGATTTAAATGTCAGCTAACTGGAATAATATCTCATAAAAAACTTAACTCCTCAAAAAGTGGAAACAATGAGAAACATAGACATCAGATATATTTTTTTAGTGCTTTTCGTCATTGCTGAAAAGCACTATTATCTTTGTGATGTCCGTCCATCTGTATGCATATATCAGGAAAGAATTGGCTGAATCGATTTCAACCAAATTTGGTACATATAATCTTCACATAAATACCTGACTAAAATGACATATTTTGACCAGATAGACATAGCAGGGGTGCCACAATTGCAAAATAAAACATTTCAGTAATTGTGAATTTGGAAGGAACTGGCCAAAACGATTTCAACAAAATCTTGTATGATACAACATAAAAAAACGAAATCAAGATATTTAATATAGATATAGAAAGCAGGGCTGCCACAATACATGTAACAAAAACATTTATTTTTACAAGTATTTGTGTTAAACTGTCCACATCAATTTTAACCAAATTTAATATTTATAATGTACTATCGGGTGCAAAAGTAAATGCAAGGGCTATGCGGGATTGCATATCCAATGCCCTGCAAAATTGACAGTATGAGAAATTTTGAAGTCAAGCAAATCATCTGCCATTTCCTTAGCTCCAAACACACGCTGTGAACGCATTGCATGTCTGGTGGTATTATACACCACTTCATAGCTCTGTATTGTTATGGATATCAGGAATAAAAACGTCATTTAGAATTGAAGTAAAGCAGACTGTTTTAAGCTATGCTTTACTTAATCGCTATGGTTACAACTTTCACTCTAGCATTTGTGCAGCATAAGTGGCCATGCTCTTCTGAGCACAAGTCTCGTACTCTCAGATTCTCAGATATGGAGTTCGAGTCCCGGCATATGATATTAATTATTTTTTTTCTTAAAGGTAATTGATTTTCTCTTGGGACTCTTATTAAATGTTAGTTATGCCAAAATATTCTCCTTAATTGGAAATAATTTTTGGAATTCAGAATTCAAACATCAAAAATAAGCTCTTTGTAAAGCTATTCAGTGCAAGGTAGACCGGTCGAGATTTCTAATCCTATGCATTGTATAAAGAAAGTATAGTTTTCATGAAAAAATCAAATTAAAGATTTCAACAGAAATACACATTTTCAAGTCTTCTGAACATGTTTTGACTATTTTTTCAATGATGTATTTGTGTGTATGTGACAGGAATGTTGTAAGCGATCTAACTCAAAATCTATTAATGAAATAAGCATAAAATTTTACATTTGTGATAATAGAAAAATCCTTAAGGTTTTGACTTCAATGGGTTAAACGAAAGTTGTGGTTTATACAAGTAGAAATTTATTTTTCCTTGATATTTGGCATAAAACTGAATTTTTGCCAATATATTGTGATGAATCTTGTGGTCTCATGGGTTAAGTGAGGGTTTGGATGGCGAATTCCAGATCAATGCTCTCTCTTTTTTGGCAGTGGTTTTTAATTTTCATTTAGAAAATAATACAGCCAAATCTTTCAGTAAGAGAACAATTTTTCTATTGTGATTAATCACGTATCTTCAGGAGGATGAGTGTGGGTTCCTGGTCTATTCCTTCCCCTCTCTCTTCCTGAATTTGTGACCTTCTCTCCTGTCTTCTTTCCCCCCTCCTGTTGTAATCGCTCCCGAAACTATTCTACTCCAAAAAAAATTGAAGTAGGAATTCACCCTTTCCTAAATTTAAAAGTTCTAAATATCATTATTCTCTACAACGTTTGTTTGAAATATATTCTTTTAACTGGAGAGCTTTGGAGATTTTTAATTTTTCTGTTTTCAACAAATTTCTTCTCAAACTTCCTTATTTACTTTAAATGTAAATAGGAAACGTATGGAGAAATAAAATTTTCTAGAATTTTTGTCTCAAAATCTTTTTCGTGAACCCCATAGTTTCCGATATATTTAGTTATTTTCCTATTCTTCCATTGATCTAATGATTCATATACATTTTATTATAACAAATGTTTAATGCAATGGAATATTTGGACATAGATTATTGAACCCCTCATCTAATATGATCGACTTCAAAAACGTGACATTATGACAATTGAAGGAACTCACAGTTCATTTTACTTTTGACTTCATGAGCATGATTTTAATATTTAATAACGTTTTTTCGAATGAAAGTATTCATTTCTGAGGCTCTGGCGAAAGCACCCAGTTGAATGCATGATTGACTATAATTCAGGGGCAAATGTGGAACATTTGCTGATATTAAAAAAATAATGCTAAACATGTCTGCAATTTATTTATCTTTAGACAAATCTGACAGGAGAAATAATCGCCATGTGTTTGCATGAATAATGGACGCTAAGAAAGCCACTTCAATGAGTCGTGACATGCAGAATGTGGGGAAGAGGATCCAAGACCACGAAGAAAGGGGGTGAAAACTGGGCAAGAAATAGAATTTGGGTGGGTTGCAGCTGCATGCCAATGGTGGAGGATGATGAAGCAACTTCCCAAGATACAGAAATCCATTCTCTGCATCATGGCTTGAATGGAAAAGAGTATGCACTAAGGCTTCACTACAGCAGGTGGATTATGAGCCACCAACTGCAGGATCAAAGTCAAGCCAACTTCATGCCTGTCACCAAAATCCTTCTTGACAGACCCCACTCAATAGGTGGTGTAGTCTCCCTCCGTGCCAATGACCTCTTGCAGGCGGTAAGGCATAGACTCCACCAAGGCCATGCCAGGGGGAGGGAACTCTTATGGGGCGATTTGGTTCTCGTCAGATAGATCACGTTGGTGCAGGCACCGTGAAAGCGAAAGGTTGAGCGCTGTCGTCGCTCTAATTTGAATGGTAAGACAACCAATGAGTGAGCGCCAAGCGCCCAAGCCGATCATGTGATCATGTTGAGTAGTTGTGACTGTTGAACTAGGTAACTGCGTAACTGTAAGTTTATCTGCCATTACGGGAAATCTTGGGAAAGTGTTATTTTTTAGTACAGGTAAGGATGTTTTGACTATAGAGGAGTATATGAATGAATGGTTAACAACTTCATATATGCTGGTGATACATGTGACTCTCTGTGTGTGTTAATTAAGTTATTTTCTGTACGTTGCAACGTTTCCACTAGCTTGCAAAAATGAATCACGTTCACGTAAGTGCTACGCACTAAACTGCAATCATACGAGGGGAACGACCGGAGATCTAAAGTTGAAATTACATTCGTTTCCTCGCACGGAATCTACGTAAGTACTATTAGCTATATTTGTAAAAATATTTTTGTAAGTCGACAGAATTGTATGCAGTAATACCTCGATATACGAAGCAGAAGCGCTCCGTGAGTTGCTTTCGAGTATTGAAACAATATATCGATTAATTAATGTACTTCTGTATTTTATTACCTACAGTACTACATATTGTGTAATAATAATACGTACCGAGAAAAATAAAGAGTGAGTTACGTTTCTTTTTGAGATTAATCTTACTATGGTTGTGTTTACATATGTGAAATTATATCCAGATTGCAATTTGGAACACACGAACCTTGTTCTACCGCCCAACTCAGCTTAGTTGTTATTTTTGATCCTTTAAGTGACTGAGAACCTTCTCTCGGATGTGTTTGTTTATTCCTAAGAAAGGCTGTGGCCTTATATCTATTGCATAATAAGTACAGCCAATTTGACATCCTATACATATATGTATATGTCCTGGGATGAATAACAATTATTATTGTTATGGGATTGCAATTTTTAACTTGAAACCTCTCGTTTCGAGATACGGCGAGTATATCGTGGACTACCTGTAGTAAAAAGGTCACTTATTTAGTGTACAGATTATTCGCATATCGAGTTATTACTGTAGTTAGATATGTATCTCAGCATTTTCAACTTTAATAATAGTAACCATTTAACGAGATACTTCACTGTCTTGTTTTCATGTGATGCATATCTTCACTTTAGGCTCTTTAGGAGCAAAGTTGTATTTGATGCATATGTTGAAGTGTTAATAATTCTGTAATGTTATCATTCCAGGTGCCGAGAATGGGTTGCAAGGGCTTCAGCTTGGCAAACATAAAGCCACTGTTATTGAAGATGCTTGATGGACATTGCATGAACCTTATACAATAATTGCCCTCTTGCCTTTCCCTTAATTGAGGCTGACTGGCTGATTTCATGTTGGTCCATATGTACTTTATCAGGTGTGCGTTAGTGGTAAAATACTTCATATACTTAATGGTTGGTGACTAACTTGAATGTTTCATCGCTATTTCAATCAACATTTGCTTTGATTCCTATGCTTATTGATTCATTGAGACTGGCAAAAGTCACTTCTGTTCATACTTTGTCATGACTTGTTTCTTTATTATTGTTATGATGTTTGTCTGGTGGCTAGCTTCTGCAGCTTTCATATGTTAATTATTCTTTCGTCTGTTACAAACATTCTACTGTATTATTTTTTCAATGTGTGCATGTTTCCTATATTTATTGAACAATAATTGATCTATGTGGTTCAATTCCATTTAATATCTGTTATATGTAAATATGTACAATATTTGTTCTGCAATAAAACTATTTAAATTTAAATTATTATCTTTCTATTCTCACCCATTACTCCTCTGGTTACGTTATTCGTAAAAAGGTTTGATTTGCTAAATAAAAAAATTAGCGTCATTTATTGAAAAATAATGAATAAAACTAAATTGGTGTATGATTTTTGAAAATTGCGCTCGCCGTCTGTACGAAGCTGCTATTGGCTGCTGAAATTCGTCTGCTTCGATTGGCTGTAAAAATGACGTCATACGTCAACGCAACAGCAGCGCCAGCTAGCCAGTGCCTGCACCAACGTTTTGTACTAGCCAGCTAAGACCACGATTTTAACATGGGAGTTCCCTCCCCCTGGCCATGCATACCTCCGGGTGATGCCTAATGTTTTCCCACTCCTCCTGGACATGGGCAGTTAAGTCCTCCTGGTTGCAATCCCCTTTGTGCTGCTCCCACCTTTTCATGATAAGGCCCCACAGATTCTCAATTGGATTGAGATCTGGGGACCTTGGTGGCCAGTCTAGGAGCTGGAGCTCAGGTTGCTCGGTGAAGCAGGCCTTAGTCCTCCGGGAAGTGTGCACGGCACTGTTGTCTTGCACCACCGTGTATAAATCCTGCTCAGGCCACCATGCACGAAGGGAGGGGAGTAGGGTGCCTTCCAGAATCTGGATGTTGTGCTCCGAGTTTAGTCAACCAGGAATCTGCACTAGTTCACCAGGGCCCTCTGCACACATTTAGCCCCAGAACATGAGGGGTATCCCCCCCAGAGTGCTGCACATGGACTACATGGACATGGTCATATCTTCAAAAAACATACATACACATCAAAATAAAGTATTGTAGCATGATATTTAATTTGAAAATAAATGCCATGTTTCCCCTACTGCCTCAAAATTATTTTCTGTTGTGTGTTATAGCAAAAGAGACAACTAAGTTTGAGCAAAAGACTAGCTAAAACAATAACAATAATATTAAAGAGAAATCACTCAAACTATATTAAACTGATGCCCGGGTGCCTCCAAAGGGTCAAGTGCCCTTCCTGGTCGCTCCTGAAGATCTTCTCGTCGCACCATGCTGTTAGGTCCCAGACGGCTTGCGGGTTGCCAACATTCTGCAGGGCAAATGCAAGGCAATTTTCCTTGTGGTGTTGCAGCAGAAAAGTTTTGGTGGCAGGTACAAAGTTTGTAATACCTTGCTCCTGCAAGCGGCGGCTTATGGTCCACCTGCTGCAGTCAAGCCTTTGTGCATGTTCTTTTTTAATTGAGCCATGATGCAGAGGATGGTTTTCTGCATCTTGTGCAATGGCTTCGTCATCCTCCGCTGTTGTCACACGGCAGCGACCCGAACGAGGTCTATTCCTTGTCCGGTTATCATCCTCTTCTTCATGGTGTTGAATCCACTTCCTCACAGTTCATATGTCCCGACTCATTGCAATCACTATCTCAGCATCCATTGATCCATTCAAATGCGTAGCGATTATTCTTCCTGTCAGACTGGCTCATTTCCCTTACCCCATGTTCACGAGGCATAGCTTGACGAAAATGTGTGCAGGCCACCCCCTTTTAAAGTGTGTAGAGGTGGCGTTGTGAAGAAAAACAATGCTATTTATTTGCAACAACAACACACCTTGACGTTTTCCCTTGCGGGGTAAGCCATGCCATAAGTCTACCAATTACCAACCCACCACCTTCCTCCACACACTTCTATCCTTGCACACTTCTTTTGCTTCACTTACACTCATACACTGAGTCACACATTTCCTTTTATTCCTCATACTTTTCACGTCCCTTTTTCTCAGTCTCACTAACCACATCCAGCCAAGTCTTGCGCTGTCTGCCTCAGCAGACCTCTCTCATACAAATCTGTCACACTAGCTTTCATACCACATTCGTTCATCACCCAATTATTCCTTACTTTGTCCCTCCTAGATTTTCCACAAACTCTTCTCATGTATCCCATCCCAACCGCATTCAAACTACTTTTATGCTTCTCCTGACATACCCATGTTTCACTGCCATACAGCAAGGTAGGCATTAAAACACTCTTGTATACAGACATTTTCACTTCTTTTGACAACCATTCATCCTTTGCAATCGACCACACACTCCCTGCCACCTTTCTACCAGCATTCACTCTCCTTTTGATTTCCCCATCTACTCTACCATTTTTACTGAACATTCTACCAAGGTATACAAATTCATCCACTACCTCAATCGTTCCACCATTTATGCTAAATTGACAGTCGTTCACCTCATTCTCCCGATCGAACACAACTACCTTGGTTTTGGCCACATTTATCCTTAAGTCCATTCTCACTGTCGTATCATGCAGGCTATCTAACATTCTCTGCAATTCTCCTGGGTTCTCAGCCATTAACACAGCATCATCAGCATACAAAAGTACACGAATATTATCTCCACCAACCTTAACACCCACCATATCCATTCATGCCTGTCTCACACATTTATCCATAAACACATTAAATAACCAAGGGGACATGACACATCCTTGTCGTACACCTTGCTCAACTCTAAACCAATCACTCATCATGCCATTCACCCTTACACATGCCCTACTTCCAGTATACACTACCTTTATAGCATTCAGCAACCAACCATTCACTCCATACTCGCTCAGAACATTCATTCTTTGCAGATTATTTAATTTTACATAAAATATTGTGTTAAACATTCTCCATAAGTTAAAAAAATATTAATAAATTCATTGTTCCAAATTTAATCTTATAAACATATTCTGATTATTATTAATATCTCAGAATCTATTTGACATATACTTCAAAAATGGCACTAGCGTACGCAAGTGTCTTTACAAAAGAACTAAATATCTCAAAAACTATGAGATTCACAACAAAATATTTTGAGAGAAAACTTCTAGAAAAGTTTATTCTCCATAAATTTCCTGTTTTCATTTAAAATAAATAAGGAAGTTTGAGAGGAGAATTTTTGTGAAAACAGAAAAAATTTAAAAATCTCCGAAGCTCTGCGCTTAATATGTATGATGCAGACGACATCATATGGTGTCGTCCCGCCCTAGCGCATTTACGGGCGACATCATATGATGTTTCCTCTCTAAGCTTTTTCTCCTTTGCTTATCTCTCTCCTGTGGTGAGGATTTGACTTTGGGAAAAAGGCCACAGGGGGGTTTAGACTCAGTGCCTTGTGGGCTTTCGAACAGTGTTCGTTGTTCTCATTAGAAAACCAGTTTTTGGAATTTTTTGTAGGGAATTTCAAGTAAGCCTTATTATTTTTTATGCACATTTTTAAAAAAATTTACTTTGTTATTTCAATGTAATATCAAAATATTTTTACATTTAAAAAGTGGAAAAACATTTTTCTTTTATTTTTTGTTGTTGAAATATATCAAATTATTTGTTTCAAAATGTAAATAATTTTTTCATAGTTTTAGTTTTCAAACTAAACAGATCGTCGAACTTCATTGCACGAATAAGATATTTTATAGTTTTAGCCGTCGAATAAATCAGAAACAGAGAAAATCGGTCCATATTTATGTATTTTAATGAACTATGGAATAAAACCTTGCACATCGAAAAATCGAAACTCCTGTGTAAACATATGGGAAAATATAATCATCTCCTGGAGGCGAACCTGGGTCACTTATGTAAACGAAAAAAGTTTTCATGAGCTCTCCTAGTTTGCAGAAATAAAATGGCTTTTACAGTATTTCTCTATGGCAAACTGTCCAACAGAAAAAAGGGGGGAAGGATGGATGGACAGACGGATGGACTGACTGACATTGAGTAACTATATATATATATATAAAATATTAATAATCAATAATTCTATATCTTGAAACAGTTAGTTATAATGTAAATTTTAATTATTATTGTTAATTAACTTTTATTGTAAATTTAAACTATTATTGTAAATTGTAAATTATAGTAAGAATAATAATAATAATTGTGAAAGAATACTATAAATGTTTTATTATAAATAAACCTTTTTAAAGGGACTTGCATAACTATTACTTAAAAACAACCCATAAATTTATAAGAATTTGTTTGAATATAAGTCACCTTTTTTCATATTTAAGTTCCTTGAAACCTACAATCCATATTCGGAATATTGTTTTGGTGATATTTTAGATGCAATAAAAGGATTAGATCTTGGGACTATCTGCGGTGTGGACAACATCACATGATGTCCTCATTATCGTTTTTTAATTTAAAAAAATTTCGACTAATTTTACATAAAAATACATTATAAATTTAAAAAAACAAAGCTATATTGTTTTTTAGTTCGAAAGTTACACTCGTTTGCGATAATTTCTTAGATTTTTGGACTGCAACGAACATGTTAAAAGATTGTTTCAAAAAAGGTTGTAGAGAATATTAATATTTACAGCATTAAAATTTATATATTGTGACATATCTGGAAGGGATGTTTTTCCTACTTCAATTGTTTTTCGAATTGAGGACTTTCGAGACCGACTATGGCAGAATTAAATTCTAGGCAATGAGGGAAAGCACGCGGTTGCAAGTCAACCTTCCCTCACGGTCAGGTGGAGGAGGTATTCAGGGTTCTGAGCGGAGGAGGGTTCAAAGGTCTTTTCAAGGAACTCGTAGTCCGAGCAAAGCACATTCCTACCAACCGAAACTTTTGTAAATTTTTCGTATGTTAAGAAGGATAGCCTCTTTCCTTGCGCAACAGAAATTGCACTGATTACATGCCTGCACCTTCGATAAATGCTCGAGAAACCACAAATCAACGTTGTTCTTGGAGACTTGGCCACCTCCAGTCCATTCGATTGATAATTTGAAATCCCCCCAAAGAATTATTTGCTTATTGGGTAAGGGAAAGAAAGTGAGATTCAATTCCACTATTTGGAGGACGGTAGGAAATGTGAATAAGTGTTTTAATTCCCGAGGATGTTATTTTAGCCCATTCAATTTCATAGTTAATTTGGAGATTGGGTCTAGCTTTCAATTGTAAACTTTTTTTATGGCTTATTGTAAGAGGACACCGCCATCTCTAGAACCTTGGTCGCGATGATAACTAACATTTAATAAGAGTCCCAAGAGAAAATCAAATACCTTTAATAAAAAAAAATTAATATCATATGCCGGGACTCGAACTCCAGATCCTCCTATCTAGGAATACGAGACTTGTGCTCAGACGAGTGTGGCCACTTATGCTGCGCAAGTGCTAGAGTGGAAAACTGTTACCATAGCGATTAAGTAAAGCATAGCTTAAAACAGTCTGCTTTACATCAATTCTAAATTACCTTATTATTCCTGATATCCATAACAATACAGAGTTATGAAGTGGTTTATAATACCACCAGACATGCAATGCGTTCACAGCATGTGTTTGGAGCTAAGGAAATGGCAGATGATTTGCTTGACTTCAAAATTTCTCATACCTGTGATTTTGCAGGGTGTCGGATAGGTAATCCCGCATAGCTCTTGCATTAATAATAATTAATAGAATATTTGGACTGGATCAACCAAACAGGGGTGGTACAATTACAAATTAAACTCTTTCAGTAATTATGGATTTGGAAGGAATTGGCTGAACGAATTTCAACTAAATTTTGTATATAAGATTTGTACAACCTACCATAATGAAATAATGATGTTTAAAGTGGAGCTAAAGAGCAGGGCTACAAGCATAAAAAGTAAAATAATATTTCTTTTGCATGTATTTCTAGATAACTGATCGCATGGATTTTATCCAAATATGGTACTGGCGATCCCCGATATACGTCGGGGTTAGGGACCAGAAAGTCACGAAGTAAAGCTAAACAATGTATATCGGGGAATTTTTCCACATAAGAATACATGTAAATACAGGAATAAATGGACCGTAAGAGCGCTTGCATCGCCAATGCAATGCACACCGAAACAGTTTCTACCATAAGAAATAATGTTATAAGATAGAGATAGAGACCATGTCCTTAAATCATTTTCCTTTTTTATAACATAAACTATAATCATTATATTTTTGAACAGTGACATACACAAAAAACATTTTAGTGTAAAAAGCCTCAAAATTTATATACATAGAATTTAATCCTAACCTAATTATTGTTTCTTACCTTGAGGAGTGGATAAGTTGTGTATGATTGTGAGCGGAGAAGGTGTTCGGAGAGAAGGTGGTGGTGGTGGTGGACGATGGTGATGATGGAGAGAGGGAGGGAGAAAGAAAAAGTGGGAGAAAGAGAGAGTGAGAGAAAATGAGAAGGAAAGACGAAAAGGATGAGGAAGAGAGGGAAAGAGAGAGGATTAGACAAAGGAAGAAGATGAGGATGGAGGATCATCAACTGCCATCTCATCATCACTACTGTCATTGTCAGTTGTTTGCTGAGTGCACGCACGCCTTAGTGAAAATGATTTCTTAAATTCTGGGTGACGTGCAGCGCTCGCATCGGCCCTGTCGCATGAGTGAAAACCAGCCTTTACAACAGGGGTGGGCAAACTGGCCTACGGGCCATAGGTGGTCCGCAAAGGAATGTGCTGGCCCGTGAGAGGTCTTTTTGAAGTTTACTCTTAACAAATTATTGGTAAATAAATTCATTTTTCTTAAGCTAAACTAGTCTGATATTTAAGTGGGTTAAGTTTGGATAACATCTACAGTATTTTGCATCTAAGACCTCAGATTTATATCAGACAGTGGGTACATAGACTGTCCTGAGCTATTTCTGGTGGCTCGCCTAATTGTTAGCAACTGCATAGGTTGCCCACCACTTGAAAAGTTTGCCCACCCCTGCTTTAGAAGTTAAAAATCAGTTTTGCTGAAACCGACGCAAACGACATAAGAGCAGGAAACTTTCACGTCGAGTTTCTCAAGTAATCAATAACATAAGTGCAAAAGGACGTATACTGGGGCGACGTATATTGGGGACTGGGTGTATATGTAATCTTCATATAAATAAATAACCAAAATAGCATATTTCAACCAGGTCGAGTACACAGGGCTACACAGTATCAAGACTAGTATGTTTTCCTGTAACTATGAATTTCATAGGTATTGGCTGAACCGATTTCAAAAAGAAATTTTGTAGGGTGAGTATAGAATGGCAAACACTGCAGTTTTTGTGTAAAAATTTATAAATCTTTACTGAAAAATTTTCCTGATCGCCTTGACAAGAGAGTTTATGCAGTGTTGCAAATATTGACTGGTTTATTTGCAACACGATCTTTAAGCCCAGAGTTAAAAAAACACTGAAGAAATAAACCGCACTGCCGCATGAAAATTCAGCGTTACTGAAGCGAACGCACGATGTTTTAAAATATTGAAATCAAAACTGAAGAGCGTGATACTTATGAGGGGAAAGAATTCATGTGCCCAAGGAAAGACGCTTTTAAAACTAGTTTGAATATATTTTGTGTAAATTGGAAGCTCTATTGCAGGGGAAGGGGAGGTGGATGTCTTATATTCAGGTAAAAACATTATGTTCCGACAAGAGGAACTATTTTCATTTTAAGTAAACGGTATCTAACAATAATAAAAGGCTACTTCTGTCCCTTGGTCCCTTTGTGGCTTCTTCTGTCACACTATAAAAATGCGAATAACTCGATAATGGAAGGAGGTTCATTTTTTATATTTGGCAGGAATGATCGATTCACATATTGTAAGATGATGACGAAAAGAAATCTCAAAAAAAGATCTAGGTTTGACTCCAAGGTAGGTCTTTCCATTTCTCATATGATAACACATAAAAATCGACTTTTTGACTTGCAGGCTTTTATTCTTTTTGAGATCTAAATTAGAAAGAATTAACCTATGATATTTGGATCTAGCCCATTTTAAAGAAAAAGCTATGATGTTTCATATTCTGTTCATCCTTTTCCACCTACAGTTCGAAATTCCTCATGTTAAACTTTTAATTCACATATTTTGGTGAAATCTCGCCATTTAATGGGATGTTGCCAGGCCAACCTATTACATTGTTAAACCTTGAAATTCTATTGTTATTTCAATCCTTATGGGTGAAAGCATGCTTTGCATGCTCTTACAATTAGTACGAGAGAGAGAGAGAAGGAGAGAGAAATTCTTTTCATAGCAACCAATGTAGACAACATTTATGAGAAGGAATAAATTTGAATGGAGAACATTAATCATTTGCATTTTAAAATTAGGTACTTAGAATCATCGTAGGAGTTCAAAAGTTGAAACAACGAACGCCTAAAAGGACGAATGTTTCTTTTCTTGCCATCCAAAGAAACTCGAGGTATATTTATGTTCATTTTTTATTTCACAAAAAATTTTCCCGTTGAATTTCATTAGTAACATAGTATAAAAAGTAACATATGAGCTAAACTAAAAACCGATCATAACTTATAAATCATATGGTCGCAGAAATGATCAAAATGTGATTTTGAATTGATTTAGGGAATATTTGTGAAAATGTCAACCCAAATGTAGAGCTCTGAAATATAAAAAATAAATACGTGGGAAATATTCTAATTAATTAGTTTGAACATTTTTTACTTTACCAGCATAAACAATTGCAGATATTCTGCTCCGTTCATGAGGTGGAGTCCATCTTGCAATCATGACATGCATAGCTGGAAGTGTAACCCCCTGTAAAGCGTGAAAAATATGGTTTAGAAAGTAAGACTATGCAGAAACAAGTATTGGATGACAATAAATAAAAAAAATTATTACCGTATATTGTGGCATATAAGTCAAAATTTAAAGCTTTAAAAATTCTTTTTAAAAAATAGGGTCGGATTATAGGCCAAGTATATAAAAATAAGAAATATATTCCAGCAAAGCAAAATTAAAGATTGTTATAGTATTAGATGCCAGTTTGAATAAATGTTAACATAATCGCAATAGATATTGAAGAATAATATTAGGTGAGCAAACTTAACCCACTTAAATATCAGACTAGTTTAGGTTAAGAAAAATGAATTTATTTACCAATAATTTGTTAAGAGTAAACTTCAAAAAGACCTCTCACGGGCCACAGCACATTCCTTTGCGGACCACCTATGGCCCGTAGGCCACAGTTTGCCCCCACCTGTTGTAAAGGTTGGTTTTCACTCATGCGACAGGGCCGATGCGAGCGCTGCACATCACCCAGAATTTAAGGAATCATTTTCACTAAGGCGTGCGTGCACTCAGCAAACAACTGACAATGACAGTAGTGATGATGAGATGGCAGTTGATGATCCTCCATCCTCATCTTCTTCCTTTGTCTAATCCTCTCTCTTTCCCTCTCTTCCTCATCCTTTTCGTCTTTCCTTCTCATTTTCTCTCACTCTCTCTTTCTCCCACTTTTTCTTTCTCCCTCCCTCTCTCCATCATCACCATCGTCCACCACCACCACCACCTTCTCTCCGAACACCTTCTCCGCTCACAATCATACACAACTTATCCACTCCTCAAGGTAAGAAACAATAATTAGGTTAGGATTAAATTCTATGTATATAAATTTTGAGGCTTTTTACACTAAAATGCATAAATGTCGTAAGAAACAAAGCTGTTGCAAATGAGCTTAACAAAAATAACTATAATTTGAAAGTTGTTAATTTTAAAACAAGAGATTGTCCAACTAAGGCATCACTGTAATACACACTGCAGTCTGATTGATCTTGTAGAATCTTACAATCTCTAAGGCTTCGGTGACGTTACACTGGATGCACTGTCGTGCATTTAGTCAGTCAAGTATACGTAACACTTTTTGTCTGATCACTTTGTGGATATATTAAGTAACCACAAAGTGGTCAGATAAAGTATTAAATTTACAGCGTATATGAGTCTTAAATCAAAGAGCAACACATCTGGTCATCCCTATCTTTGATGTGCAAACAAATATCACGCTAGAGTTATCTAGTGGGGAATATTGATTCTAGTTTTGAGACGCTGCGGTTCTAAACAACATAGAGTTCATTACGTATTCTGTGCTCTAAACTGCCACACCGGAGCCATTTAGCAAAGAAAAGTCATACTAAAAGATTCCAATGAACAATCCCCCTATCTCTTTGAACCTGCGCTTAATTTTCCCTTCGATAATTCGATTTTTGGAACCAACTACTTTACATAATGACAGTAACCCAAAAACTGGGACAACTGGGCACTAGACAGAAAACTGAGACATCTGGACACCCTATATATAGGGGGCGCTAAATCGGAGTTTGACTGTAAACTCATACGTCACAATATACGGTAATGTCATTTTTTTCTTAATTACCAACAAATTGTTTAACAGCTTACAATTTTATTAAAGTTTTTAATAGTACCTATAAAATAACTAAGCTAATATACAAGATTGAATCTAAATGTTAGAAAATCACAATTCATATACAAGAGCTTCATTTAAAAACATTAATTTTGGTAGTTTCTACTACCTGAAAAGGAATTCCCTTTTGTTCAACAAGTACTATAGAATAAGCACATTTCTTTCTCATATGTTTTCTACAGATATCTAATAAAAACTATTTTTAAATGAGATATTTTAAAAGTCAACTTTCATTATTGCTGGCACAGCTTAATTATTTCATGATACACGCCCATTCCACTGCATCATATTTTTACAGGCACAGTACGAGTGACGAAGCAGGAGGGTCAAAAAATAATCCGTTAGAAAAGAGTACATGGCAAATTTTAAAAAATTGATCAGATAGATTTCGAATGGTTCAAGAATTCTCACTTCCTAATGTTAACTTGCATGTTATTTTATGTTGAAAATTTCTTCTCAAAACAGCAATACTAACATGTTCTCCTTTCTTCTAGAGAAAGTGATAAAATTGAAAGTGAAATTAATCGCTTGTCTTGAAGGAACTGTTTTGTGAGATGCACAATGATATAAAATGATAAAATACTCACCCCACCAAATCCCTCAAAAACTCGGACCACAAGGACGGCAATGTAGCTAAGATTTGCAGCAACCGGGGTCAAAAGTGTGAAAATAACATTGATGACCACGGCTCCCCACATCACCCATTTTGCACTGAACAGTTCAGATATGCGACCACCAGGGAATTGTGTGAGTAAATAGCCCCAGAAATATGAACCAAGCACAAGCCCTTGAATTGGCTCGCTCCACACAAATGGACCATCCTGTAAAGCAAATGATTTTGATTAGATTTGATTTTTAATAGTATCTAATTTTCATTATCATATTAATATTACAAGAGTTCCCGTCATTCTGTTTGTCATGCACAATTATTGATTCTAGTTCCACCAATCACATTTAAGCTTCATGATCTGTAAACTGATGGAATGAAATGATCGTAAGATCCTATGCATAAAGGTATATGCTGTACAATTGGGCATAATTTTGAAACGAGAAAAAATTTTGCTATGACTGAGAATCGAACCCAGATCCTCCACTTGCCGGGTGGATATTTTACCGCTAATAAAATAGTATACAATAGTTCAGTGGAAGAATATCCACCCGGCAAGTGGAAGACCCGGATTCGAATCTAGGCCATAACAGAATTTTTTCTTGTTTCAAAGTTATTCCCAATTCATGAGCCGTGATACGATATCAACTGCAAACGTAGTACTAAATTAGTACTAATGTAAGTGTCAATCAATAAAATAATGTGTAAATTATATTTTAAAATAAAATTGAACCCAACTATTCAACTAACCAATAGAGGTAGGTATCCAAATCGATACATTGTAGAGGTATTGTTGACAAAGACAGATGTAGTGCTACATTTTAAGTTTAAACAATGATAACCTTAGAATGCATACAGGGTGTTGCCGCACCCCACGTTTTAAAAATTGCATGTACTGGGTAGTAGCGTTCATGCATGTGCATAACTGTCCATGTATTTTCCTCCCCCAGCCTACATGCTACAGTCACAGCCTCAACTTGAAGCTAGCTGACTGTGTTTCTGTACGAGCGAAACTCTTGGGGTGTCGAAGCACCCCATATGCGTTCATGTTAGTAGATTTTAGTAACTCGTTCATTTAATTTTGCATTTTTGTACGAGTTTTACGAAATGTACATTCATGAAGATGGCATCATTTCATTTAAGGAGTGTCATTAGTTTGCCTATTAGTGTTTAACCATGGCTTTTCCAGCGGATAGCCTTTCATTTGAAGAAAGAATCCAAGCAGCTCTATTTGAGGCAGACACTGAGAATGATGACTACATCAGTGTAGTCATCATTCTCAGTGGATTCTGGGTCTGATGATACTGTAGAAATACAGCCTGAGGTTGACAGTGAATTGAGTTCTGGAGAGGTCAGTGAAGAAGAGTAAGTAGACATACAACCAACAAGAACAGGTGTAATTACTGGAAAGAATGGCTACTGATGGGTTGCAGAACCTGCCAAACATCGTGGACATACTGCATCTAAAAACAGAGCTGAGGATTCCAGGTTGTAAAGGAGAAGCCAAAGAGATTAAAACACAACTCCAAGCATGGAATCTCCTTATTAATGAAGAGATTATTGATAAATTGTGAAATATACGAATCATGAGAAAAATATATAAAGGAAGAACTATTCAGACTCCACAAACTACTGCCAAGAAACTGATTCAGTTGAAATCCGTGCTCTGATAGGACTGTTGTACATGTCAGGAACTTTCATGCAAGGAAAAGTCAACACAACTGAAATATGGTCCATACATGGCCCGCCTATATACCAGGCAATAATGGGCTAGAGCCAGTTCAGATATCTGATAAACTGCATTAGTTAATGGTTTCAGGCATCACTTGGTGGAATTTCTTCATAATGTAAAATAAAGAGACTTGTTGTAATTCCACATAAATTTATTTAAAACGACCTAGGTTTCGTTGCATTGCAACATCGTCAGGTGAATAAATTCAAAGCCTGCAGCAATTTATAGTAATAGGTACAATGGGTGGGTGGAGATCGAATTAAAAAACCTTTTATGCCATACTAAAGACAAAATTAAAAATTTGGAAAAAAGTGGAAGTTACAAATTACATTGTGGAGATTGTCCTGCGGTTTATATAGGACAAACAGGACGAAAATTCAAATACACAATCAAAGAACATCATTCCTGCTTCATAAACAGTAAAACAACCTCTCTCTTTGCCAAACATCTATTAGAACATGGACACAGCATCGACTTTATTCCCAAAATCCTGCATTATGAAAGAAAGGGCTTGATATTCTGGAACAATTTGAAATTATACAGTGTGTGGCTTCAAAAAACTGTGAAGTTTTAAATGATATTTTGTATCCTTTTCATTCTCCACTTCTAAACCTCCCACTAATCTAATTATTCCTACCAATTATCCCCAATGTCTTCTCATTATCCAACTTACTGGTCATCACTAAGTTCAACCGTTTTCTCCCCCTCCCCTTCCCACGAACATACGTTCACTCCTTTCCTCCAATGGTGTTCACTCCACAATTCCTTTCTTTATTCTCCCCAACCCACCCTCCCCCACTCACTCATTGTTCCTATTACTATAAATTGCTGCCGGCTTTGAATTTATTCACCTGACGATGTTGCATTGCAACGAAACCTAGGTCGTTTTAAACAAATTTATGTGGAATTACAACAAGTCTCTTTATTTTACAAACTGCATTAGGTTTGATGACGAGACACACAAAAATCGGCAGGACAAATTCGCATCATTAAGAGAAATCTGGGATATCTTTATCTCCAATTGTGCAAAATATTATAATGCACAAGAATACTGCACCATTGATGAGCAGCTGCTCAATTTTAGGGGTAAATGTCCCTTTCGTGTTTACATTGCTTCAAAACCAGACAAATATCGCCTATAAATAATTACTGTTTGTCAGCAGGACCTACTACATGATACATAAATATTCAATGTTCAAATAAAATGAGTTATTGCAGAATAAATTGTACCAAAATCATAATGGGATGCGCAGAGTCCCTGAATGCAGTAACAGCTGTCAAAAATGCATATGCAGTCTAGGGTTAATAATTTAAAAAAAGATTTTGAGTACTTCTGAGTTACGTTTTGTTAGGGTAAAACTGGAAGTTTTCTTTCATTTTTTATAAATAAAAAATAGATTGAAAACTAATTAAAATCAATATTTATATCATATTGCTTCATTTGATAAATTTCTGCATTACAAACTGTTTTTGTTACTTATATAGGTAAAATTTAAAAAATTGATCTTTTTCAATATGCAAAAAAATTTTGATTTTAACAACCAATGTAAAAAAGCCACGTAAAGTGGGGCCACGCGATTGAGGTCGTGTTAGGGGCACAGAGGCAGAGCCCAGAGTTAGCTTTTAAGATCCAAGAAAAAGAATATTTAAAATCATATGTAAAATCATAATTGTTGAAATTGGCTTCATAGAAATCCCGGATATGAAATGAAAAACTATCCATGAAACGGAGTAAGAAAGACTAGTGAGATTAAGGAGTCATAAAGAATACTATGAGAAAAGAATGGGAAACATCGGAGCAGAGAAAGAATAGACTGGAACGAATAAAAAACAAGGCATGGACAGGAAGAGAAAATAAAAATAAAAAAAGCATCTAAAACGATTAGAAAAGTTCAGAGTAAGTTATGAATTTAGTTTTAATAAAGAAACCAAGGAACAACTAGAAGAACATTTCGATAAGCTGAGGAAAAATTAGTCACGACATTTGGCAAACGAAACCGAAGGGGCATGAGGTAAACATCTAAATAAGATTAAATCGATCTCTACATCTTAACAATTAAATTTTTACTGACAAATATGGCAGTTTTACTACTGACATTCACAAATAAACCGATCAAATTTGTTGTGTTTGTAAGAAACTGTTTTCAATTCCTGTGTAGCTACTTCTCATTATTGGTTTTAAGGAACAATAACAGAGTTTATTTGCCAAACGTATTGTCACTTGAGCTTGTAGAGCCAGACAAACTTTTGTTATGCAACCAGTGTAAAGCATTTTACCAAATTAATCGAAAAGAATGCCCTTCAAGAGATTACTTGAACAATACGGATCCTGGAATTATACCAGATGAACTATTAAGCTTGTCAGCCATAGAAAAATGCTTGATTTCCTATATAAATCTTTTTATACAAATTATGGCAGATTTGGACAATATGGTTCAATATTAGCTACAATATAATTTTTGTTGAATAGTAATGTTTAATGCAAATTCATACAACAATTTGATCTCATTGTATTAATTATAAATTAATTTCACTAATAAGTATAAAATAAAAATATATAAAAAACTATTTTAATTTACAGTTTTTTATAAAGCACACTGAAAAGTATAAAATAAATTTTTGGGTCCCAGAAAATATCTGGGTCTTAAGGAAAATTTTCATTAGATATAATCATGAATCTTTTTTAAAAAAGATGTATGGCATAATATGTTGATTAAACAAAAAATATTCAGACTATTTATAATATTGTGAATAATTTAATCAACATATGCCATACATATTTTTTCAAAGAGATTCATGATTACCATATATACTCATGTATAAGTCGATCTCGTGTATAGGTCGACCCCTGACTTTTTCATAAAAATTTTTGCTTTTTTGTATTTCTTGTGTATAAGTTGACTCCAGATTTTCAGGTGTAGTAGAACGAATTTTTTGTATTCAATACGTGTTGATCCATTAAGTTCCCTTTAGTCCGATATAACTACGTTTTGTCAAAGTAGCAGTGAAGCAGTCTGATATCTCCTCCAGTACCACTGCTTAACATCAAAGTCGTAACATTGTATTTGCCTTTTTAATAGATCGAATGACTCTAGATCCTCTGGATAGACTTCAGATTTCGTCCCAGCCTTCATTCAGAAGCTATCTTTGTAAAGAACAGGTAACAAAACTGGCATTGGACCGCTGAGGATAGGTGACGCAGAAATTGACGATAAAGATGACCTACTTGGTCCTAGGAAATCCATTTCTCATGTTTTTGGATGAGGAATGAAGGAACCTACACCTCGGAAAGCGCAAGTTTCATACATTGAACAGTTGAGCAGCTTAATTTTAAGAAAGAGAAATGTAATGATTATGCTAATTATTGTTTATGATGGTAATTATATTTGACAAAATTCTAGTTTACAAAAATATCTATTTACAAAAATATATATTTATGTTTGTCTTATGTTTTTCCACCTTTCCTCCTGGCAGTTCCATTTCTTGTCACTTTCTCTGCATCGCCATCGCTAGCATCACCTTGTTTACCTTTGCCCAGGATATGTGCACAGTACCAAAATTTTTATACCACAAATACTTCTGCAGATACTAATTTAATCTGCGACACATAGAGGTAGGCATTGCCTTTCCGCGAATCATCGATTAGGTGTTTCTTTGTTTACATGTTACGGAGTTACCATATTGCGCATGTCTTGCTGCAGGATTTCTGTCTTGCTACCGTCATGTTACCAAACGTTTGGTTTATCAAAATTGTTTAATTATTTGCAAAGCATCAAAGATCAACTTAGAATCACCAAATTATATAGTAAGTTATTCTTTCATATACATTGGTATTTAAATATTCGATAGTCATTGATACAGTTAAAGTACAACAAGAGTGTAAATTCCATCAAATTTCAATAACCCCAGGGCAAATAACGTCATGGGTTTAAACCTATTGAAAATATTTCTTGTGTTTAAGTCGATCCCTGAGTTTTTTGCAAAAAATTTGGTCTAAAAACCTCGACCTATACACGAGTATACATGGTATATCTAATGAAAATTTTCCTTCAGATCCAGATATTTTCTGGGACCCAAAAATTTATTTTATACTTTTCAGTGTACTTCATAAAAAAGTATAAATTTAAAAAGTTTTTTATATATTTTTATTTGAACTTTTAAAGCTATCGGGCCATAATATTCTTGTAAGGTAACTTGACCCAATATAGCCTAATTGCGGTATCGAACGTACTACATGACCAAATTGATAGATGGTGGTTGCAATATATCGGTAGACTGCTAACAACAACAACATACCTTGACGCTTTCCCTTGCGGGGTAAGCTTTGTGAATTTACCTGGAAACCACTGAGGTCTCTATTTCTGGCCACACTAATTTTTGTTAACGTCTTTCCCCACACACCCACTTTGTCAACAATGCAAGTATACAACATACTGGTATACTCAGCCGGATCCCTTGAAAAATTACGGGACTGGATACTGTAGACCCCCTCCCCCCCCTCTCATTAAGCCTGTCTTTAACTAGGTTCTATGTAGTATATCTTGAAAAAAAACCTAAGAATAGTACTATCGTTGGCTTCCTCATGGCTGTAGGAAGGAGAAAAATTTTTGATGCCCTGATTCTTTTCGTTAAGAATATTTTTATAATAAACTATAACCCCACATGACGCTGATGCGATGGATTCATTAATGGATGTTTAGACACAGATACAGTGACATAATTTTATAGTTTTCCAACTACATCCAATCTAAAATTAAAATATAGTTATTCTGGCATACTATTTCAATTCTCTGTGAAATGAAACATTAAACAGCTGCCAAAATAATTTATATAATGCCTCACCATCACTTGAATTTTTGTTCGATAGTATGCATCATAATCAAAATATCAAAGGCTATACTATTGTACTTAATGAGTTATTATCCTCATACCTTTACATTTATTCATTTTTATTTACTTAATTACGATTTTGTGTTATTTTAATGACCATGAGATGAAGACCATATTTAAAACGTTTTACCTGATAAAATTTTTAGTCAAGAAAATGTATTCTCCAACTACATACATATCTATTAGAAAAAGAATTTTGCTTATAATATCTTCTCAGTTTTCAGGAACGCATTAGCCACGCTAAGATATATAGTCCCCCAAAAAGTTATCTAACATAAGAATAACAGTTGAAAGTGGCACAGAAGCTTAAGCTATATATCCGACCAATAGGAAAGAAACACACATTAAAGCACGAGATGTAAGGTAACTCGAGCCAATATGGCCTATCTAAGCTTTATTAATTTTTTAAGCATCTTCCCCAAATGCTGAAAGTAAAATTAACATACTGTACTCTTAGAGAGTTTATTTAAGTAAACAGAAAAAATGTTACAACCATAATGCTTCAACATGGAATTACTGGTTAGCATTTTTGCAAAACCTTGTTGTTAGGCCATATTAGGAACATATGATCTTAATATGGCCTATTGGGTTACTGTTCAAAATATAAGAGAACAAGAATCTGAAATATTTATCAAATACTTGTATTTGGAACAATTTTTGAAACGAGAAAAAAGTCTGCTATGACCGGGAATTGAACCCGGGTCTTCCACTTGCCGGGCGGATATTCTACCTCTGAACTATCGTAGCAGAACATTTTCTCTCATTTCTGAACACGGATGTTTTCCTTGGTGGGACGGGAATTTCTCGTTTCAAAAATTGTTCCAACTTTCACAGCTTATGCCTGTCTGCATAGGATCTTCGGATCATATCATTCCATCAATTTCATGTTTGGCAATCTCACCATTTGAGAGGTAGGAGTTTCTTTCAATGATTCTCTTCGAGGACATCTGTTGGGGCAGTTTGATACTAGCTTGGCTAGTTCCCGTCCCACCAAGGAAAACATCCGTGTTCAGAAACAAGAGAAAATGTTCTGCTACGATAGTTCAGAGGTAGAATATCCGCCCGGCAAGTGGAAGACCCGGGTTCAATTCCCGGTCATAGCAGACTTTTTTCTCGTTTCAAAAATTGTTCCAACTTTCACAGCTTATGCCTGTCTGCATAGGATCTTCGGATCATATCATTCCATCAATTTCAAATACTTGTATCATAATTCTAATGCTTGATTGCTCAAAAATGGTTACAATAAATTGTCAGTAGGCAAAAATAACTAAAAAATGAGAGATTAAAAGTCAAGATTCTAATTTTACAAAGGTAAAAATCATAAATTTGTACAACCAAAGATTTAGACATATGAGGTCAAAATTTAATTTAAATTAAGAAATGAACAACAAAATGAGATCTGAAATCATTCAAAAAATTCATTATCATTATTGAAGGCTCACAAAATGGGCCACATGGCCTACATAGGCCATAATGGAAAGACTAGTAAAACATATTCCATCTATAGGGGATGGAACAATTGTGGGAATAGGAAAGTGGTCGCACATAGTTGAACTTGTGGAATTCACCAAGAATTTGCATCCAATATTAGCTTTTTCTAAGATAATACCATCTCATTTAAACCCGAAATGGAAAGAGAAAATGTCAGTGAAGTTGGCGGCACTGATTTTCAGTAAGGAAATAGCTTCTAGTATGCTATCATATGGGTTACTACGTAAGTAACATGTAAATTGCTACTGAAAATTTACTTTTTTCCATATGTAATGTTGTTAACACCTTTGGGAAAGAGTAAATAATTAATTTCCTGAAATTTATTTCCTTCATTTCAGAATTATTGCCTCATGATGCTTGTGTTATGTCAGAATTTATTGATTTTGTGTACCAAGTATTCAATAGCCTTAATGGGAGTGATCGTAATGATCCGGAGGATTTTAATAGCTGTTTGACCAACCATAGCCCTTATCTACAATTTTGGAAGGAAGCTATAAAGAAAATTAATTCCTGGATTTTTGTGGATGATGTATTAGATGAAGGAGTTCTGGACAATTTAGGCCACCCCATAATAAATCGTACTTCCAGGCCCCCATTTCAGAATGGTTGGATAAAAACCATTAAGGCAAATAAATGCTTTGGGAGGAATTAAAGAAATTTGGTTTTGCTAAGCTGGAACCTAGGAGATTAAATCAGAATTCTCTAGAGAATTTCTTTGGAAGTTTCAGATTGCATTGTGGGGCTAACCACAATCCAAATGTCATGCAGTTTGCATCTGCTCTGCAGACATCATCCATTAAAGACATCTACTCTGGGTCAGTACGAGGAAATTGTAAGTCTGATGCTGATGCATACCTGACTGATCTTGAACAATTTATAGTGTCTACCACCAACTTCGAGGAAATGCAGCCTAAGAAATGAGAGCTGCAGAGGAATATTCAGGTTGTGAGATTTTAGAAGTTGATGACGATGTTGCCCTATCATGGTCAGCAGATTCGTTAACTGCAGGAGTTTTCTTTAACTCGATTTCATGTCGAGTTATTAGAAACATTTTGTCAGATAGCATGTGCCCTTCTTGCCTCTTCTCTGACAATCCATCCATTGTATGCCAAAGTTTTGGTTCACCTGATGAAGCAATAAGTGGGAAAATATACTATTCATAATATGTTCTATGTAGTAGAAACTTAATTGGATATTCTGATGTTCTAACTTGTTTCTTTTATTCTCTTATATTATTTGTCCAATTTTAAATATCAAATAAAATATTTGTATATGTTCAGCAGTGTAAGTGCCTAATGTATACCATAACAAGATTTTTCCTCAAATAAACCTCTACTTTTTTCCTTTCTATTATTACCCTTGCTTCCAAATATATGATTAAATGCTCAGAAGTGGTGGAGAATAACAAGAATGAAAATAATAAATAAAAATAAGATTTGAAAAATACAAGAAAATAGTAAAAATTAACTGATAAAAATAGATTGAATATATATATATATATATATATATATATATATACATGAAAGAATATCATGAAAAAAAATAAGGAAAAACTTCACGAACAGAATGACATTTGTTATCTAAAAACCACCCAACTATTCTTCAGCAGAGACACGGCTATTATTTTGTTAATCGTGTTTCGTAAATGCCATAGGGTAAGTGGAAGGGGGAATTTCCCTACCACACAGTTATGGTGTACCGCCAATTCGTCGCAAGGCAAATTCATTGCAAGACAAATTCGTCGCAAATTCAGGAACCATTGAGGAAATAGGAAATATATTTCTGTTATTTTCAATGTCACATACGCGACACACTTTTATGGGAATACCAAATTTTTATGAAATAAAAATAACTAAGTGAAAATGAAATATATCTTATCATTAAAAATTGCCTTACATAAGGCTTATAGATGAATTATGATTAATATGAGTAAATATATTTTGAGCGAATTTCATCAATGGAAGATATGGGACTGGTGTAATTCACATAGTTCTTCAATCTCACTATCAACATCACAAAGTGTCGACCGATTCTTTGACTTGATAGTTTTCAATGTTGAAAATGCTGTCCCACACAGGTATGAAGTGGAGAAGGGAAGTAAAATATCCAAAGCCTTATTTACGATTTCGGGATACTCATTTTTTAGAGAAATCCAAAAGGAATCAAAAGATGTCTTGAAATTTTTATTTAAGAGTTGAATCTGAAGAAATTTCGATTAATTCTTCTTTTTCTGCAAGTGTTAGGTCTGATGCGATGTTTAAATTATGTTCACCAGAAGCTCCAAACAGCGGAATAACCCATTAGATTCCATTTGTTGAAATAGAAGTATTTTGTCAAGCCCCCTTGAAGACTCTGTAAGTGTTCGAGTATATTTTTTATTAATTGTATTTTATGTTTTATTACCAACTTAGTTGAGAAATTAATTACAGATGGAAAAACTGATAAGTCATCATTCTCTATAGCAGATACCCACAACACAATTTTTTTCGAAAAACTATTAATTTTATCACTCGCTGATATTAAAGTTTCTTTTCGGCCCTGCATAATACAGTTCAAGGAATTAAGCTTATTGAAAATATTAGTGAGATAAGCCAACTCAGCACACCAAACATTACTTTTAAGTATTTCTGAATACTGCGGGTTTTCAATTTCGAAAAATGAAAATAGTTCATTTTTAAGTTCTATAACTTGGTACAATATTCTACCTCTTGAAACCCAACAAATTTCGGTGTGCAACAACAAAATTTTGTGTTCTGCACCCATTTCTTGGCACAGTCTTTCAAAAAGTCTGCATTTCATTGGACGAGGTTTTATGTAGTTGACCATATCTATTACTGTGTTAAGAACCTCTCTCAATCTAGTTCGGTCTGTGCTTTTTACCATAAGTGCTTCTCGATGTAGGAAGCAATGTGTAGTGATTACAGAGGGGTTTTCCTCTCGTGCGAAGCTTAGAAACCATTTTATATTCCCTGTCACTGCTGCCACACCATCAGAGCACATTTAAATACAATTACTCCTAAGCAAATCATTTTCCTGAAAGTAATTATTCACTACAGTGAATATATCTGCACCAGTTGTTTGTGTTTCTAACTCCCGACAAAATAAATATTGCTCAATTATTTCAGATCCTTCACCAAAGGAGATTAATTGGGCTTTACCAGATATATCAGTGCTTTCATCTAACTGTAAAGCAAACTTTTTATTTTTATGTAACATTCCGATAACATTTTCAATGTCCATAGACATTTCAGTAATTCGTCGATGAATTGTATTGTTTGACAGTGGCACATTTGAAATTTGCTCAGCAGCTTCAGAACCAAGTATCGCTGAAACGATTTCTTTACATGCTGGTAAAATCAGTTCCTCTCCGATATTATGAGCTTTCTTTTTCTGAGCAATTAATTCAGAAATTTTGAATGATGCTAAAAGAGCCTTGTCTGATAGCTTTAAGCATTTCTCCATCATTTCCGAAGATGCTTTTACTGAGTAACGGAGACGACGGAAGTAATCTGCCGACTTTCGGGCAACATTTTCATGGTTTTGCTCTAAATGTCTCTTTAACTTGCTGGGAACCATCGACTGATTTGACAAAGTAACACAACGCACAAGACATAGCGGTTTGGGATTGTCTTCCTTGCCAGTCCAAGAAAACCCAAAGTTTATATAATCTTCTTTGTACTTACGGTAATGCACTTTTGTTCCCTTTGATTTGGTAATCGTAACTGTTGTGTTGTTACTAACAGTACTGTTCATGGCATCATTCTCGCTCACGTGGAAAGTAGATGCACTACTCGCACTTTCTTCATCTTTCCTTGCCTTCTTTAATAAAAATTTATCCATGGGTAAAAATTAAAAAGAAAACTGAAGTAACTATGTAATTAAATGTCACAAACACTACAATAATTCGTAACTAGTGGTCTATCTGCATCCTGTGAGTGACAGAACCACAACTGAACTGAACGTGAAAGACTGTCTGCAGTGTGTCGTCGGCCGAAACGTCGAAAATAACCAACCAGAGCATAGCTTCCCTGTAACCGCGGACTAGGCTGAGAGCGATTCTCCCGCTAAACTACAATATTGCCGCGAAAGAGATTGAGAAGCTATTCCTCTGTAGCAGACATTGTTCTTGTTGGACTATAGACGAGCCAAGACGTGTGACCGAGCGGTTTTGCATGTTTCTGCCTTTTGTTAAAATTAAAAGATTATTATTAGTGACTCCTAGTGTTTTCAATATGTTAGAAGTTTATGAGTATGAGGTTATGCCGTTCAGTATTCGATATTGCCACGATAATTTTAGTGATTTAGCTAGTGAATTGCGTTATGGATAGTAAAAGAGAGTAAAATTTCTCGCGACACACCTAGCAACTACTCGCGACACACTGGTGTGTCGCGACACAGTTTGAGAAGCGCTGCTCTAAAGCACGAACGAAAGAGTACATTATGATTTAACTTGAGAACATTTTATTCATGTACCGTCTTTTTTGACGGGTTATGAATGATGCTTTTCTACAATTTTCAGTTCAGGAAATATTTAATTTACTCATAATTATAAAAAAATTCTGGAAGCATTTAAAAATAAACTAATAATTTTACATCAAAGTACAACAGCAATAATTGCTCAGACAATCATTTTGATTAATGATTTTTATACTAGAAAAATGTTCAGTGATGAAGCTTTTAATATATCTTGCTTGGTTTACTCTTTTAAAAGTTTTCCGAATTGTCATTCATAACGAATGGAAGATGCATGTGGGTACTTCTCGTATTTCGGACATTTTAGCACCTTTGTGTGAAAGAAGGTAGGGAAAGCTGGATATACCAGAGCGATAGAAAAATAATACCTCCGAACCCTCACGATACGTATTCGCATTGTTCTCCTCTCAGAAATGGTCACATAGAGGCAAAAGCTTTAGAGGAGTGGGCTGGGACTAGGGACGCTGCCCATCTAATTGCTATCTCTACTCTAGCGGGATTATTGAGCGGTTTGCAAAAACAAAATCATTGGTTAACATTGTATTCCTTTTCTTATGGACAAGTTGTAACTTATTTTCCTACCCAACACTGAAATTTTTTCCGAGCCAAAATTGTGAATTTTTACGCGAATAAAATTGTAAACGTACCGCATTGTTTCAGTTTTGCTTGTATTTTAAATTTTGATCGTTTCGTTTTCAAAATTACTTTAGCCAAAATTGTGACGTTTTTCCTAGCCAAAGTTGACTTTTTTCCTGCCCAAAAATTTGCCTTTTTTCCGAGCAACAATTATGACATTTTTACGCGAATAAATATGTAAACGTATGATATTGTTTCAGTTTTGTTTTTACATTGGATTTTGATTATTTCGTTTTGACAATTGCCTTAGCCAAAATTGTGACTCTTTTCCTAGCCAAAGTTATGACATTTTTCGAACACAACTCTGTCATTTTTATTCCTAGCGACAATTGTGACTTATTAACACGAATAAATATGTACTCGTATTGTGTTGTTTGTTTTGTTTATTAAAGTTTTATTGTTATATTGTGAAAATTTGCTCGCTTAAACTCAATAATATTAGAGTTCATAATTAATTATTATAAATAAATTTCTGAAAATCATCATTCCTAGTCCGAAATTGTGACTTTTTTCCTACCCAACATTGTGCCTTTCTTTTCGAGCAAATATTGTGACAATTTTACGCGAATTGATTTCTAAACGTATGGCACTGTTTCAGTTTCGCTTGTTTTTTAAATATTCATCGTTTCGTTTTCAAAATTACCTAAGACAAAATTGTGACTTTTTTCCTAATCCGAAATAGACTTTTTTCTTACCCAACACTGTGACTTTCTTTCCGAGCGACAATTGTGACTTTTTACGCGAATTAACATTTATACGTATGGCATTGTATCAGTGTCGGTGGTATTTCAAATTTTCATCGTTTCGTTAACTTATCGGTGAAAGCAGATCCGCTAGGAGGTCGCGGATTAACGTAATATCCTAGCGGATAGTTTAATAATAAAAAGGTACCAGCTGCCCGAAAACTGGAATTATCCGAAAACCGGACATTTTAAAAACCGAACAGGACATTACATTTATAAAACAAATTCAAGAAAAACCTATTTCAGTAAATCCCTAGGACATAAAACAACCGAAACTAAAAAAAACGCAATTAATGTATCGCAAAGAAATCTTCCTCTATCGTAAATCTTATCGTTCAGAGCTCGACGGCTAAAAGCCCTTGGCTGGTTATCTTACTTGTAAGCAGAGAATAAGAATAATTTAATACTAAATTAAACACTATTTTTCTATATCATATTTATCTTTTTCCATATGAGCCTTATTTGAAACTTCGTAGTTAGGCTATATATGTACATATATTTTGCCCAGAAATCGGAAAAAATCCAAAAAACCGGCTAAGTCCCAAGATTGACGTTTTTTTTGAATGTGTACTGTAAGTATGTAAATATAATTGATATAAAAATATATTAATGTATTTAATATAACAACGTTAATGGATGCAATTTAAATAAAATTTATAGAAAAAACGTTTCCTACGGTAATACTATAGAAGCGATATTTTTTATATAGCAAAATACAAAAATTACTATTCAATAGCCATCATTTGACAGAATTTTCAGGAAAACTGTTATCTACTCAGAAAGCTAAAATTTTGTCTCACTGACTAAAGGAAAATTCCTAAGCGGGGTTACACAAAATTAATTCTATCCTCACCCAGCGTCTCCCAAACTATGTGCCGCGGTACACTGGTGTGTCGCCAGTTGTTATCAGGTGTGCCGCGAATTTTTCCCAAAATTGTCTAAAAAATATATTTTATTTTGGAGTTGAGTAGTGTGAACGTGGCTTTTGCTGAGGATTTTTGATACTTATGAGAATGGACCTACTACATGGATTAGCCAAGTGATGAGCGAGAGATTCGTGTTCAATATTAAGTCCAAAGCATAAACACTAGGAGTATTGTACAAGTAAGTGCCGAAGTAATTATTCAATTCGAGAAAATTATAACATACAACATTTCAGGTTTAATTGAAATATAACGTATCAAATGATGGCACAAAGTGAGATAAAGTAAATTATGGTAGGGCATATTACGAGATTAATTGTTTACCTGGCAGATGAAATGGGTTTAGAAAAAGTTTGAAATTCATTAAGCAGCTCCATCTAACCCATTAACACAAAACATTTTAACACATTTGTGACCAAAGCGAGAAAGGTAGCATTATTCGTATATCACAAGAAATACATTTAACTGGGTTTCAATAAATAATAAACAAAATAATGCCAAAGAACGAGGACTTATCAAAGAAAAATATCAAAGCGAAACAAAAATATTACCTAAATAACACAGCTTACACATCTGAGTTGAGCGAACGCTAACATAAAAACTGCCTGAAACTACACGACGTAGCAAAACTCGCAAACAAAAGTTGAACGACAAACAAAACAATTTCATACTGACTCAAAACGGTCAAAGAAATCCGGGAAATCCTGGGGACAAAGTGCAAACATCGAGAAAATATAACGAGTGTAGGAGAATAGTACAATGTAAACAAAGCCAATCATACATTTGTCTCTCCAACCGCAACCGTTTTAAATTTAAAAGAAGAAGAGGAATTGGCTTAAATAAAAAATAACAGGAGTCTCCAAATTTATTTTGGAAAAAATAGCCTTTCAAGATTTTGGATAAGTGTAGCAAAAGATTATCCTAACATTTCACAAAGGGCTATTGATGTATTACTTCCGTTTTCAACTTCGTATTTTTGTGAATTGGGCTTTTCAGCCCTCACTGAAATAAAACAAAAAAGAGAGAACAAGTGGAACAAGAATTGCGAGTTTGTTTGTCAACAGTGAGGCCAAGGATTAAACATACTTATTTGTTCAAAGCATCAATCCCACATCTCGCACTGAGTCCTGATTAGTATTATTAGTTGAGTGATCATTTGTTTATATTATTATTAATAATTAATGTTTTCATTTCAGTATTATAGGTATATTTTTATTGTATTAAATTTATATACTACCTTTTTTACTTTTTCATTTTCTACTAAAAATCAAGAACGAAATAATACCCTTCGTTTTATCTTGAAATTTAGAAAAGAGCTACTCATTAAAATGGGACATTTGGGAAAATCGGAATTTTCTGCAGTAATCGGGAAATACATTGCCTTCTCATTTTATGCAGGAAGTAGATTTTTTTATTGTTTTTCACAGATAAGCAGACAATTATATTTCTACATTTTATTCAAAAATCCTTCTCAGAATATCTTTTTCTTTTTCATGAAGAAAATCAACAAAAGCTTCTGCTATAAATACTTTACTGAAAATAGAACAAATATTCCTTGGGATACTGTCGACCATTCAGTATCTGGGTCGATGAAACAGCCCTTTTTTTCTTTCTACCTTGTCCTTTTCGGTGTTATTTTTGTGAAAACTATGAAACTTTATGTCTGAACAATTTGACGCCAATTTATATGGCCTATAATTTATGTTTCATATCGTCTCTTACACAATTAAATTGAAGGCAGTGGCATAATTGAAGCCCACGTAGGCGGGAGGCCCAATCCAAGGAGGGGCCCAGTAGCCTTCTTAACTGAATAAGAGGAAAAAGGGGAAAATATTTTTGGTAATAAACTACCAAAATTGCCTTTAAATGTGCTAATTTCTTAAGTTATTTTAAAAAATTTCTCCACCTGACCCCCCCCCCCGATTTAATAAATATCATGTGTCTCCTATACATGGAAATTATAATTTATTGTGGTATCTACTTAATATAAATTACAGAACATCCAAAGGCGCCCTTAAGAAGCATTTGCAGGGGAGGGCCACTAGTTCTCAGTTACGTCACTGATTTAAGGTGTGCCGTACAAAAAATTGAAATGCTTAAGTGTGTCACGATCAAAAAAGTTTGGGAAACACTGCTCTAACCATAAGATTGATTAAATAAGCATTAAAATGATTTACGTAAGATTCTTCGAATACTTTTAACGGCAGTTTTACGACGTGAAAGATGGATGGGCATAAACACCCAGGGTCGCACTCGCCCGCCCGATCCATAGGTCATAAGAGAGCCGATTGAAAATGACCTTGCCTGCATACCAAAAGCGGTCTCACTCTGAATCAAGTCATTTAGAACTTATATACGTCCTAAAGCACACTGCCAGTAGCAGAGAGAAGATTTAAATCATATTAATAAATCACTGTCACTTTGCGAAACGGCCTGGGCTTGCCAATCAGCGGTCTACATCCTTCTGCTTGCTATTCACGCGAAAGAAATTTCTAATTAACTTCCTACATCCAACTCAGCCCTCAATGTCAGCGCTATATTTCCTGTTATATTATGGGAAAACAATTCAATGCCTGTCAATAACATTTAAAAGAGACGGAATCAAGTATTAAACTTAGGTGGAGACAAACCATCTACAAACCAAAATGGCACTTGAACTGAGAAGAATATCGGCAGTGATTGATTTATTATTTTCTTTTGTAAAATTGACATTTTTTTCTTCAACACCATGTATAATCAATGCAAATTTTCCTTCATTTTACTTTTCACAACGCTGGTATTACATCTTGACGCAATTATCAGGCCCTGAATATTTTTATACACTGAAATTACTACAATAATAAAATTTAATTGTTGTTTGTCTCTTTTTATTTAACACATGATCAAAACATTTTTGGAACGGAGTGTGTAAGAGAATTGTACATGGATTCCAATGGAGGAATCTATGGAAAACTTTCTCTGCCAGAGAGTCGAAAGGACCCCTCCATTAACACATTAAGTGCCTATTGCCATGAATTTAAAACGTCAAGATTTGAAATGCCGAATGAATTATGGCGATTATGGCTGACACTAGAATTAGGGCTGGATGAGGTAAGAGAGGAGGGAATTATACTTTTTGAGCCAGGAAGCCAGCAGAGAATAGTCCTGAATAAGGTTTGTGTGTCCAGTATAATAAAAAATTATTCCTTCTCGTTGTTAGGGATATTTTCTTCGACTCAATAGAATCTGTATGCAGTAACTTGATTTTTCGCGAACAGAATATTCATGAATTATGTGATAAAAATATTTAGCTGACACAGATTACATGTAAAATTACACCAAAGGAACATTAACATATATTCAAGTCAATCAGTGCTCGAGCAAAAATAATTATTCCCACCTACATTGAAGTCCTCAAAAAGTATTCGACTAACAATTAGTTAGCAAAAAAATCTATTCATATGTGTTTCTAACCATAAAAATTCAATTTCATGATCTGAAGTTGAAAGTAGCAATCCATAATACGATTTACAAGAGAAAAAATATGCGAAAACGGGTTTTCATTTTCAAATGTAAAGACACTGGCTCTCTAATGGAAGAGAAATGTACTTGGTAATGTTTAAGATACAGTAATTCCCCGAATAACCCAATAGTTACATTTGTGAAAACTTGCGCGCTAAGCGAAAACGTTTTAAGCGAGAACAATTTTCCCATTAAAAATAATGGAAAATGGGTGGATTGCGTTTTCGGCTGACATTTCATACCTTTATTTTATTTTATTATTGCTATTTTCATGTAAAGTATGTGTTTTCAAGTGTACAAATATGTGTTAGCATGCTTGTATGTATGTATGTATTAAGTAGTATTCAGTATTATCAATTTTTTATTTGCATTGATATCACGTTGCAAACGCTTTCCACTCATCATAAGGGATAATAATGTTAACAATAGAACAAAAATCACTAACAGCACAAAATGACTACATGTGTAGCTAGCATGCGCATTTGTAGCTTTCGTGATTGTTGTTTTACGCGCGAATCGTATAGTGCGTTCAGCAGGAGGGTGATTCAACGAAACTCTCTATCAAGTTCTCAGGCTCGAAGTTAAAATACTCCCACTGCCATACTGTGTGTGATTAAGTGCGTGAATGTATATATACGTATAAGTGTGCACAGTATATTATTCACCATTTAAGATTTTACACCAACTTACACCACTCCACGAAATAGCCCGCCACCCGATTTTTTGGGCGCTATTGCGGGGATGGGCGCTTTGTGCGAAAAATTGTTCCTAAAAAATAAATCGTGTTATTGCAAAAACACGCGTTATACGAGGAGTTACTGTATATTAACTTAAAATTCTGAACGAATAACTGCTTTACAAGTACGTATACAACGTAATATCATTGAATTTCTTAACATCTAAATGATGAAATGGCTCGAAAATATTCCTTCTCCCGTATTATTTGTCTAAATTAGATAATAAAACTATTTTGGTGCGAGCATGCACAGTCAACTCCTCAATTAACCTTTGATTTAACTGAAAATTTATCCATTATGGATGGAATGCGAAGATGGGGAGTAAGTTACAGCTTTAACAGCAATCGGTAGATGAGCCAAGTTCTTCAAAACACTCGGTAATACGTCGAAAGACCAAAGAACTTCGTGAAATTTTCCATTTATCCTTCTGTTGATAACATTAAAAAATTACAGAAATTGACCCATGTGTTAAACTTCGTAAAAGGCAAACTTCCGAAAAAATAGTTTTGAATTATACCTAATTTCATAACAGCAAATTTTTCCGTTTTTCTTTTCGCTTTTCTATTGGAAACGCGTCATTATTTCTATGATTTATTTGTAATATAAAACATGATTTGTTCTATTTTTATGAAGGGATTTTGTTTTTTAAAAGTATTTAAACAATTTTTCTTCATCGTCGAACCAATTGCGACCCATTTTATGCATTAACGTATGCTAAATATGTCATAAATTTCAAAGTTACGTTGGAGATTTTATCCAATTGGGTAAAATCGTTAGTCATTGAATTTAAAGATCTGTGCAATTATAATCCATGCTGAACTTCAAACTGTACGCAGAAGAAAATATGGGTATTATAACCTAAAATATTCCTCTTTTCTTAGTTCAAGGTATACTCTCCTCCGATATGATTTACTGCATACAGTCTATATTTTTATTAAATTGAAATGGAACGTTTTGATAACAGTTTCGTACATCAAATTCGACAATAAAATTTGAAGTAATTTTTATTTCAAAACAAGAAATTTCTGAGACTATAGTTGGTAAATTTGTCCTGCAAGAATTCATAACTCTCAGCATATAAGAAATTATACAAGTTTTAATTTAAGAATTTAGACGTAAATAAGTGGAATTAATATGAAATTTCGCGTGACTTATGCCAATTTCGAAGAATTAAGCATCAAGACATATGTGAAATTAAGTATGGATAATTTTTACTAGGAAAAATGTCGTCAGCTTTTTCTGAGACTAGTGCGGCAAATGAAATAAAAACTGTAATTACAGTCACGGAAATATTTTCCGGCGGTTTCATGTTCGTTTTGTTGTTAGTACGCAGAGCGGACAAGTGGAAGGACTCATGGACCGATCATATCCATTTATAACCGTGGTCCGCAACCTGATGCTCCCGAGTGCCGCCGAACTCATTTACTATCTAACCGAGCACTTCTACGATACTTAAAATCGCCTTTTCTAGCGCCAGTAATTTAATTCTCTCGCCTGTGTTCTTTCTAAACGTACGAAAGGACATGACTTTGACTATTGTTTGATTTTATTTATGATCATTACTATTTTTTTTACAAAAGTGTAGTGGTGTTCGGTGGATGTTCTAGAAAGGAAAACGTTGAGAACCCCTGCTTACTATTCTGAAACCCTTCAATAGATTTTCAAGTAATTCGCAACGTAGAACATAATTCCAAATTCACTGCGTATATGGCGCGTTTGAATCACGTACGTCAATCAGAGTTATTACCAGACGACAAAAAGTTTAAAACTGATTCTTGAATCCTTTGGAAGCTTTTCGAGAAACTTCTTTAATACTTTTATCGCAAAGCACAGATAAAATTTGTATCTTTCAATGACGTCACTCAATCAATGGGGATGCGTTACACCAAACTGTGGAATGGACTTTTTTATCACGAGTCCACAAGTACAAGGACGAACTTTTTCTTCTAAAAATATGGGTTAGACGATAGCTTTTTATGAAATGAATTTTTTAGAAGATAATGGGAATATTCATTACTGGTAGCAAATGATTTTACCAAATTTATTCGTTTTGTCATTAATTTATTCGTAACTTTTATGAATAAATCAAATCATAAATTACTGTCATAAATTTAATCACTTCAGGATCGTTTTCATGGATAATAAACCATGACGGATCCACAATTTAATGAGCTTCATTTAGTTTCGAGATGTCTAGAGAATTTTATTCAAGCTTTCAATGAGCAAAAATTTCCACTTCTGAAAATATTTAATTTTTCAGTCTTTTTCTAATTTCAGCAGATCATTCTATTGTCCGAATATACATATATTTACCCGAATATAAGATGAACTATATAAGGTAACTCTCCCTTTACCCGAGTTAATTTTTATTTAAAACTCTAAAAAAAATCCATCGAAACGTGAAGTGGATGGATAAATACGATTTAGGAAAAGGCTGAAAACCATTGTTTTCAACCTTTTCCATCTTGCGTCCCACCAAAAAACCATGGTCTCACCCTGATAAAAGCACCCACCTTTTCCAAGAAGAGGATTTTTACGTCAACTTCATTTCAGTATTATATTAACCATTAATGGAAATTTTAAGAACCCTAAATATTGCAGTTATTTTGTTGAGAAAAGGTTTTATAATAATTATCTTCGAAATTAGGCCATGCTAGACTAGTCATATACCGTTACTATTTTTTACATATTTATTTCTTTGTTCGTCTTATACGACCTCCAATCTTAGATTGAAAAAAAAAACAGAAAATCCTCGTCTAATAGTCGGGCAAATACAGTAATTTCAACATTTAATTCGCTCGACCAAATGCTTAGAAAAATAAACTTAGAAAATATTTTTCGCAAGGAAAGAAATCCTTGTCAAAATTACAGAAAAATCCCAATAAAATACGAGAAGAAAAGATAATTCGATTAAATAAAACTGAAAGGCATCCAATTTTCACTTAAACGTTAAGTGATCCAGACCAAAATTAATTTGAATAACATCTTTTCTCCACCAACATTTTATAAGACTTGTTTTCTTAAATGGTAAGCCTTACGTATTATGGTTTCCTTATTATAATTCTATTACTGATTCTGCCTATTCGGGTGTCGCATAATCAAAAATCCCTTTCTAAACTTCGCGACACTTACATCTTCAGATATTGACTTCAATCGTCCGGCCTTTAATGCAAAACAAACCGTAGCATTAAAATCATTTAAAGGTATTAATAAAGATGGAATAAAAGTGCTTGGACAGCCCAAGCAAGCATGGCATGGTATTCTAGCGAACGGCGGGTAATAGGCCTTGAGAACGAATATCTGCGTTATGGTTACAAGTGTCCGGGATATTGATTTTTAAATCTCTTTTGATGTTAAACCATGTGTCGAGATATTTTTTTCTCCTTCGAGTCTATTTTTAAACATCCTCGCCTCTTTTGACTATGTCCTTGGGATGAAAGTGAAAGGTTGACTAAGATGGTACGAAAGAAAACGCGATTTTACGATAAATTTACTTTCAATTACACCGTCTTTGTTTCCCTCCCCCGTTTGCCCTAGTGTGGATTCTATAAATAAAACACGCTCAAAGTAAACGTTGCCCAGTGGATTGGGTGCTGAACTTTTTTCATTTAACTGTTACGTTTCCACAAAAGCTAATAATATGGTAAATTTTAAAAACAAATTTTATTGTCAACTGTTCATTACCGTGCTAAAACGGTTGTTCTCATCGACTCCTTACACCTTTCATGTTGTTAATTAAATACCAAAGAATTAATTTTATCAGAAAAGGCGAATGAGTATGCTTAGCTTTAAAAAGGTAAGTCACCGCTATTCAAATGCATAAAACTATGCAATATAAAATATGCAATACTTAAAAAAAATCCAAGCGCTCACATTTCTGAAGTCACAAAAGACTGTGCTACGTTACCGGAATCTCATGAAGGATGTTCTTCAACCGCTGCGAATATTACGCATCACTAGCCTCGGAGAAAAGGGAGCGATCGTCGGTTACGTAAGTTGCCTAACGTGACCTTCCTCGCCTTGAGGATAATTTTATGCTCCTGAAGGAATACCATGCACAAATATTTCTCCAAATCTCATGCCGTGGCCTCAATTAGTATCGAATCCGGAAGCAGCGCCGCCGAGAAAAACGCATTATGTAGTCAACAGCGAAACATTATTTGCATATAAAGGAATGAGTTTTAGGTTTTTTTGAATTTCTAAATCGAAGGTCAATTTTCTAAGGGTAAATTTAAGTTTAACTGCAAATTTAACAATGTATGCGTTATAGGTTGCGAATGTTCAAGTATACATCAATGATTTGATTTGGTGTACTTCAATTTTTAGTCTGCATCCAACCAAGATAAGCAGACAAAATTGTATTCAGTGTCATTGGTAAGTAGAAAAATCTATTTCTTTGCTCCCATTTTCTTTCTATTTTCAATTCAAAATCTGTCCTCGGAATTTTTATATCGGATTTGCAATTTTCCATCTAATTTATGGTAATTTTCTGAACCAATGCGGCTAACCAACAAATTTTCTTCGGCGCGCTGGTCCAGAAATTTATAATTAAACATGTGCAAATCAATTTAGTGTTGCTGAATATGGGAATACAAATTTAAAACAAAATTCTCATCTATTTATCTGTTTCATTTTGAAATAATTCCATTTAAAAAAATGGCCCAGCAGAAAAAATGCTCGACTTCACGTCTTCATCATTTTGCTTTTAAATCATCTGTGTTCGAAAGGTTCATCTCAATCAGGAAAAAAATCAATCCAATAGCTTTGAAAAGTTGAAGAACTAAAGATATCGAAGAGGAAGTTTGTAGGAAAGACTCCTGCATTAGTTATTTCCCGTCAGTGTGGTTAAACATCGCTACGTAATGTAAAAACGTTTTGATGAAAGTGATAGAGCTAAATGAATACACTTCCAATCAACGGATAATTTTACAGTAGAATTATATCCGAATAAAGTTATCCGTAGTAAATGAGTGGAAATTGACGTTTCCAATTTACGTGTACAATTACCTAAGTTCTATAAATAATTCGATCATGGCTAATATTTGTATAGAAATTATTTACTGACTTCATGTAGAGAAAATATGAGTAACTATTTAAATGATAACTTTTTCGTAAACAAGTAAACAATAATGATCTCAAATTATTTAACAAGTTGCTCATTTAATCTCGCCGATTTGTGCCATGATTAAAGCTCGAGAAAATGTTGGAAAGTAATTTCTAATAACATCCTCCAAAATCCCGACATTAAGAGTTCATTTAAAGGTGAAATTAAACTGATTCTAAAATGAAAATTGAGTGAAAGGCGAAAAGATTTCTAAGTTACCAGAATAATGAGAGTTGACGGGAGAAAGAAAAATTCTGCTAAGAACATCCTCCAATTATATACGTGATTATTGATGAAGACATGGGTTGAGATGGAGTAATTTTTTTATATCTGCCTTCGAATTTCGGATGAGATGAACATTAAAGGCATACGCTTCCGTGTTTTAAGCGTAATATTTTAGGATAGACATGAATCATTTTGTAAAATAGTAATAGTAAAGAGATAATTCGATAAAAGTGTAAAGAAAGGTAAAATTAGATAACAACAAAAAACTAGTAGAAGCTCTACCATTTATCTTTATCTTTCGGGGAGCAGAAAAGATAAAAATTTTATCTTTATCTTTCGGGGAGCAGAAAAGATAAAAATCTCCGTTTTCGATAGATGATGCGGAGGTTATTCTTTTTGGGTTAGAAATTAATTTAAATCATAAAAATTATCTTTCCGTGAAAAAACATATTTTAGCGCTTCATGGAAAATGATATGCTCCATTTTTCATAAAGTTGAATACATTCCACGCCATTATAATTCTACTATAATGCTGTGGTGTTTTCAAGGAAGACTCAGTATTCGTATATAGGGTTGTCAATAGAAACTAGCTTCCAAGTATCCATTACAATATGATGCGATATGAGAGATATTCCAAAAAATTCGTGACTAAATATATTCATACTATAATACTTAAAATTCCATGTTTCAATGCTATAATTTTTATAACCATACAATATTTCATGATTATATAATTTTGGCATAAGCATAACACAGATTACTTGTTTCGAGTAATTGTGGAATGTAATTCTAGAGCAAATATTATTTGCAATTTTATCAAACCAATCTTTATATATGTAATATATTTTTAGCCTACTTTCCAGATTGGAAATAGGTTTATAGTTTCGCCGTTGAGTCTGTCTGTTTGTCCTTCCCATTATCTTTGGAACCAATAGGCCGATTTGCATGAAATTAGTGGAAATCTTTTGCTACTGCTTTTGTTGCGAATATTGAAAATCCCGGGTAAAATTCCAAGAACTATCTTTCCCATTTGATTTACATGGGAAATCTGAAATCCAACGTGCAGGGTAATTTTCTCTCGCACATTAAAATATCTTAGAATTGTAATGTCTGAACGGGATTTGTACTGCTCTCTGAGGAAAGGAATGGATATTCTAATTTTAATCGTAGAATGTTATAAATAACAGAGGTGACTACGGCGAGTGAAACTATGACCTGATCTATGAGTAGAATGTTGCTTATCAATCGTATTTCTTCGAATTCCAAGTAAATACTGGCGTATTTGCAGTTTTATCACTCATTACGAGAGTGTTGCTATTGCAACGACCATTGTTGGACTCGGATTCGGTATAGTCTAGTACACACGTTATTTTTGTCAAACAAATACGCATTATCAATTTAGTTCTCCGTCGATGATTGGAGCATACAAACATCTGAACAAATGATTCTAAAAAGTAGCGAATGCACTTTCATTTCATTAAAAATAATAATGTGGAATGTAGGCATCATAAGTTCCGTTTGGATTATCTTATTAAGATTTAAGAATACACTTCACTATAGGTAATATTTGCGAATGTGAGCGTTTTAAAAAGACTATGTCCAAAAGGGAGAGCTAACGGATTCATTAAAGGCTTGCCTTAGCAGACTTACAGTCAGTGCCTTTAGCCATCCATTGCGAATTGTACATGTGACTGCACTTTTCATTTATATGCAACAGGTTTTGCGGGCACTTCGCAGAAATCCAATCAAATATCGCTACGTTATAGTGTCTGCAATACGTTACTTATCGCATCAAAAAGATATATATATTTTTAGTATTTAGATGGCACGCTTTTTGCTGCTCGTATTACCAAAGTAAATATAGTAATCGCGGCGATTAAAATCGCAACCGCTCGCCTGAGTAGACCGAATCCGGGTCGATGCATTTTCCTCGATGACGATAATACGTGATTGAATGCGCGAACGCATGCACGAATGGCTTTCCTATCTCCGATGCTGTGTGCCGACCGTCACGTTTCCCCAGACGAAGCGAGGGGGATCCAAAGTTGCCTCGACAAGCGCACCATCTGTAGGGTGAGCGATTTAGGCAATTTTTACAGAGATAAAACATAGGTGTAAAACATAACACGCTTTTCAACTACAAATCAGCCGTCTTCGTAAGTGAATCGCAGATTACTTTCTGTCAAAAGTCCTCTTTTACGAAGAACGATGACATGAGAAAATTTTGCTCGTCTCTTCGCTTCGAGGAAAACGTTGTCGGATGGATTTCCCGCGGCGAAATTATTACTCAGTCAAGGAAATTTGACGCTCCGAAAGTATCTCGCAGCCGCATGAAGTGATTGCCGCACTTTATGAGAAAGATGAACCTCAACTCTGTCTTTTCCTGTTAATGTTCTCTTTACTGGCGCTATTCGGCGCCGAATGTTAAGCAGAAAAATTGATTGGAAAGAAACGCTTAATGTTCCATTGTTCGCAATTCCAACCACGAGGAAAGTGACCGACCGTACTGATTCATTCAGCGATGTAATGATTTTGACGATTCTACATTTATAAAATTCTCGCAATAATTTCTGTACCAACTCACGAACGTAATAATTTTCCTTAATGAGGCCATCGAATGCACTTATCGATATTTTTATTTCATGATATCCGTCCCGATTTTTTGCGATCTTAACCCGCCTGTTGAAGTATATTACATCGTTCGATGATCGGCTGATCTTGAATTATCCGTAGAAAAACACGCATTATACTTTTAGTTTTTAAATTAGCATTCCCAACTTTTTTCTCAAACTTTTATATTTATTTTGGAAAAATGAGGCACTTTCGCTGGTTTGAACTCGGGGAAAAAATTGGTCACTTTACCTACGGAGATAAAATGCAAAGAACTTTTTCGAATATTACCGCAATTAAAGACGTCGGTTCTCTATAAGGATGTTAAAATTTGAATCATTCTCACCACAGCTGTGTTATCGGTCGAGTTTCCAGCGGAGCACTCATCGAGGTTTGGTTCATGGTGGTTATTGCTCAGATTCACTCCGAGTGACTTGGCGTGGTCTTCTGCGTGGGATTGGGCCAATGCCGTGTGGTTGATCATCGCCACTATGGCCACGCTAAGATTCACCTTGAGGCCATACACTATAGCTAAACCGATGGAACTGAGCACGGCCATGATGTATCGTGCAGGTATCAGATCTGCAAAATGAAACAAAAGGTATGATAATTCAATGACCTAGTCATTTAAGGAATTGGATTTTTTAAAAACTCGATTGCTTATAAAACGGTATATTAATAAATAAACTCTTGAATGGATTCTAAATTTAATTTAAGATTGACTTTTGGCTCAACCAATTGTCGCCAACGCTTTTATTTTTTTTATCTATGAAGCCGCAACAATAATAAGGAATAAAATACCCTGAATTCTGAAGTTTAGGAAAGATAGCTTCCTGGAAAATAGAGGAAACTAACCCATTTGAGTTAAGTTATTTTTTCTAATTTTTCAACAATTAATAAGTCATTTAACTTATTGAATTGCGATGAATGAATAACGTCTTTATTGGGGAAAGATTGAAACTAAGCCAATATGCTTTTCGACCTCACTCCTTCTCGTCTATAAATACAATATAATTGTCACATAAATAATTATTTTCATACACACATACATATACGTACATAAACTCATACCTACACATAAGATCAAATAACAGCACTCCAGCTGATTACATTAAACGTGTCGATAATAGTTACGAGGACAAAATCGATTTTTAGCAATACACGAGAGACAGTTTAAAAATAGTTTTATATAAAGCTTCCTTCGAGAACACTTTTCTCCATCGAATACAAACGAAATTCCATGAGTTTTGTGATAGCATTCAGAGCCAACGTAGCGTATGTTTCTTTGATAAAAAACAGGTCGCCGATGAAGAAAAGGAGTATTTTTTGGAAGATGAGAGGCGGAGAAGATAAAAAACAAGGTCTTCGGTCTACTGAGCGGTTGGAACCCTCGGGTTTTAGAGTTTTTAAGTGGCCAAATTGATGGCGCGAGAAGTACTGACAAAGAAAATTGGAGTAGAAGATAATGATGTATTTGTTCGGATAGCGAAAATTATTTCTTTAAATAGCCACTGTGCTTCATAGGGATACCGATTAACGACGTCCATTTATAATCACTCTTTAGAACTTTTAAACATTTACGGAAGATCGTTTTAACTAACGTTTTAATTTTACTTAAGTAATTTATAAGAGAACCAAAAAGCAGTGGTGGATTTAAGGAGGGTCGCACTTGGCGCGCCAGAGGCCCCATAAAGTACGGGGCCCGAAAAAATGTTCGTACATACGTATAATCGTTAAGGGGTGTCGTTAGGAGAGGTTTACTTTATATTTAGTTTGCAGGGAACCCAATCATTTAGCGCCAGGGGCCCCAGATGTCGTAAAACCACCATTGCCCAAAAGCTGTGTTCTCCAATACATATAGATAAAATTATTGTTCAACGTAAGACAGGACAGAATATAGTATTGCGTTTCGATACCGTCAAATTTTCTAAAAAGAAATATTTACTACTAATACTTCAAAATTAACTGCGTTTAGCTTTACATCCAATCTTTCAGACGTAGGAGAATATTTCCCACAAGTCGCTTCGATAAAAGCTTTTCAGAGAAAATATTTCAAATAAACTTTAATTATTCGTTTATGAACACGCGCAAGAAGTTGAGCAGTGAAAGTAATGGGAGCAATGGAAGGTTTTCTAAAAATCCTCGCGTTCCTGCGACGTAAGTTTTAAAGAGATTATTTAATAAAAGATTTCCGACACCCAATTAATGTCATGATAAATTTTTACGAAAATAAGCGAGAGGTTTAAGAATTTTTAAGCACTTTGAAATATGGCCGACAGTTATTTGGCAGGATCTTAAATATTCCGAAGAGCTTACGTAAAACAGTTAAGCTGTAAATGACATCTTTGGAATAAAATCGCGTTATTTTCTGTAACGTCAAAAATTTCGGGAAAAACACGCTTCACTCATTTTATTTCATGGTAGTTGTTGGCACTAATAACTATTTCCTCTAACAACTAATCTTGTTACTTAACTCGATATAGCACGAAACATTCATTTTGTTTTTTGCAACAAATGGAAATCATTTTACTATTTAAAGCAATAAATCTTTTTGTTGTTTCCAGATATATACAGCAGTTTGAATTGAATGGTGCCACCCACGAACGTCATTTCAATAAATTCTCATTTACCAAATTTCTTTCAAGTCCGAATAGCGATAAAACGTACAGAGAGGTAAAGACGGAAACCAAAGGTAATTGGAGTTGCTCCGATCCCAAAAAGGATCGAATCAAAACTCCTAAGCTATGCACAATTTAAAACTTTGAGAGATATATAGTTGCGTTTTACCTTCCCGTTCTTGTATTCGCGTTAAGAACGATGCGTCTTATCGACTGATGCACATCTTACCATATCAACCGACATGAGATTGTCGCAATAAATGTCAAGATCAGATCATTTAATTTGTCGAGCAAAACCGAGTTTGTATGCAAAATTTTCTCATTCTCCCCGCAATTTAAGGACAAATGAAGGTATCAAGTGGCTTCGAGAACAGGGCCGGCTTCAGACATTTCGCCGCTCGGAGGCGAAAAAATTTTGGCCGCCCCCTCCCTCCCTCATGTTCCGTGGGTCTCTTCTGATCAAGAATTTTACATTATTAATATCTAAAATTATCACAAAATCGTGCCAATATTTATTTTACTTAATTTATAAAGAAGTATTTATAGAAAAACTTTAATCTGTAAGACATGTCACATCAATAATAAACACGCACTCATATATATATATATATATATATATATATATACAGCGATTTTTTCTAAAAAAAGTTAAAAGGTACGCTTATCAAATTAGCGTACCAGTTATAGTGTGAAATATAAGATATTAACCAGATGCCAGTAGTATTAACTAGTACGCGTACCGGCTCGTACCGGCCGAAAAAAGCCCTATATATATCATCATAGGTAGTGTCTCCGTAGACAGGTCCGTGATTATTCATGGTTAAACCTGGTTCTCCATACACTCCAATTTTCCGCTGTCCTCTTCATATCTTGATAACTCTCTTTCCCTTTCAAATCGTCTATCAGCTGAAACCTTTTCCTGCCTCTTTCCCTTTTTCCATCTAGTTTCCCTTCTAACACATTTTTAATCATAATCTCTCTCTCTCTTCAGGTAATGTCCAACCCAGTTTTCCTTACTCTTTCTAATAGTCTGTATAATAATTCGCTTCTCTCCTACTCTTCGTAGCACTTAATCGTTTTTCATCCTATCTGTCCATTTAATCTTCAGCATTCTCCTCCAAGTCCACATTTCAAAGCTTTCCAAGTATTTGAAGTCATTTTTCCTTAGCGTCCATGTTTCTGCCCCGTACAAAGCTACACTCCATATATTGCATTTTATGAACTTCTTGCGGATATCTTCCCTTATATTCCCCTTATATATATATATATATATATATATATATATATATATATATATATATATATATATATATACGAATAACAATTGATAATTGTTCTCGGTGGCTTTTATCTTGTGTACAATCAAATATAACTGAACAATATTTTTCCTTAAGGGACATATTGATGCTATGTTGCTTAATGCGCTGAGAAATTAATTTTATAAGCTCATTTTGTACGTTTTTTCCTAAACAATGTGCTCGCGAATTAGTGTTTTTTCGGCCTCCTTTTCTGTTTTTCAATTCTCCGCAAGTGCTCTCCCATATCACCGTCAAAGTTTGCTATCATTTCATTTAGCTTTAAAAAATTACCATTGTTAGTATCATACCGTCCGTCAGAATCTTCTCGAAATGCTAAGTATTGTTTGGCAAGATATTATACTATTTACACAACCCATTTCAGAAATTTATACCAATGCTGTTTTTCGCTTTCCAAAAGACGTTGCTGACTGTAATCGATGCTTTTGTGATTTTTAAGGTTTTTGAGAGTATCCAACCAATCATCGTACTTCAACAAATGCATTTTACTTGTTTCGTGTTGCCTCAGAACTCTGGATATATTTTTCCAATTTTTAAACCCAGTTTCACCAGATAAACTACTGTCAGAATTTCTGAAGAGTTTACAGCAAAAACAATAAACCTAATCACGTATTTCTGAGTATACTAACTACTCTCTATGCATTTCCTCGCCATTTGGCAACAACCTTTTGTAATTTTTAACGGTAAAGAATCTTCCCTCATTTTTTGGAAAGAAAATCTTGAACCTGCACCGGGCCCCTTGTGACTATATGGTAAAAGACACTTCTTGACATTACACTTGGCCAAGATGCAGGATCACCAGTAATATCGAGAAAATCCAAGTTTAGTTCCTCGTTAACTGTTTCATGTATATGTTCATCCTGAATATCGCTAATTGGTTTGGGTTCCTGTACTACAATCTTCATCACACGATTCTGTTACTATCACAATATTTTCTTCACTTATACCTGCATTCATATCATAAGTTTGTTTCTGGCACACGTCATCGCCCACAGTGTTGGTATCTCTCCTTTTCAAATACTTGGTCAATCCACCGTAGGAGCTTTGAAGATATGCCTCCCCTGCTTTTCTACTCTGCCACTCCTGAGAGACGTTTCTTTTTCCGATCAGCCATTTAAAAGAGGTTTAACTTTTTATATTTTGAAAATTATAAGTATATCAATTCCCTATTAAATAAAAACCATTATTGCTCGAAGGTTAACTGCATTCTTAAATTTAGTAAATAGGTTGCTTTCTGTGGTCATATACACTCAAGTTAAATTATATTCAATCGCTATGTTTATTCGTAATTTAAAACCAATTCAACGGAACTCCACTGACCATAAAAATATGCAAACTCTAGCAATATAGCTAATTTAAAAATTAAAGCTATCTTTAGATTATTTTCAAGCTCTTTCGTTAATAATGTACGCCTATTTATAAATAATAACAATGTTGAATTAGTATTTGAGAAAAATGTCTGTATTAAACAGTGATTAATTTGAATTATGGCTTACCAAATGCTACAAATTTGACGCCAGGGAAATTTCGATCAACACTAGAACTTCCGGACTTGGTCTAACCCAGAGGTGCGCAAATTGGGGAGCGCGAACGATTTGCCGGGGGGCGCGAATCGCCACATTCAGTGGCTAAAAAGTATACACATCGTTTTATATGCGTTCTCTACTCAAGAGATTAAAAAGAACTACACTGTAGAACCTATCTTCTCGCGAACATAATTAGAGGTCTATTTTATCGAGGCGAGAGTATTTTCCTGTTGGGAATGCTGCGGCCTCAGTTACAAACATTCTATCTAAACGAGTGCATTTTCCTGCGTACGTATTTTTCAACCATTTGGTATATTACTATAATAAGTATCATTATTTTTGCCCTGAATATGGATAAATGGATTGTGAAGTTTGGTGGAAAACATCGTCCTAATGCTGAAGGCTCATCTGAGGACTACGCTACTGAAAATAAAATACAAAGGTATGTGACAAACAAGTACCAGACGAGACAAGGAATGCAAGAGGATGCTCAAATCGTAAAATAAAAAAATACAGAGAAGAATTTATTAAATTTGGGTTATCTTGGATTGAGGTTAACGATGAGTAGAGACCCTAGTGCGTCATTTGTTCTGAGGTTTTGGCTAACGACAGCATGAAACCACAGGAACTATCTCGCCATTCGATCAGTAGGTATAAAGAGTATATGAATAAAGATATAGCCTTCTTTAAACGCCATGAACAATCAATGAAAACAAGTATAAATGCAATTAGCCAGTACATAACACCGTTACCAAAGGCTCAGAGAGCATCTTTCGAAGTTTCTCATATTATAGCAAGGACAATGAAGGATTATAATATTGGAGAAACAGTTATACTTCCGGCTGCAATAAAATGTGTGAAATCATGCATGATAACTCTTATGCTGAAGCTTTAAAGACCATACCTTTTTCGCGTGATCTTGTGAAAAGGCGTATTCTTGACATATCGAATAACATTAAAGCGCAACTTTTGGTGCGAATTCAACAAAGCGCAAAATTTGCAATCCAGTTGGATGAAAGTACCGATATCGCAAACATGGCACAAATGCTAGTTTTTGTCAGATACTGCCACGGGGGTAAAATCTTTTAAGATATGTTGTTCTGCAAATAACTTGATGAACATGCCACAGGAGAAAACATATTTCAACTCTTAGATGATTTCTTTAATGAATATAATCTGTTATGGTCTAAATGTGTAGGTGTGTGCACAGATGGTGCAACAGCAATGTAGGGTAATAGAAAGTGTTTGAGAGCTAAAGTATTCAATATCGCTCCTCATGTGAAGTTCACGCACTGTATTATTCACCGTCAAGCTCTCATAGCAAAGAAACTACCGACTGAATTGGATGAAGTTCTTTAAGATGTGATAAAAATAGTTAATTATGTGAAAACCAGACCATTGCAGTGCAGATTATTTAGCATTTTTGTAATGAAATGGGCTCGTAATATGATAACCTCCTTTTGCATACCGAAGTCAGATGGCTTTTCCGAGGAAAGATTCTTCGTCGTGTTTTTGAGCTTAAGGATGAACTTCAACTTTTCCTTTTGGAGCATAAGAAAACTTTGGCTGTAAAATTCCACAGTGAGAAATGGCTCCTATGTCTGTGCTATCTTCCCGATATTTTCGAAAAAATAAATGACTTGAATTCATCATTACAAGGAAGGAATACTAATATTTTACTAATGAGTGATAGGATATCTGCATTTTTATCAAAGCTTACTATTTGGAAACATAAATACGAAGAAGGATTTGGTGAAATGTTTCCTTGTCACAGCGACTTAATTGAAAATTCCAAGATTAATAGAAGAGATATTGATACTGTCATATTAACACATCTTGAAATTTTACATAATAATATTTCAGAAAAGTTCATCGACATTCAAATATATATACTTTTGATGTGAATTTTAAAACTTCCCGAGTCACAATTGCCATCATAAGAAGTTAATAGATTTAGCAAATGATTCTCTTTTAAAAATTGAATTTGAAAATAAAACTCTTGCGGAGTTTTGGATATCAATAAGAGAAGAATATTAAGATATTTCTGAAAAGACTATAGATGTGCCTTTACCATTTGTGTCAATATATCTTTGTGAAGCAACATTCTCCAAATTAACGTTATTGAAGAACAAACAACGTTCACGCTTTAATGTAGAACCAGAACTCCGAGTAGGTGTGTCTGAAATTGCACCCATGATGGATGTACTTGCAGCTGGTAAGCAGGCTCATCAGTCTCATTAAGTAAGAACCTTCTTACTCATCTATTAAGTTTCAAATATATATTTATTAGAATAAAGTTTACCGTTAACTTTTCTTCTTTTGCGTATATTAAAACGCCAGCAGCCTCTGTGAATGTATTTTTGTATGTAATGTCAAAATTGCAGTAAAACAAATTCCGATTAAAGTGGGTGGGGACGCCACCGTTTTCGTGGAGGGGCGTGACCTGAGCGCTGGTCTAACCCCTAGAACCCACGAGGCCGTCAATTTGACGGCTATGTGATCTTTCCTTTCATTTGGCATTTCATTTAAGCACAAAAATAAAGTGCAGGCATTAATTCTTTTTCTATAAGTGAACTTTATTGAAACTTCTTTATAATATCCATCATATATTCGGGTACAATAAACAAAATTAGTTTAGTAAAAAAGCAGAATTGGCGTAAAAGGTTATCATTGTAAAATGATACTGTCTCAGGAGTTTTGTTTTCGTTATTGCCAATGCTGAGCAGCAATAAGTTCTTCTTGGTCTTTCCCTGATAAATTGTGCGTGATGTCACCATTTTTCAGAATTTTCTAAGTGTTTAGGCTCTCGCATTTTTTTCACGGTGGCAAGTATTTCTCTCCTGGCCCTGTTCACCATACCCAATATGCTTTTATCCTTTGTTTTGAGCTTTTTGGTTAGTTCAAGTGGTGTAAAGAAATTGTCCGTGGTGACAATTCTTCCTCTGTTAATGAATGGTTCCAGGAGACGCTGGACTATGAACTGGGATAGACGCTGGCCATCAGAACGCTGACTGTTCTTACCAAGGTTAAGGAATAGCATTCAATAAATACTTAGCTTCTACGTCTACAGCTAAGAAAATTTTCTGACCAAATTTATTTGGTTTTTGTGCTATGAATTGCGTACATGGGCATGGCGTTTTGCTTGGAAAAAGCTGCTGATCAACTGTGATGTTTTCTCCAGGTCTGCAGCAGCTATTACAGTTTTCTATAAACCTGCCCAATATTTAAGAATAGAGAGCATATTAATAGATTATAAACGAGCTGCACGTGTTGACTTCTCATCAAATCTCAGAAAACTCATGATTTCACAAAACTTGTTGCGAGTATTACTTCCTTATAGAAGGATAGCCCCCAGGATTCGGACCATAGAGACTGGAGTTCCAAATTCTATGCGTACAGAATAGAAATAAAAGCTTTCAATTCTTCCAGCGACATAGTCCAGATGTTGTCCCGCAGCTGTCGGCACGCTTCCACCAGTGCACTTCTGGATATGCTTGAGCATGAAATTGTCGATAAAATGCCGCCAAGAAATAGCCCTGCTGTATTCAACTATATTTCGCCTCGCATGTGCTTTTGGACCCGGGGCCTCCTTCACAATATTTCTGCAATAACTACTATTTCGGCCGGTGCGAAGCCACGCTTACGCGCCATTATGTTGTATGGCTGAAGCAAAAATGCAGCGAGCAAATAGAAGACGCGTGACACACACGCAAAATGCGACAATGTTCACGACTGACTGGATGGAGCGAGTGAGAGAGGGGGATAGGAGAGTGCTGGAAGGTGGAAAGAACTAGACCAGAGGTCACAAACTCGTGGCCCTCGAGCCGCTAGCGGCCCGCGAAATAAAGTGGTTTACACTATACGGCCAAAACTCCAATTTATTTCTTATAAAATATTTCATGTAAATCTAAGAAATTTAAGAAGTTTATTATTTCAGCACTTCTAAAATATAAGTACGCGGTTCATTGCTCATTCAGATTTATAAAAATTCTGCAAAGGTGGGATATGAAGTATGTTATTCCTGCTGCCTATGCGTGTTTTGCGTTTTAAAAAACCTAATCCTCGATTCGAAAACTAGCATTGTTGCAATGAATTGGTTTGGGGAAGAGTAGAATTTATGTCCTAAGAATATGATACGGTGTGAGGATGGAAAATTCGTGGCCCGCTGACTTGGCACGGTGCCTTAATGTGGGCCGCGGGTTCGATGGAAGACCTTCATGCGGCCCGCGCATCGATGTGAGTTTTAGACCCCAGAACTAGACACAACATGCGAGTTCGTGGAAATGGAATTCGTCGAAAACATTACGGCCGTCAAATTGACGGCTCCAGGTGTTCAAGGTAAATCCCATTTTTTCTCATTGACAAGTGTCCCGGGGAATTAAATTTTTATCAAGGAATAGTTGCCCTAAAATGACTAAAGTCATGGTGGGGCACCGTCCTACATTGGAAAATGCCGAAACAGCAGCGAAGAAAAATTTAAAAACCGTCAAATTGACGGTATTGGGGGTTCTAGTGTTAATTCTTAAGAACAGCTGAAAACAAAAGTTATTATTGTTAAGCAACCAATCACTCCCGGAACCAGGTTTTTCCTTCTTAAAAAGTGTAGTTCAAAATTAACTTAATATACTAAGCGAAAATCATAAAATACGATTTAATTATATCGGATGAAAATACTAACGAGTTATAATTCACCAACTACAAATCTTAAATCCAAATCCAAAAAAACACTGACGCACTCTCAGTATTGCTCTTGCTTCGAACTAGTGATTGTGATTTCTTGACTTTTGTCTGTTCTCGAGATTTCTCTTTTTTCGCGATATTTTTTTCTCGAGAACGGAAAAATTACAGTGTGAGAATTTTTATCAAATATCTTTTTCTCAAAAAGTAGTATTGGGAAGTAAAGATGCTAAAATATTTTCTCTCTATAAGATACTTAAGGATCAAGAACAAAATACCTATATCCATGTATTAGGTATCATAATTTTCAAGAAGTATTTTTTAGGGAATAATTTTGAAACGAGAAAAAAGTCTGCTATGACCGGGAATCGAATCCGGGTCTTCCACTTGCCGGGCGGATATTCTACCACTGAAATATCGTAGCAGATCAATTTTCTCGTTTCTGAACGCGGATGATTTCTTGGTTGGGACGGAACTAGCCAAGCTAGTATCAAACTGCCCCAACGGATGTCCTCGAAGAGATACATCCAAGAAAACTCTTCCCTCTCAAATGGTGAGATTGCCAAGCAAGAAATTGATGGAATGAAGCGATCCGAAGATCCAATGCAGACAGGCATAAGCTGTAAAGTTCGGAATAATTTTGAAACGAGAAAATTATTTCCAACTTTACAGCTTATGCCTGTCTGGATAGGATCTTCGGATCGCTTCATTCCATCAAGTATTTTTTAAACAAAGTCTATTGATTTATCTGATGATCATAATTTTCTTTAACATTGCATGAAATAGATTTCGAAATGAATACCATTTTTCCACTTTTTAAATGAATTTAATCTGAATCTTAATCATAAACAAAGCATATAATGTACTTAAGGATCAAGAAAAAAATACATATACATATAAGTTTTCCTTACATTTCAAGAAGTAATTTTTAGAAAACAGCATTTCTCAGTTGTTCCAAATTACTTGTTATATTACCAGTTGCTGTATATACATTTATTTCGTTGGATAATGATCGGAAATCATCATCAATTATTCGGTTTGGCATCAGGCTTTGACGGATTGATTCTTCCAATTGCTGATATAGATCCTGACTACCGTCTTGATCCATTTTCAAGATTTATTTACCTGGATCTTGAACGTGACTCAGAGTAAAAGCATTATTCTTATCTTTTGAATAACTGAAAAGTCTTTTCATGATTCTTTTAGCTCTTTTGATAATTTCGCTTTTAAAACTAATGGCAAGAAAATCGTCTTTTTCAGCTATCTGAAGGCAATTGGGATCTTGGAGAAATTTTATCAAAGAAATTAACCACATATCTCTTTTTTGGCAATTTGTTTTTTTAATGCAATGAGGAGTTTCGCGCTTATTTCTGAAGTATTCTCGCCTAGAGCCTTAAATACCAATTTGAGGACACACTAACCTGTTAAAATGTTAGCATCTTTGCGACTCATAGCTTCAATCGCTATTATGACAGTTTTTTTAATATTCAGTATATTCGATGCTATTGCATCATCAATCTCTGGTATCCACAAATAACTTAGATTTAGATAATGCAAAGATCTTGGAATAGAAGACTTGACTCTAAGAAATCTTTCTATCATACTTTCCATAGTATTCCAACGGGTTTTGCAATCCAATAGCAGTTGCATTTATTTTTTTCTACAGATTTTATATAATTTTGTAATAGAGCATTCCGTACTGGTGATTTTCTGAATAATTTGACAATTTTATGAATTTTCTGTACCGTTTTGCAAATGCTTGCATTCATACAAACATCCTCTTCAATAAATTCGCCTTCGTTTCCGAAACGAATTCATCTTCACTTTCATTTTCAGTTTCCGAGGCATCGTCATTTGAATCGTCGTTTGCTTCCTGATTTATTGTATAAAAAACATCCATAACCACCAAATGAAGAGCGTGGTTATAACACAACTGTTGGTAACCGGGGACAGTACTATTAGTACTATTTCTTGTTTTACGATGTTATATAATTTGAGTATCAATTTCATTACGGTTGTTTTGGTAATGTAAATCATTGAGATCTTAGGTTTTTCCGAATAAATTCACTTTTGCAAATGGTGGATATCGGAATTCCATATCTGGCAGCAAGTTCTGAAACAATTTTTTCAAGTGTAGAGCTGTTCTTGCTTATCGTTAACAATGTATCAATGGTTTGAACTTTTTTGGAAGTGCAAGGCACAGAAACCTCATTCAGATTTCGTTTCATGGCATGCACACCGATCAAGTGCCGATGTAAGCCCGTTGTTGATGATGTTTTACATCCTAGTATTTTCTGACAGAGATTGCATTGCGCTTTATCTTCACTTCTCTTAAAATATTTCAAAACATCATTATATTTACTCCTCTTTTATGGCCTAAAATAAAATACCAGCAAACAAAATTAAAAAATATTAAGATGATATATTAGTATTAAAATTACTTAACCCAATATTTGTACTAACAAGTTATATTTCACTTAAGTGGAACAAAGATAGACGAGGATTTAATGTGTATTATTGAAAATAAATGTAGCTATGTAGCAAGATGGAAAACGAATAATTAAAATATGTTCACCTGAAATGAGTCGAGAAGTTCAGGAAGTGTAGCCAAAGACAGAACAGGGTTGCTGGAGATAACATTTATGACTGAGAGGTTTTGTTACAGAATTAATTTTGAAGAAGCTATATGAGTACAGTTGGCTGTTTTGTCTTCCAAAAGGATCTGATAGCTCCAGATCAGGCATGTCAGACTCATGGGAGCATTGAGGCCATTTTCAGGTAAAGTCCATGGCCTGAGGGCGGCAGGTTGGATTTTATTTTTTTACCTAGTTTCACAGTGACCAAAACGACAAATTCAATAATAAATGCACCACAATGTATTACAAAAACAAAACAAAACTCCCATTCATTTATAAAACTACATTTTTAAAATGCCGTTTTACTGACCTTACTTCATGAACATTATAAATAGAAAAGTAAGTGAAACTTACAGTTGAATAGTTTGAGCCGGACTGAAGGGCCAAGTCTTGAAACTGATGGATATCCAAGAATATTGTAAAGGCAGTATGCGGGAGATAATTTATTAGATGTACGTGGCACTAGCCCACAACATAAAGAAATGCACAGGTACCTTAACAAATTACGGTATTTTGAACATGGATTATTTCAAACCAAAGAAAGGAGAGGGATTAAAAAATTCACAACGCGCCTGAAATATGTATGTGAAAATCCACACCAGACTGGCTTCTTATGTCTCATCCCTGGCCCAAGGGCCCGGAATCTCGTAAGAAAAACTGCATAGTCTGTATGAAATATGAACAACTTGTTCCTAGCAAGGGAGGGAGGTAGGGAGGGGAGGGTGGAGAAGGGGGGGAGGGAGAGGGGGGCAGAGTGAGAGAGAGTGAGAAGGAGGGAGCGTGAGAGACAGACAGACAGACAGACAAACGACTTTATTAGGGCGAAATTGAGACTATGTAGTCCCTTCTTACATTTAACCCTTTCGTCATATAAGTAATTACAATATTTACAAAATAAGAGGAATTAAATACATGCAGATTTTAACAAAATACAAATTAATTACAAGTTAATATATTTGTTAGTAGATAACAGAGCATTACCAAAGAATGTTAGTTTTGTGGGTCATAAAAAACTGTGTATCGGTCATGTTTTAACACAGAAAAATTCCCACTGCGGAAAACACCTACGAAGAGAAGAGAGGTGTAAAAAACCGCGAAAATTCCTAAATAGTTCAGGGGAAGGAAAAGAAAAAAAAATCAATAATATGAGAAACAGAGAAAAAAAAACATTCATAAATAAAAACATATGTACATACATTTATATCCATATGAGGGAGGGGGATGAGAGGGGAACAGGGATTGTAGGGTAAGGTATGCCTGGGAGATTACATCGTCATTATGATACAGGAAAAATAAATAAAATAAAATTATAAATTTATGCCTAATAAGCGCATTCTTGTGACCACCTGAAAGAAAGAAAGAGAGTGAGTGAGAGAGAGAGAGAGGGGAAGAGGAAGAGAGGGGAAAGTGGGGGGAGGGAGGGAGAGAGGGGGAGGAGGGAGAAAGGGGGGAGGAGGGAGAAAGGGGGGAGCAGGGGAGAGGGGGGAGCAGGGGAGAGGGGGAGCAGGGGAGAGGGGGGAGCAGGGGAGAGGGGGGAGCAGGGGAGAGGAGGAGCAGGGGGAGAGGGAGAGAGGGAGGAAGGGAGGGAGGGGGAGAGAGGGGAGAGAGGGGGAGAGAGAGGGGGAGAGAGAGGGGGAGAGAGAGGGGGAGAGAGATAGATAGATAGATAATCGTCTTTAGAGAGAGGGAGAGAGAGAGAGAGATAGATACATAGATAATCGTCTTTAGAGAGAGGGAGAGAGAGAGTGAGATAAAATCTGAAAAAATATTCTCCTTAACGTCACAGAGAGACCGGCCTCCGCAGCCTCCCACCTGTCGCTATTCCTCTATATCAGGGGTCGACAATCTTTTCACCTACGAGGGCGCAATTTATATTACTGAGGACGTGAAGGGCGCATAAGCAAAATCAGTTGATATCTCTCTGTATCAGTGGTCGGTAATCTCTTTATCTATGAGGGCGCAACTTTAATTATTGGGGGCGCATAAGCAAAATCAGTTGATATCTCTCTGTATCAGTGGTCGGTAATCTATTTATCTATGAGGGCGCAACTTTAATTATTGGGGGCGTGAAGTGAAGTAACAATAGTAGATGTGTACCAATATTTATTAAAATGATATTTTTGTATATATAAGAGAAAAACTAATTAAACATGAAAAATGAATCAATGTGAAACTTGGGACTGCATATCTTCAGCCAACTTGCTATAATTTGGCACATAACTCGAGATACCTGATCTTAGGCAGTTGTCTAAATTGTAATCGGTGAGTCTCGATCGGTACTTGGATTTCAAGTGTTTCATGCTTGAAAAAATGGACTCGCAAGTGTATGTTGAAGCACAGTAAGAATATATATTTAGGGCACATTTTCTTATTAATGGTATATTACTTTCTTGGACATTTTTTAAAAGCTGAAAAAATGTCTCCACCTATTGCACGTCCCTTTAATGGAAGAATTTTAAGAAATTCTTCCTTTCATGAAAAATCATTCAACACCACCTTCACAACCATAGCCAATAGAGAAGTGTCTGATATGTCTGTTGACTCATCCAGTTGCAACGAGAAGAAAATATATTTGCCAACTCTTTCTCCATATTGGTTGCAATAACTTCAATTCTTTTTGTAACTGTTCTTGCCGATAACTGAATCGTGTTGATTTCTGAGGTAATTTCATTTTTATTTTTAAAATCTTTGAAAAGTGAGTCAGCAATTCCTAACATGGCTTCTTTTACAATCTCGTCATCTTCAAAAGGCTATTTCCTCTTGGCCAACAAATGCAAAATTTTAAGTGATGCAATCGTTGCTCTTTTTGATTGCTGCACTGGTCTGGTTAAAATGCTCTGCTGTTTAGTTAAAATAGATTTCATATCAGAAATTTTATTTTTTCTGATCTCAGAGTTTAACGGATAACTAGTATTAAAATTTCCGTGGACCGTATTAAAATGTCTTTCAATATTACTTTTCTTTATAAGTGCGACACAAGCATTGCACAATAAACAAACACACTTTCCTTTCAAATCAATAAAACAGAATTGTTCTTTCCAACCAACATTGAAGTAATATGTCCTTTGCCTCTTATAACTCATAATGGGGATAACATATTCTACAAATGAATTAATAAACACAACCCACTGAATATAGGGAAAATATCAGAAATATTGTGAACTGTTGGTCAATTTAAAATGATTTATATTTAACCAATGAAGAAGGAAATGAGCTATCACTGGCTGATATTGTAAGAGACGAAGAAATATCTCCCAAACCCTGTACTTTGTATATTAAGCGAAGAGCGGGACTCCGAAACCAACGACTCACAACAATAACTCGAGCCAGGTTATGCTACAAGACAGAGGACAGAACTCCGAAACCAACGACTTTCAACAATGACTTGAGGCAAGTTATGCTACAAGACGGAGGACCGAACTCCGAAACCAACGACTTTTGACAAGAACTTGGGAGTTTCACGCGACATAGGGAAATAGTTTTCCCGTATCGAGCGCCTACCTCCAAATAGCTTGAACCGGCTAACGGAGCTATTGTACACGACGGGTTGAGAACAAGGATCTCAGCCTTGCGCCCGTAATAGCGATTGAAGGCGACAGGACACCTTCACCTAGCATAAACTAGGGGCGGAGAATTCCCTATCTTTTCGTACAGTTCGTACGAGAACGTTTGTATGAATTGTCAGCACAGGCACGGCAATCACACAAACACGATAACGGCTTCTCCTACTCTCGGCGAGTAATCTCCGAAAAACGCTGTGAAGGATGTATTTATACTAGGGCCGGGTAGGGAGAATGGAAGGGGATGTGGATAAACAAGAGAGTGGTAACGGAGGAGTCATTATGAAAAGAACTCTGTTAATGACAACAATGTTTTTATCCAACAATGTATGTCCCCATTCTGTTCGCTTATAAGCCCTGACCTTGACGATGTTATTTTGTAACAGACATACGATTCAGCTCGGTATGATGTAAGATTAAGATGTTGGTTACAAAGTTCTATTCTTCATCTTGTTCCGCAACTTATTGGTCTTCTGAGAGTTTTCCGTAATTGTTTAGCTTGAGTTCTCTTTTTGGATGGCGGGCGACACACAAATGTCTTGCGGTCGCCGCGTTGCCGACCTCTGCTCTATATAGTTATGAGGCGTTACACCCACCTAAGTATCGTGCTTCCGGTTCCTTAGTTGGCAACAGTACCTGTGTGCGTGCTTCGGAGAGGATGGAGGTCACCCGTGCCTATTGAACGTATCATTCGGTCGAAATTCTTTTCTAAAACTGGGTTGAGAGTATAGAAAGTGCAAGTTGTCGCGGTTTAGGTGATTTAATTGCAGGGCAAGGACAGTTCGGATAGGACAGTGACGAGGCGAAATATAGGATAGGAGACGATCCCCTTTTCGCCCTTCCTCTTTCTCTCGAGCTTTCTCCCTCAGCCTCCTTTTCCTTTCAGCCATTGCCTCCCGGCGACAATCGCGCATCGATCGTTTTAAACTTTAATCAATTCTCGTCCGAGCAGTAAATTGCTGTTATTTCTCTCCGTCGCTGCTTACATAACAAACAGATAACAGTCTCGAGTTGCTCTACTATAAAGTAAGGAAAGAGCCGCTGAAGCTAACAGCAAATGGCGGTTTTTTCAAAAACATTTTTAGAAAGACGGACAAACGTGCGCAACGACACAAAATACTGAACCGATTTGCAAAAAAACAAGTCTATAGCTACTATCGCTTAGGAGGAATTGACGCGTCAGACAGACGGACAAACCGAAAGCGCAAGCGGATTTTTTTTAGCCACCAAAAAATTAAAAAAAACGAGAAGAAAAAATTCTTCGAATGCAGAGTATCTTAAAAAAGCCACATTCCTTAGCTGAGTTAAACAAAAAATTCGCCCCGCTTCTGCGATAAGATAAATCAGTTCACATCTAAGGTGGAAGAAGGGGCCATATGGCCTCAACCTCGCCGTATTAAGAAATAAATAAATAAAATAAATAAAAATGATTACAAGCGAGTTACTGAAACGGTTTATCTGTTTAACTTCGAGGCGACGAACAAATGAGACCCACAAATTGAAACGAATCAGTAACATATCGTTCAGAACGAGACATCTCGCTAAGAAAGGAAGTTTAATCAGCGATAAAAAGTGATGAATGCTCGCGAAGACAGCTCCGATGATACTGCGCCTCGCTATGAATACAACTCTGGAGCTTTTGTCACCGGGTACGCAACATAATAATTAGCATACAAAAACTTTCTTTAGCATTAAGAAACAGTTTGGGAATGTAGACATCACACTATATCATAACATAATTCAATCGTGCAATGCACCACTGGATCACTCTGGTGTTCACTACACGCCCGAATCGGCTCAGAGAGTAGCGTGTAGGATTCTTGAGCACAGTAGTGATTTTTTAGGCTCGAGTAGGGCAGGGTGTAGGTCAGTTTTCGGTAAGGGGATAATCGATGCGTTCATAGAAAATAAGATTCACGATAGATTATGTAATGATAGAATATACTCCGAGCGTGAGGTAAATGCAGGTAATACGAGAGATAAGAAGGAAATTCATAGTAATTTGTAGCACCAATGTTGAGATAGGTCATTGATAGAATGTTCCGTAAATGGTGCGATGGGTCGCCATTCCAATTTTGATGCGATGCCCGACAGTCGTGGGAGTGTTTGTGATGGGAGTGCATGTAGTTTTAGAGCGGAAGAGAAAGTCAAGGGTGAGATTAGTATGCGAAGTGATAGTGAGAAATTAAACGTCTTCGTACTGAACTGCCGCAGCATCCGCAGGAAAATTGCTGAGTTCGAGCATATTATTCGCAGTATGCACGCCGACGTCGTCATAGGCACAGAATGTTGGTTAACGGATGAGATTCAGAGTAAGGAGATATTTCCTAGAGACTATCGTGTCTATTAAAAAGGTCGCGCTAATAGATCGGACAGCGGGGTTTTCATAGCGATAAGCGATCAGTACGATAGCAGTGAGATTCCGATAAGTGATGAGGATATCGAGTGTTTGGTGCCGCATAGGTAAAGAAGGCTCCATAAAGATGTTCTTTTGGTGCTCGTTTTACAGGCCACCTAACGCTAGTGTAGATTGTATTTTAAATCGCGAGAAGCAGCTATCAAAGTTTAGACTGATTAATCAAGATGGAATAATTCTAGTCGGTGGTGACTAACTTACCCTCAATTGATTGAGAAAACCTATGTTTCTGCGAGCTTTCTCTCCTTCAATTAGTCAGAAAGCCAACGCGATAGGGAAAAATACTAGATTTATTAGCAACTAACGTCCCAGAAAGAATAAACAAAGTCGCCATTGAGAGAGACCCTACCATACCTTCCCTGCGTAATGACTCTGGTGCCGTTATTCATGATAGCGTAGAGAAATCCCACCTGTTGAACGGTCATTTTGTAAAAGCAGTTACAGCCGTCAACGATAAATGTGTGCATTATTCACCCGCTATAAGGAGCGACCTGATGGACGATATAGTATTTTCTGAGGTTGGAATAACAAGGCAATTAAGTCAGACCTAACAAAGCCATTGGCCCCAAAGAAATTCCTGCTCGCGTTTTAAAAGAATTATCTGAAGAAATAGCACCTTTTCTTCTGATAATATTCGAGAAATCTCTTTCCCGCGGTGAGATCCCTAACGACTGGAAGTTAGCGCACATTACGCCAATTCATAAGGGCGGCGACAAAAAGAACCCAGAAAATTACAGGCCTATTTCCTTAACTTCGATATCGTGCAAGATTCTCGAGCGTATACTTGTTGGCAACATAATGCGATTTCTTGATAGTAATTCATTGTTAGATGATTGTCAACACGGCTTCAGGAAAGGTAGGTCTTGTGCAGCTCGGTCTTTTTGTGAATTGGATACAGAGAAGCGGAGAAAAGAATACGCAGGCCAATGCCATCTTCTTAGATTTTAGAAAAGCCGTTGATAAGGTACCTCACATGAAGTTAATAATGACATTAGAAGCCTTAGGCGTTAATTCCAAAATTGTTAGTTGGATCCATGAATTTTTAAATCTTAGGAAGCAGAAGGTTGTTATAGATTGGAAATCCTCGAACTTAGTGGAGGTTTTCTCTGGCGTTCCACAAAGGAGTGTAATTGGTCCGTTATTATTTCTAATTTATATAAACGATATCAGCTCAGTAGTCAGAAGTAAAATTAGACTTTTCGCAGACGACACCGTCATTTATGGAGAAATAAGCAATCCGGAAGACCATCAGTATCTCCAAAATGATCTAGAAGCTATTTTTGCATGGTGTAAGGAATGGCAGTTAGAGATCAACCAAAAGAAAAGCTGCGTCATGAATTTCTGGAGAACCAAGAATATCTCGTAGGATATTATTTATTCGTTGGACAGAGTAGAGATTCCAGTTTCAGACTCGATAAAATACCTAGGAATCACGTTCCATCGTGATCTCTCGTGAGACAACCCATTCGCCGATTGACAGGTGCCGTTAACAAAAAGCTGACCTTTATAGCAAGAATATTTCGAAGTAGCTCCGAAAAAGAGAAAGAATTATGTTATTTATCCTTGGTTCGACCGCAGGTCGAATATACGTCAACTGTGTGGGATCCCTACGAAAATGGACTCACTAACGAGATAGAAAAGGTTCAGCGCAGAACAGCTAGATTTGTAAAGAGAAATTACGATAGTAAACAAAGCGTAACATCATTAAAATTGATATCGTTAGAGAAACGTAGGCTGCAGGCTAGATTTCAACTGCTGGAAAAATTTATGTCGGAGGGACTAGCGAATGAGGTAGCAGGTCTTTTCAGAAGTCCGACGTATGTCGGAAGGCAGGACAGCGAGGATAAGATTCGCGAGATCGATTGTAGAACGGAGCGATATATAGGACCCTTTTACCTAGGACGATAAGGGAACATAATAGGAAAAGATAACGTAGGAAAACTAGGGACCTTATTTGCACTGCACCCCCTGCCATCCACCAAAAAGGTGACTTGCAGGGTATCATGTCGATGTAGAACACGTTACTGTATGGAGGAATTCCATCATAAGAAAGAAAGACTTTTCCATTGAAATAACTTTGTTTGATACCACTTTTTCGGCGTAAAAGTTTTTCCAGTGAAATAAAAGTTATATTTAATTTCCTTCATATTTGATGATGTTTTGGCCGAAAGCTATGTGCGTTACTTATTCTTAGAGCAGATCAACTGTCATTTAAACGAACAATATGACATACTCATGGCGAATATGTTAACAAATTTTAGCTGTTAGAGACATTACAAGCCGCCCAGCACCACTTCACTGCGAGGACAGTGCACTGTCCTCCTCGCAGTGAAGTCATTGTCCATTTTCATCTCAATCAGTTATCCAAATACGAGTCCGTCTTCAAGCGTAACGGCTATCTTGACATTCTCTCACCTCCGACACCCGTTTCATTAAAAATTACGGTGCATTTATGGCATCCATTTGTAGTATAGACGTAGCTTGAGATTCTGAATCTCAAGGTCCGTGCAGCATTTCAATTTATCGATTCATTTTTCGATGACATTTCATAATTTACGGTTATTTTACGAGATAGGGGGCGATTTTTTTATCGAGCCATCTAAGAACGACGGGATTAGATCCTAATCGATGCGTATGGATTAGAATCCATATACGGCGAAAATAATAACTATGAACCATTTAAGCCGGTGTCCGCACCGTTCACGGCAGTGGACCGACGGTAAATATCACCGAGAAATGATTTCCAGAGGGACGCGTGCATTCTTTAGCCGGCAGCCGACGAAACGCAAGAGAAAGAGGAAAACATTTATACCCCACCGGCAAAAAAACGAGTAAATGAAACAGGTGACTAGCCATACGAGCGTGGGTGCGAAAGCTGAAGGAATGAAAAAACGAAGGAGTCGATTTGTTTGGAACAGGAAAAGGCAACGGTGATGCGGAGAGAATGAGAGAACCCCGAGGGAGAAGGAAAAGAACCGATCAACGCCTCGTTTAGCGTCTTATGCCGGCCGGCTCGCCGGTCAAGGGATCTTATCTTTGGGACGCATTTTCCTCGCCATCGATATCTTATCTATAATCACTCTCGAGGGACAAGGATTTCCCGTGGTAAAAAAAAAATCACGGACATGCCACCGAATCCTCGACGTTTTCGTTTTTTTTCTTCCCCCTAAAATAATATCGAGAAAAATAACGATGCAATCAACTTTCGAACGCGCGGCGGCTTCCACGATGCGCTTCGGCGAGCTAGCTCCCGCTTCCCCCCTTTCGCAAATGGTCAAAAAATAAAACAAACAGGATGGGAGCGAACAATGGTGAGAGACAAAAGACGCGACAAAACCATCTGCGAGAACTCCCTCCCGCCTCTGCCGTGAGCAAAAGGTGGGAGGGAAGGAGACGGAGAAGAGGTCCTTCACACCGAAACTTTTCGACGGAGCGGAATCTTAACCTCCACGCACACACGCATTTGCAAACTCTCTTACCGAATTTGGACTTCTTCCTCGCTGGGACGTATTTATCCGCTTCTCCCTGCTTCGGGACCATTTGAATGTCTCCACTCTCCATGGCGGGATGGCTAACACCGAAATCTTCTCGTTATGGAAGGGCGCGAGGTGCGGGAAAGTTGAGCCGTCGAAAGGAGGGTTATAACCTTAGCAGCGTCTGAGGCCACGAGTCGTGAGCAACTGGCGTCCTCTCCTCGCGTTCCCTTCCTGCCCCTCCCTGAAGCCCCTCCCTTCCAAGCTCCGCTCCCCTCCCTCTCCTCCTCCCCAGACCTCCCCCCACTTCTCCTCATATCCCTTTCGAACTCGACACGAAACGACATTCGTGCCTGCCCCGTTCGAAGTTTAATGGTTCCTCGCTGGAAATCGCGGGCGCGCTCGGAGAAACGAGGAGGAAAATATCACCGGATTTTTTTTCTATTTCGATGCCTAGGCCAAAGCCTAGGGACACCACGATTCCCTGCGCAAGTGCGAGATTGGGACCCGCGCCTGTTTTGTTTTAAAATCTTTTCCCGGTGAATGGACCGAGAGAGGCGGGGATATTCAAAGCTCCCGGAAGAAACTGGGGTTATTAAACGAAGCTCGGACGTGCGTTTTGAAAATGAGTTCGCGCCGCGTTAAAGATGTTTGTTTTCGGTGGCGATCGAGAGGAAGTTAAAAACGTTTTCCCATTTCCGCTACGACGTGTCGTACAGTGAAAATTTTACGTCCCTCGCTTCCTCGAGCGTGCGTTATCCGAGGTTTTATTGGTCAACTAATCAGCTCGACTTTTTTTCTAGCTTTTTCCAACCCCTCTTTGCTCCATAAAAGAGCCTGAGAAACCTAGCAGTAAAATAGTTATGTCCTTTTGTTCTTATCTCTACCTTTGAACGCTTTCGAAGTACTTCCTGTGTGGCAAGTCGTTGGCGAAATCTATCTGGAGTGACCAGATTAAGTGCAGTTGCAATTGGGCAATATATATATATATATATATATATATATAATAAGCATATGGAACGATTTCGGAAGATACGTATCTTTCCTAGTAAAATTATCTTCTTTGAGACGATCATTCACTGAACAGACCTGGACCGTTAATCCTTAATTTGGCAAAAAATGTTTTATCCCAAGTTTTTCGTATTATTTTTCCGTTTATACTTGCTCTTTGAAGTGCACTGGCGAAATAGCGGGAAATCGCTGCAAAACGAACATTTTTGAATTTAGCACCGCGAATGAAAGTTATAGAAGATTCTGAGAGAGATTTGTCTCAAAGAAGACTAGCGGAAAATAGAATTATGTATTGTAAAACACAAATTCGAAAGATGTCAAAAGACGAAGACATTATAAAATAGTAACGCAAACAAAAGTGTTCAATATGAATCTCATCAACCTTATAAGGAAATCAACGAGTTAACCCGTTCTTGATTCGATAGTGTTCGTGAAAGCGGATTACTTATTAGTGGCCCTATATTACAAGAAAAAGCGCGGTACTTTGCAAAAACATTAAATATTAAAACTTAACTGCCAGCAATGGGTGGCTTGAAAAATTTTGCAGTCGCAACAAGATCGTTTTGAAATCTATCGGCGAAAGTACAACAGTGTATGGTAATGATGTGGTGGAGGGGATATCACATTCAGTGTAATACAGCCATTAGACCAGAGGATTATTCAAAATTAAAATTATCCGTTGTATAGACAACATATTTTAACTACGTTAGTGGAAAAAATGGAAACAACCCAAAATTTTGAATAACAAGTGAAAAAATGTAACTTCTAGATGTTGTAGAAAATATAACCAAAGCATGGAATACAGTTTCAAAACACACTATTTAAATGTTTTGAGAATTGTGGAATTGAGTGTAATAAATCAGAAGCAAATAATAGTGATATTTTATCGGTGCATCTTGAACAACAAGCCACCTTAGAAATCAATTTCAGCGAAACCATAGAGACATGTGGCAGCGATTGCAAAAACTGGAAAAATAACTCCACGAACATTAATTAATTTGATCAATAAAGATTTTTAACAATAATGGATGAAATATTTTTTAAAAATGTACACATAAGGTTTTCCTTTATTTAGAATTATCTTTGAAGAAATATCATCATTTCCCGTTCTCAACTAATTTTAATTGCCCAAAGGCGTCCAAATATGCCCACACAAACAGTTGTCTCTCTCTCTTGTGCTGACGGAGGTATCACCACGAAAGATCCAATCTAAGGGTGTAAATATATCTCCGACATTCCAGCGGATCTCCTATTGGAAAATATCCACAGGCTGACTTTGCTCAACACCTAGTTGCCTTTGTTATACCTATTTACCATTCCTCCTCCATAAGCCCATAGGTACACACACACACATATATACACATACACACAGGGTGCGTCGCAAAAGAGTAAGCAACATGAGAGCAAGTCCAAAAGTGTAAGTGTACAAAATAGCAAGTGGACGAAAGAGCAAGTGCAAAAGATTGCAAGTGGACGAAAGAGCAAGTGTACAAAATAGCAAGTGGACGAAAGAGCAAGTGTACAGAATAGCAAGTGGACGAAAGAGCAAGTGTACAAAATAGCAAGTGGACGAAAGAGCAAGTGTACAGAATAGCAAGTGGACGAAAGAGCAAGTGTACAAAATAGCAAGTGGACGAAAGAGCAAGTGTACAAAATAGCAAGTGGACGAAAGAGCAAGTGTACAAAATAGCAAGTGGACGAAAGAGCAAGTGTACAAAATAGCAAGTGGACGAAAGAGCAAGTGTACAAAATAGCAAGTGGACGAAAGAGCAAGTGTACAAAATAGCAAGTGGACGAAAGAGCAAGTTGGCAAGGTAGCAAGTTTATGAAAGAGCAAGTGGACACAATAGCAAGTTTATGAAAGAGCAAGTGCATAAGATTGCAAGTGGACGAAAGAGCAAGTGGACGAAAGAGCAAGTGGACAAAATAGCAAGTTTATGAAAGAGCAAGTGCAAAAGATTGCAAGTGGACGAAAGAGCAAGTGTACAAAATAGCAAGTGGACGAAAGAGCAAGTGTACAAAATAGCAAGTGGACGAAAGAGCAAGTGTACAAAATAGCAAGTGGACGAAAGAGCAAGTGCAAAAGATTGCAAGTGGACGAAAGAGCAAGTGCACAAAATAGCAAGTTTATGAAAGAGCAAGTGGGCACAATAGCAAGTTTATGAAAGAGCAAGTGGACAAAATTGCAAGTTTATGAAAAAGCAGGTGGACAAAATAGCATGTTTATGAAAGAGCAAGTGCACAAGATTGCAAGTGGACGAAAGAGCAAGTGTACAAAAAAGCAAGTGGACGAAAGAGCAAGTGTACAGAATAGCGAGTGGACGAAAGAGCAAGTAGACGGAAAAAAAGTGGACGAAAGAGCAAGTGAAGAAATTTACAAGTAGAAGAGACGCGATTCGAAAAAAGAAAGTATACCACAACATGAAGTTAGTTTACGACATATTATTAATCCCAAAAGAATGAGACATTAAGAGGTTATTTGTGATCACCAATTTGAAAATCTTTGAAGTTCATTTGTCCACTATTACGTTTAATCGAAAATACAAGAAATAGAAGTATTATGTCCGCTTGGTCTTTTGGACATGCTCTTTTGTCGTACATACAATCATATATAGAGAAGGAGTAGTTCCTAAAGATTGGAAGGTGGCACATGTTACGCCCATCCATAAGAGTGGCGACAGAGAGAACCCCGAAAATTATAGGCCGATATCCTTAACTTCATTATCGTGCAAGATACTTGAGCACATAGTCTTTAGCTCTGTAATGCGCTATTTAGATAGTCATTCATTGCTTAGCGGATGCCAACACGGATTCCGGAGAGGTAGATCATGCGAAACGCAGCTCGGCCTGTTCGTGGACGATTTGTTGCGATGCGGAGAGAAAAATACTCAGGTCAATGCCATATTCATTGATTTCAGGAAGGCGTTCGATAAAGTATCTCATAGGAAATTAATTGCGAAGTTAGGACAATGTGGTATCAATTCGAAAGTTGTCGGTTGGGTGAGAGACTTCCTCTCGAATAGGGAACAGATAGTTGTCATCGATGGGAAATACTCGTCCCCCGTTAAAGTTGCTTCGGGTGTTCCTCAGGGAAGTGTATTGGGCCCTCTGCTCTTCTTAATCTATGTAAATGATATGTGCTCGGTTGTTCGTAGTAAAATTAGGCTTTTCGCCGATGACACCGTTCTATATAATGAAATAAAAAATCAGGAGGACCATCAGTCTCTGTGTGAAGACTTAAGAGCCATTTCAGCGTGGTGCAAAGAATGGCAAATCGAAATTAATTATACTAAATGTGCCGCAGTCACGTTCTGGAAAAGTAAGAACAAAGATTTAGGTTTCGAATATAAAATAGATGAAATGAGTATTCGACAAGCTGAGTATGTAAAATATTTAGGAGTAACCATTTGTCGAGATCTTTCGTGGGACATGCACATTCGTCGAGTTATAGGCGCGGCCAACAAGAAACTGGCATTCATAGGTAGAATAGTACGGAACACTACAGAGAAAGTACGCGAAACATGCTACTTATCACTGGTAAGACCACAAGTGGAATACGCAGCGAGCATATGGGATCCGTACGAGAAGGGACACATAATTCAACTAGAAAGAGTACAGCGCAGAGCAGCCAGATTTGTAAAACAAAAGTACGAACATAAGGAAAGCGTCACCTCTTTATTGAGCGATTTGAACTGGGTATCACTGGAGGAGCGTAGATTGCACTCAAGGTTGAAACTTCTAGAGAAATATAGGTCAGAATGTCTAAAAGAGGAGGTAGTGGGAATAATTGTGGCACCGACGTATATAGGTAGAAATGATCGAGACGATAAAATACGTGAGATCGATTGTAGGACGGAACGTTATCTAGGCTCGTTCTTTCCGAGGACAATAAGAGATCACAATAGGAAATTTCGAATTGCGTTAGACAATCTTTAGGTAGGATTGGTGCATTGCACCCCCTGCCACCCACCAACTTGGTGAATTGCAGGGTAATTTGTAGATGTAGATGTAGATATAATGTATAAGTCCGAACATAATGCGGCCCCAAGATTTTCGATGAATTTTCAAGGAAAAAATGTACTCTCAAAAAATCAGAAACTTGCACTATATTTCTACATTATACATGTGTGTACACAGTTTAGAAATAGCCCATCAATATCTATAAAAACCTTAAAATATGAATCTTCAAATGCATCTCCTTATTTTGACCGAAAAATTTTCAGCTTTCGTTCTAATTAAAATCATTAGCCTTCTAATACAACACGAGAGCTAATTTTCAAGTACAATTTTAGGGTAAAAGATCGCGTTTTATTCGGGCTAATATGGTACCTATATTAAAAACTAGATGTGGGACCTCTTCCCTTAAAACGTATGCGAGACGAATGGCAGAAGGCGACGTGATCGCGCCTATCGGCAAGTGTTCTCTTGTGACGACACTTCAAGGGTGCGTGACGTAAAAGGATTCAAGAGAAATATCTTATTTTAACGTGATAAAGTATGCCGTCGATAACTAACGCCATATATACTCTGTATGGATAAAAATATTCTCGATACTCTCCCCATGTGTGATTAACAATACACTCGCGAAAATTAAGCCGCCGGGCATTGGAACTTGAAGTAAAAATAAATGAAAAACATCCCGACGTAAAACAGACCGACTTTCATGCTCGCCGAGTGATGAATGATTTCACAGTGGTGGCCGCACCGCGAAAATGAAAAAAATACGAAGTTCCAGGGGAAATGTGCGTGACTTATGTCTGCCATAACAAAAAAAGGATTCTGGTGAACTGGGGGAACTGGAAATAACGGTGTAAAGGGGGGGAGCATGCGGGAACTGAGGTTGGCGAGGCGGAGCGAGGGACGGGGGGAAAAAGGCGGGGGAGAAAGGTGGGGTAGAAAGGCAGGGGAGAAAAGTGGAGGAGAAAGGTGAGGGAGAAAGGTGAGGGGGATAGGTGGGGGAGAAAGGTGGGGAGAAATGTGGGTGAGAAAGGCGGGGGAGAAAGGTGGGGGAGAAAGGTGGGGGAGAAAGGTGGGGTAGAAAGGTGGAGAGAAAGATGGGGAGGTAGGAGGGGGCGAGGTGGGGGAGAAAGACGGAGATGTGAGGAAAATGGTGGGTGAGAGGTGAGGGAGAAAGGTGGGGAGGAGAAACGGGAGAGGTAGGGGGAAAGGTGGGCAGGAGAGAGGGGGAGAGGTGGGAGGAGAGGGGCGGAGCGGTGAGGGGAAAGGTGGGGAAGAATGGTGGGGAGAAAGGTGGGAGAGAAAGGTGGGGGGAGAGATGTCGGAGAGGTTGGGAGGAGGGAGAGATGATGGCTGCTAAGGATAAGTTGCATCCGAGAAAAAGACGTATTTCCCAAAGAAACGAGTGAGTGTATTTTCGAGGAATGCACCAGGAAGGAGAGTGTGTTTGATTAGATTCGCGGCGCTAAGATCTTACCACAGCGTTACTCAGCGGAATTCTGACGTAATTCTAAACCACTATTTCAGCGGACTCGCACTCCCGGAGAGGCATCGATTTATCCATATTCGCGAGATTATTTATAGCCAACGAGAAGGAGTTAAGAGCATGAGCCGGGGTTAAAATTTTTAACGATCACGATTTTTGAGCTCCCGAACACGAATAAATCAGGATGTTGGGAAATTAAAGCACGGAAAAATTGGCTCATTTCGGAAGGACGAGCTTCTGTTTCCGCAGTTACACCACCCCGTTTGGACGTGCAATGTCACGATCAAGATATCCCTAAAAGTACACGATCCTGGACTTCCGCTAGCTCGGTGTACGATGATGAAATTTCGCGTCGAAACCGTGTCAAAACAATAAATTCCGCTGTTCCGATTAAAAAAAAACAAAATTTTTCGTTTCATGTTTTCGTGACGTCGTGATCGCGGATTATCTCAAAGTTACGGCTCACTCGATTGGCTAAACTAAGAGCGACGCTTCTCGAACATCTTCAAGAGAGAAAGGTGAAAATTTTGTCCGCAAAACGCCGCTCGCTAATTGATGTCCTTGGTGCACCCGAAAATGTTATGCAAATCACAGGCGAAAACGCGCCAAAATATCTTTTCCTTATTCTAATAATGAAGAAAATAATACGTTTAAATTTTGGGTTAATGACTCGCATTTTCCTCAATCATATAGAAGAAGAGATTCTGTCCAAGAATCTGTCGTAAATTGTAAAAACGAGCTTGCATTGAATGATGTTTTCAATGCTCAGACGTGTTACTGTAAAGTGACCAGATTTCAGTTCAGCCAATGCGAGACAAATTCGATTTCAGAATAGTCAATACGGGACAAAACCTTTGAGATTAGTCATTGCGGGATTTTTAAAAACTTTGTAAAGGATAATTCATTAGTGCGTTGATAAAAGAGCATAAAAGTATAATTTATCAGAAAATAATTATAAACATATGTTTTGCTCCATTTCTCGCAAAACACCGCACCAAATGAGAAATAAACGAAGAATTAAACAAATAAAAGCGTATGAATTACGTCGGGAAATTGAACATCGAACTTCACATTCCGCTGCGCCACTCGACTAGTGGCGATTTCCTAACAATATAAACGAAAAGTGTATATTCCATCGTTTCGGCGTTTATCGAACAAAGTAACCAATTCGCATTATAGCTACGATAGTAGCTACATGATCGTTGGTCATGTAGAAAGTCCTGATATGAAAAATTCCAATAGGATTGAAAAATCTTACACAAAGAATTTAATGTATGCACAATACGGGATATTTCCCGGGACACTTTGGCATTCGGGACAGAAAGATGGAATTCAGATGTGTCCCGGATAATCCTGGACGTCTAGTCACACTATTTTACGGCAATAAATATCACCGTATTCCATTTGTAGAAAAATGACGAAATAAATTATCGCTATTGCTTTGTTAATAATAAAAAAATATGAACAAAGTACGAATTTCTGCGTGCATCATACAATTTTGTCATGCGATCAATACGCTTTTAATGAAGCGACGTTTCTTTCGCCCTTATCTTTATAATAGCTGACCCTTTACTTTTTCAACCAAAGGGAAAAAGAAAACTATGTCGCGACACTTTTCCCGATCCATAAAAATATGTTCCATATACAGTGAAACCTCGATTTATCGTTTTTGAAGGGACCGAGAAAAAAATACGATGAAATCGGGAAAACGAAGAATGCGGGAAGGCTTGAAAAAACTTCGAAACACGAGAAAAAAATGACTGAAAATTACTTGTTTAAATTTAATATTTCCCTGCATAAAAACAAACAACAAAAATTATTTAACCGATCAACATTTCCTTATTTTTTCACAAATAAATGACTAATTGTCATCTGCTTTTTTACAGCTTGGCGTTTTAAATAAAAAAGTGATCTCATTGTATCATAAATGCTTTTCTTGTCACGATCACCTATGCTATATGGCAATGCTGTAACTAGATTATGGCGATTTGTCATAGATACCAAACATTCCCGCAAAAAATCGCAAATGTTTATATTCCCATAAATAAGAATTGATTTAATACTCCAATGTTAAAGTTATTGTCGATACGAACGTTATAATACATAATTAAAACGCAGGAAAATAATATTCTACATCAGGGCTCACCGAACTATGGCCCGCGGACCACATGTGGCTCTCGAGTCTGTAATAAGTCTTTGCCAGTTTTTACTCGATATAACAATCAAGCAGTGTTGTTAAACGTTATGCGTAATTTAACGAAATGATTTTAAAAAAACGTAACGAAAACGAAAAAATCGTTATTTCTTTATATTTCCCCTTCTACTGTGTGCCATTTCGTCCCTTGTTTCCAATTTCTTTTCTTTCTCTTCCTCAGCGGTCTTACTAGTCCCCACGTTCAGTCATACCGTCATAAAATGCACCGAGGATGGAATTATTGGGGGTCTTTCTGATTCCAAAGCGTGGCCGAGATTCACCGAAGTTTTTCTCCATTTATTTCTGATTTCGAATCATATTCGGTGAAGAAAAAATAAAAGTTAGATTACATGTCGAACAATTTCCGAGAAAATCTTAATTTACCCAATTCACTAAACCACTTTTTAATACGCGCCTATATTTGCAAAGGTTTTTCATGTTGATACTCTGGCCCGCGAGTAAAAAATTTATTAACCAAGTTGCCCACTTGTAAAAAAGTTTGGATACCCCTGTAACAGGGCCGGTGCAAGGGTATTTGGTGCCCTAGGCTAACCTTCAGCCTTGCGCCCGCCCCTCCCAATTGGCTTTCGAAAATTAATATTTTACTTTAGTATGAATACAAATTATAATTATAATTTCAGATTCAGTTTACATAATAAAGAATAATAATATAACATTGAATGCACAGGTTCATTGTTCTACACGTTACACAATAATTTGTGTGAAAGAAATACCCAAGAAACAATTAAGAATATTATTTTCCGTTCTTTAAGTTAGGCAATTGTAGAAACAAGTTCCTTGAATTTGAATTCATTGAAAACATATCCAAAACTTCTTTTTATCAGGAAGAATTGTCTTTACTAAATATGGGTTTGAAGTTTGCATTACCACCTAGGAAGCTACCTATAGACGAACTCATTACTGACATTGAAAAATCCATAGAATTTTTCGATGAAAATTCAGAAAATTACATTAGACAAGCTTGTTTATTACAATTAAAAGATAACTTGAACAAGCCTACAAAGATTCATCATAGTTACAGTAACTTCCCCAATATCATTAAAAAACTTAGAGTAAAAGATTGCTTTTACATCAAAGCAGATAAAGGCAACAAAATTGTAATTATGGACAAAGCACAATACGTTGACAACGTCCATACCATGTTAAACAATGGACCATATATTAAATTAAATAAAAACCCTTTAAATTCCATGATCAATAAAACCAAAGCAATCATCAAAGGATGTAATAATATCATAGACAAAAAATTAAGTTTCAAATTAAGTACTTCCAACCCAAACATACCTAAACTTTATTGTCTCCCTAAAATCTATAAGAACGACAACTCAATGAGACCTATTGCATCAGGGATCAACAGCCCTACTTACAATTTAGCTAAATGGCTAAACAATGAATTCAAACAGTTGTCATTCCTTGACAAACACTCAGTCAAAAAGTCTTATGATCTGATCAACAAATTGAAAAATACAACCATAAAAGAATCAGAGATTTTGGTCTCTTTCGACGTGAAAAGTCTTTTCCCCAGTGTACCCCTAGATGAAACATCCCAAATCTTAAAATCTCTTTTATTATAACAAAATTTTGCTGACGAAGTTGTCCACGAATACTTACGGCTCACTAACTTATGCATGCAACAAAACATTTTTCAATTTCATAACGAAATTTATCAGCAAACACAAGGTACCTCCGTGGGAAACCCTTTATCCCCTTTTTTAGCCAACATATTTATGTCACATTTTGAAAAGACTTGCAAAGACAAATTCCATTATTTTCCTGAAAGTTGGTTTAGATATGTTGATGATATTTTTACAATTTTTGATTTAAAAAAACAAAAAGTAGAAGACTTCGTGGATCAATTAAACAACTTATATCCATCCATAAAATTCACTTTTGAACTTCTGGAGAACAATACATTACCATTTCTGGATTTACTAATCATCAATAACCAACAACAAATAGAGTTTGATATTTACAGGAAACCAACACATACTGACAATTATATTCCAAATAACTCCTTCCATCCCATGAATAAAAAAACAGCTGTTTTCCAATTCTTAACACACCGATTGTGCAACATCCCCCTTAACAAAGATAGATATATTAAAGAACTCAAACATATAAAACAAACTGCAAAGAAACTTGGTTTCGATCCCAATTTAATCAATAAATTAATAAGGAAACACAATCTTAAAAAAACGTTGTCCAACTCCACCACTTTCAAACTTGACAACAATAAGGCCAACAAATATATAAAACTACCGTATTGTCCCATATTAAACAGGGGCTTGAATAAAATTTTCAAACATAAGAATTGCACAATAACATACACGAACCCACATAGTTTGAAAAATTTATTGGATAGCACCAAGGACAGAACGGAGAATTTGAACAAGTCCGGAATTTATAAAATACAATGTTCACATTGCAATTTAATGTACATAGGACAAACTAGACGAAAACTAATAACACGATTTAAAGAACACTTAGCCCATTACAAACACAATCGTTTTGAGAAATCAAGCGTAGCCACTCATATCCTCGAAACTGGACACAGTATACACATAGAGGACTTAACATTGTTAACTTCAGCCAACCATTCACTTAACTCGTTAGAAAATCTGCATATCTATAAAAACAGAAACAATCTTATGAACACAGATACTGATTTTAAGAAAACTTTATATAAATTGACCGAACTTGACGCACAAAATTCTTTTCGATCCTCAAATGTTTTTCGGTCTTCGTTATAAACTTTTCCTCTAACTTCGTCGCAGTTGAACTCTGTTCACTGCCAAGGCAGGTTCTCCCATGAAGATGCCCACTTAGTGGGCGAAATGCATAGGGCTTACCCTACAATTTTTTGGCTGAAGGAGTTTTATACAACTGTTCAAGTTCCTTCAGGTCAAAGTTTTGTGCAATTTCGTGTTCTATTGAAAGGGTTGATAGCCAACAAGGCCCAATGAGTTTTTATTAAATTAATTTTTATTAATTAATGATGATTTTTTAGGTTTCTCCGAAATTTGTCCATTGAACGAGTTTTCGGAAATTCGTCCAAAAATTAATATACCCTAAAATGTTTACATACTTAGAAACAAAAGAAGCCACATTTATTAGAACCGTAAAATTAGGCAAATTAATTTTGTCATGTGTATAACATGAAATATGAAGGAAAGGAACCAGATGCATGGACTTGTGTTGTCAGCTCCTACTTAAACAAGGTATCACAATTTAAGAAAGTTTAATTTAAAAAATCGTGTTATAAATGTCAAAACATTTTCATCTTTATAAAATCTGAGATTTTAAAACATAAGATATATTTAAGAGACTTAAGTAAATCGGAAACTTAAAGAAATGTAGTAATTCAATAGTTGACAAGTAAAACAAAAAGTTGTGTTAAATCTGCCAAATTTTGCCAATACGAAAGACAATAAAATAAAAAAAGAACAAATTTGGACTTTCTTCTTGTTATTAATACAATAAGTCCCTTAATACACAAAAAAATTAATACTATTATTTTAGGTGTATATTTATTTTGGGAGAAATTTCCGGAAATTCGTCCAATGGACGCGTTTCCGATGATGACTAAGACCCCATGATTTTTTATGAAATTTATTTTTATTAATTAATTACAATGATTTTTTATGAAATCTTTGTCTTTGTATTCATTGTTTCTTTTGTTGTTAATTTGTAAACACATAAATCTACATAACACGCCGCAGTTCCATCTCATGATAGTGAATCGAGTTGACATGTAAAAGCATAGAAAAGCATTCCTTCCAAATATTTTAAGTCTACTGGGTGGAAAAAATAGGTGCACATAGTGACCAACTGAGTGACATTTTTTTAGTATTTTTGGGTTTAGGCTCCAAACAAACCTGAGTATGGGTAATCCACCTCGGTCACGGTACTTGTATATACACTTTGTAACCTATATAAACTTATTTTATGTACGGGGAGCCGGTGGTGTAGTGGTTAGAGTGTTGGTCCCACTGCACGATCTGCTAAAATTCGACACCCGGTTCAAATCCTTATGAGAATTTATTTCGAGGACACTCCGGCCCCCTATTTGTGCATGTTGGAACTACGGTGACGAGGAAGAGCCAATGAAGAAAGAGATACACGAGAAAAATGAGGAGCGCGCTCAAATAATCACTCCGTCCTTCTGAAGGGACATTGAGCAGTTGGTCCCCTTGGTGTTCTTCGTAAGAGCAGGCAAATGCCGGCACAGGGTTTCTCTCCTCCCTTCCTGGCTATTCATTGCACTACCTCTAAGATACCCATTGTTAGTAGGACACGAGGCGAATCTGCTGACTCAGATGTATCTTATTTAATCTGAAAATCACTTTTTCGAGCGCTCAATCATTTCAATCGGGATTTTCATTATAAAAAATGGCAAACATTAATAAAAGAGCAGCAAATTTCACCAAAGATGAAAAAAGTATTTTACTATTGTGTGTAAAAAATGAAAAAACGATGGAAACAGTAGCCACGCCAAAAAACGGCGTGGCAATGAATTGCTGTAAATTTCAGCCATAGAGCAGTTACGAAGGTAATAATTAATAATAAATTATATCTTTACACCAGTGCTCCGTCGGTTCGAACTTGCGTTGTTTTCAAAATATTCCCAATAAGTTCATTCCAACAACAGTTTGCAATTATTATAAACTGTACGCACAAGGTCTTTATAGCGTTCCTACTGCTACAATCCTCGGTTTTCGACTATTTTTATGACATTCGTACGTGGTTAAAATCCCCAACTGTCGAGGACTGTTTTCAACTGTTTCAGATTGTTTGTTGGAACGAACATTCGGTTTTTTGCCGCCCTAGGCGACCGCCTAGTTCGCCTAATGGTTAAACCGGCCCTGCCCCTGTCTTACATAATCAAGGCGTTTCCCAAAATTTGGCCATAGGCACCATACGTGGTTGCTATATACATAGAAAAAGGTTTTAGCATCATCGAAATCACTTTTGGGACGGATTCAGACTCGCGCTCTTCGCTCACTTCCTCCCCACACTCCCCCTTCCATAAATCACGCAAGTTATACATATCACTCATGTCAAGTGACTACAAGACGCTCGTAAATTTCCGGGGATACGATTTAACCCTCGCGTTCTTCTGAAATCACGTGTCATTTGGATGCAATTTTCTACGAACAATATCTCTTGGCGCGAGATCCCACGACGGCATCGAAAATCCGTGGAAACTCCATAAAATTGTTCGTTGTTATCCATGCCTTTTTATTGGTGTGATAATTTACCGGCAGAGTTTTCGTGCTCATAAAGCACCTGAGGTTTGACGATTTGCCAAGCACAATCGGCTACAAATTGTCATCCCCGCCACTGTTGGCGTATAATAACGCAGCGATCCTTTCTTTAAAACTTTTCCCGCCTTAGCAGGACTGGTCCTTGAAATTAAGCGTTTTTATCCGGGAGGCAATTGTAGAGCAATTCATATTATAAATGATGGGCGGCTTGTAGCCCTCTAGCAGTTTAGTTAGCCTCGGGAACAATAGACCGAGGTTTCACTGTAGTAAAATAGCAAGTGCGGGTCCAGGCTTCACCCTTAAGGGGGAGGGGAAGTAATCAAAGATTAAAAATAAACTATCCAAAAATATCTTCGAAAGGATAAAAAATGTAATATCTAAAAAGGAAAGGGGAAATAGATAGCAAATTAAATTTTGACATTTGAGAAGGAGAAAAAATCCTGTACTTGACCGTGAATAGAACCCGGGTATCCCCGTTTGCCAGACCCAATCCGAGAATGGAGAATCATTCTGGCTTGATAGCTTAGTTGGTTAAAGCACCTAACGGCAAACAGCGAGACCCGGGTTCGATATCGGGTTAAGTACAGGATTTTTTTCTTCTCCTCAAATGTCGAATTTTAATGTCAGATTTATACGATCATGCATAACATGTCATTTCAACGTCTTTGTTTCTTGTTAAATTGATAGCATTTTGTGCAACAAAACAAATACAGTAAAAAGTAACATTTCGTCGGCATGTTATATTTTAATATTTAATTAATTTTTTCGGTGTTCTGAAATATTGGGGACGTTACTCGACCCCCTGGATCCGCCATTGTCAGCTAGTAATCTCAATTAATTTTATAAGCATAAAACAGAAGGAAGTGTCATTATGCATTAACTTTTGAAAACTTACATTAGTCATAATTTAAAATCATTTAATTAGGATCAATTTCCACTGATGTTCAGGTCGACTCAAAACGGGAATGGCATACGCAGGCATACACATAAATAAGCAGACATACAGATAATCGAGTAAGATGGAAGGTCATAACAATCACAGAAACGAACGAACACGAATTTGGAACGGAAATGCGAAAATAATAGAGCAAATGATTTCTGTACACGCGAAAAAATAACGTTTCCATGAATGAGCATACTGTGGGGTTGCAGTCCACGAGATCTTATCTATCTCTTTTGAATCTCTTATTCTCTACTTCTTTATTTGTTTAATTATCCGAACCCCTTTATATTTCCTTTTAACACGCAAGCACACGCACCTTTTGGGACAGAATTATTCTATAATTTGGGTGACCTTAACATTATAACATCGAGAGTAAAGTAACCTGTAATCATAACTCGGTAAATGGAATAAGTCAGAGAGAAGATATATACACAAGGTCTACCAATAAAAAATGAGACCCTATACTGCATGCTATAATACCTATAGATGTAGAACGTTTCTAATTTAATTAGTGTAAGTTAAAACATTATTTTATTTATTTTACTATCATTCTTACGTACAAATTTGAAACCAATAGCTGCACTCATTTAAGAATAACATGAAAATTAAAAATGGGTGGTACAACTAATGTTTACACAGCGATTTTACATAATTACAAATTAACGCAATTTCATCATCGGACTCATAAATCCACTAATTGCAGTTTATTACCGGTTTTGCTACATGTTTTACCTCTTTACCTCTTTCCCTTTTCCCATCTAGTTTTCCTTCTAACACGTCTTTAATCATACTCTCTCTCCTCAGATAATGCTCGACCCAGTTTACCTTCCTCTCTCTAATAGTCTGTATAATCATTCGCTTCTCTTCGTAGTACTTCATCGTTTTTCATCCTATCTGTCCATTTTATCTTCAGCATTCTCCTCCAAGTCCACATTTCAAAGCTTTCCAAGTATTTGATGTCATTTTTCCTTATCGTTCATGTTTTTGCCCCGTACAAAGCTATACATAGCATAGCATTTTATGAACTTCTTCCCTTATATTCCCCGTAAGTAGGTGTTTCTTTCTTCTGAAAACCTCTTTTGCTTTTTCTATTCTTGTCCTGATTTCATCCGTACATTTTGCTTCTCTTGTTATGATGCTTTAAAGCTATTTACAGTCTGAAACTTATTCTAAAGTTCATATATCGATGTTTAAATTGGATTGGCTTGCATGAGCTCAAGAATATGTTGCATCATTATTTCGACATTCGCAAAATGTCATAATGTATGATAAAATTGAAAGTGTTTTTCTTAGAAACTATCCTTATAATATAACGTCACATAGCGACGTAAATTTGATCTACGAAGAAGCGTCGTTATGCGAATTGTTGTTATGCGAAACGTCATTATGCGAAACTCAAAATCTCATACGAACTATATTATATTGCGTTTATTAGTACTAGGCTGAGGGCCCTCGGACTAAAAATTCATTTACAAATACGAAAACTTATATGGCAAATTATAGGAAATTCTGGTGGATATGAATTCCTCTCATAGCGCTTCAGATTACTTCTTAAAATTGCCTAGTCACTCAAAAACACGGCAAACAGAAATCAACTCCTGGCCCAAAATTGCTGCACACCTAAATTTGACACGTATTGTATGGTACACAGTGGCGGATTTGGAAAATTTCCGTCCCTTAGTGAAATTATTTTTCCGCCCCTTTTTTGGCGCTTTTGTCCTAAAAGAATCGCTCATGCATTTGGTTTGTCTGTCCGTCCATCCGTCTGCGGTTCATAATAGTCTAATTCAGGGCTCGGCAACTTACGGCCCGAGTGCCACGTGCGGCCCCTGAGAATGCTTTATGTGGCCCGTAAAGCTTTAATGAAAAAGTGATTAGGAAAATTTCCCACGAGCAATTTTATATTTTTTGAGTAAAAATATGGCCTTAAAGCCTTTTTTGGTGAAGTTTTAACGCTAGTAAATTATGTAGACTTGAGGGAGCACCTTTGGCAATTAAATTGAATATAAAATATATTCCTTGGTCTTGACCAGTATTTCTAAAACAGAGGGCTGCAAAATAATTTTGGATGCAAGGTGAAATGTCGGAAAATTAAGTTTTCACGAATAATAAATTTTTATCCGGGAATTTTAGGAAATACGATGTGATAAAAGTTATTAATAGTTACATATAATGATGAAATTTTCAATAAAGTTTCTTATTTTTACCCTTATTTCTTATTTTTACCAGTTGGTTCAGTAGTCACTACTTTAGGCCTCCAATATCATCATGAAGTAAGGTTCTGCTTTCATATATAAGTAGATAGGTAGATTTTAGTAGACGTGGAGCCCCCCTTCTTTTCGACACCACGAGCCGCCCCTGATGGCACATGGGATTTTATAGATCGTATTTATTCACTAGGGGATCGTTTATGTTGAACTATTTTTGACCCCCTCGTCCCTCCATGTCAGCAACCGCTAGCATTTGGGTGACCCTCTCCCCCTTCGTTTAATAAAAATTAGAAAATGCATAGTTATGCACGGCAATACCTTCTAATGCTCTCTTCTAGCGTTGGGGTAGGTGCCAGGAACTTAGCTACCTAAGGTCCCATATGAAAAGGGGTTCTTTGAAGTGCACCAACATGGTACAATAAACGGGATCGACGGCTTCACCTCCTCGCCAAACGAATTCTTGTCATATTTTTTAGCCGTAAAATATCATCGACCTAGGCCGAGAATCGAAGCCGCAATACTTGAAACCATAGACGAGTATTTCAACCACTGCTCCACCGGCGTCGACCGATTACTGTAAGTTAATAAGCATACTCAATGCCATAGAGTAATGACTACGTCTTATTTTTCTTGTCTCTATGGCAGGGGTGCGCAAACTTTTCATGCCGCGCCCCAATTTTTGTTCAAAATACAAACTTGGGCCCCCTACCATGGCTGGCAAATTTTTTTATCAAGATTTGGTATTTAGGAGGGGTTTTATGTCGATGATAATTTTGAGAAATAGTATGTTACAAAAAATGGTATATTTTATTAAAACTGAAAATAACAAAATAATTCAAGATAAATACACAAAATTAACATTCTAATAGGAATAAAATCAAATATCACTAAATTAATGAAATTATACAGCAATATGAATACAAAAATAAATATCACATTTTAAAATAACAATAAGAAAAGCACAAAAAAAAGAAGAAAAATAACACTTGGTTTTTGTATGAATAGGTATAATTCAATGGGATCTGTGGGCTTGTCTCTTACTGGCAATTTCGTCCAGTCTCGGCTTAATTGATGAAATCGCCACTCTCAATTCTGATTTATGGTGTTCTTACTGACAATTATTTTATTAAATTTATTTGTAAAACAATAAAGAATAAATCCACCGGTTCAGAACTAAACATTGCACATTTCAATAGACGTATTCACATGACGGCCTTCGTTCGACAACGTACTGCAGTATAGCGCGATAACGCGCACTGTAAACAAAGTCACGGTCACGCTGAATAGAGTGAGGGCACTCCCAGCATGTTACTCTCGTAAATACGAAAGATTACAGAAATATAACATTGTAAACAAAAAAGATATATGAAATATGAAAAAAGAACTAAATATTCTTACAGTTAAAATTAAATCATGGCTATAATCGCGCCCCTCGCATCATTTGTCGCGCCCCCTAGTTTGCGCACCCCTGCTCTATGGCATTATAAGCATCGTTAGGCATAATATAATATTTTGAACCCATTAAAAAAATAGATTAAAGGTAAAAAAAGAAACAAAATTATTACTATAATTTTTATAATTTCGGACTTTCAAAATATCAGTAGCGTTTGTGTGAGGGAAAGGGGTGGGGATTTCTTCGTTAATATAGAGGCAATGATAAGTAATTCAGCTTGTAAAATATTTACGATTTACATAGGGGGCTCCCGCATTATTTTCTCCGGGGGAGAGGCAGATTTTCCGGTACGCCACTGCTTACTACCACACTCGTTGTTGCAGAACTCGAACTATTATATTATGACAAAGATGCACTAGAATATTTCTGGAACAAACGATCGGTGCATCTTTACTGAGGATGCCCGCTTTGTCGCCCAAATCGCCAAAAGATTCTTCCGACCTTTCGTTGGAGTTATCGGAGTTATGCTTAACATCAATTGGATTCAAGCCATAAGGTGCCCTCTATATTTTATCTTTGAAAATGAACTATTGCTCGGATTAGTATACTTTATTATCTCATCGACTATTGGAAGTGGATAACTATAAGCAAAAATGGCGCAATTATCGGTGGGCAATACACACGGGACCGCTTTATACGGGTGGCCCACCGAGGACAGAATTATGTTGAAAAAAATGAGACGGACTTCCACTACTGTATGAAAGACTATAGGAAAGCTCTAGAGGCAGGGGCGTTATTAACGTAGGTAGAATCGGTGCAACCGCCCACGGGCCCCTTATATTGCATGTTCCAAAGTCATGTTTTAGTAATGACAAACAAACGCTATAAGTTATTTTTGTCGAATTTTTCCTTTGTAAGTACATTTTGTCATTTACGAGTACTGAGTAAAGCTTTTAATATCTGCAAAACTTTTGATCGATCCTTAGATGTGTTTATTTTTATTGTATTGAATATTAAAATTTAGAAATTTTGAAAGTGGAAATTAGAATTTTTACAACTGATCAGTGCAAACGGGAAGAGAATCGCACCGAGTAGTTTGAAGTCTTAAAAACGTCCCTGTATCGAGCAGCTGAAAATCATTTCGGAAAACGATGTTTGTGACAATGTCATATTGAAATTGCTTATTCAAGCATCGTTTCCAAAATCTCATACCTGCATAATAGAGAATATTGTTCTCTTCTTAAGATTTATTTTTCTTCTCACGTAGAAGTCATAGCAGACGAAAGAGTCGAGAAGTGACATCCCCTAATTTTCTAAGCGATTTAAATGGGGCCATCCCCAAAATACACAAGTAAAGTTGGAAGACAGTGAGAATATATTGAAGTAAGAATGCACCGTATTTATGAAGTCGTCATGTAAATTAAAAATTCATTGGCCATTATGAACTTTTTCCAAAATCCCTGGAACAATCAATTTGTTATTAAAATCATACCCATTTGAAGATGTTGGAGTTATAGCGGCATTTCTTCTCAGATTACAAACACAAGATTAAAGGGAAAAAATACAATAGTTGAACAAAAAATTGCAAAGTAAGCATCTTCATGGTGAGAAACAGAACTTTGTATTGAAAAGTTTAAGAGATATCAATGTAAAGACGTCATAACGGCGTCCTTTTGTTCTGTCCTTTTAAAGAATTGCTTAGAAAAAGAAATAAAATAGGCCCTCGCTCTCCGTGGGGATTATGTTCCTGGAAAATACCTTGGACACAAAAACCAAAGGCCAAAATGGAGTTTGGTTCTTGGCTCATCAAAAGTGTGTGTGTATACGAGTTACTCTCTGTCGCTGAAAAAGGGCTCAAGCCCGAAAAGCTTACACTTTTTTGTGTTGTATTTCGTGTGTTACTTCAACACCTCCAGTGGCTCGCCAACCTCGGTAGGTGTCCACTGGGCTTCCTCCAACACCTTGTTGCCACCGTCATCACTACCTTTCCTTATCTTAAAGCTTATATATATATATATATATATATATATATATATATATATATATATATATATATATCATCAACCTCCCCACATCACCCTGTCATTCCCCGCCCAGTGTGTCACTCTAAGTTACTCTATCGCCAAAAAAGGGCATAGACCCGATAAGCTTGCGTGTTTTTTTGTGTTTTTTGTGTTCGTGTGTTTAACGTGTCTCTTCGACGCCCCCAGCAGCCTGCCATCTTGGTCCCCGACTTGGTAAGTGTCCGCTGGGCTTCCTTCAACACCTTGTTGCCACCCTCATCACTACCTTTTCATTTCCTTAAGTTAATATATATATATATATATATATATATATATATATATATATATATATATATATATATATATATAACAACTTACGGAAAAGGAAAGGTAAAATGAATATATGGATGTCAACAAGGTGTTGGGATGAGGAAACCCAGTGAGCACTCACCAATCAGACGACTTCAGGTTGGCGAGGCCCCGGGGATGTCGAAGCGACACACGTAAAATAACACAAAAACACAGAAACATCACAAACGTAAAGCTTTCGGAACTACTCCTTCTTCAGCTACAGAGAGAGAACTCCTCATCCCAACACCTTGTTGACATATATATATATATATATATATATATATATATATATATATATATATATATATATATATATATATATATATATATATATTAAGTAGACGTAAGTTAAAAAAGTAGAAATTAATTAATAAAAATGTATTTATTCATATCATATAATTACTTTTGTTCATAAAAAATAAAAGCAGAAGCATTTTTAGTGCTTTTTTCTAAAAATCGCTGATATATTTGGTATTTTTGTATGTCCGACCTATTCTTTGTTCTAGCAATTTCTCTGGAATTCTGCAATTTAGAGAAGTTATATTTTCAGGATAGATTGGTCTAAAAATTTATAGGATCTAAAGTTTGCTGCTGGGGACTGGTAGGAAAAAAATCTCTAATAAGTTACAAATGTAGACAACTAGCAATGCATCGCACCTGCAATTCTTCACTCCGCTGTAAAGACAGCAGTTGGTGAAAAAAGCGTCTTATATAATTTGCTTGCCAATTCTCACTTGTTTTTATATAATTTTAATTAGAGTATATTTAATTTTATCTTACATTCAACAAAGATTTAACAAAAACAAAAGAAGGCAAAATTTCCAAGTACGTGTCCTTTTTTCCAAATTATAAATTCAACGATAAATGGAACTTGGTTAGCCTACACAATAGGAAAAAGAAAAACGAGTAAATTTAAAAATATACTCTAATTTTAATTTGGAAAAGGTGTCGATTACATCCGAATAATCTAAAGAATATGCCTTAGCACTTTCAATGGACAGTGAGAGCTAGGCACAGAAAAATGTTTTTTTTTACAGTTGTCATCAGAAGAATCTTCGTGACAACCATTATAAACAAGGTACATTATGCTGTTTGGTTTTCACCAACAAACGGTTGCCGTCAATAAATCAAGAAATTGAATCTTGAAATTGATATTACTGTTACTATTTTTGAGTTATCTTATGGATTAAAAACACAATGTACAAGCGTAGGAAGCTTCCGGTGACTTAACAAGATGCTATAGGTGCCAGTTTAAATGTCAAATATGCTAAGCCTTTAATTATATGGGGAAGCGTCGTATTATTTACATTGCTAAAACAACAACTAAATGTAAATATGATTAATTTTGTTTCATGCAAACGCTTCGTTTAGTAAGAGGAAAGAAGAGGATAATTAATTCGACAAAAAATAAGTCTAAGATGACAAAAGATTATATTAGAACTGCTTAATTCCAGTGAGGTTTCATGGTTTTTGTCTATGGTCAACTTTAAGTCTAAATGTCAAGAATAGGGGACAAAAATAAGAAAATTAAAATAATGACCGATGGCTTGGCTGATCTTATTCGTAATGATTTTTTTTCACGAAATGTTCAATAACTGATTTGAGAAATCTTAAATTTAACTTATTTGTCCATATAACCATAAGTTATGATTTAGAATCAATTCAATATTCTTAAAATATTTTCCTTACCGTTATTTGAACGGGTATTCAACTAGCACACTTGTTCATCAAAGACTTTAGGGTTACGATTTATATTCTAGTATACCTCGCGTCGTCTCAACATAAAAATGAGAGGGAAATTAAAATATTAAGTGTAAATGAGCGGTACGGTCATCTTTTTAAGAGATCAACTCCGACTCGATACTCTGAAAAAATACTAACTGGTTCAAGCTCCTCTAGTAAACGCGGAACGGTTCTCGAATAGACGAGCCACTGAAAGATGTTAGCGCTTGGGCAGACCAAAAGAAACCGAACTGTGAAAATAAAAGAAGTAGATTTGAAAGGGCATGTATTTAAACCTTGGGGAGAGAAAGATTTATCGCCAGACGAGAGGGAAGGGGGTCGGTAGCCTGAGTTGAATCCCGTAAATTTGCCCTAAAAAATCGGTGACGTGTTTTGCTAAGAAATATAGCGGAGATCGTGGAATTGGACATAAATCACTGTTGGCCTTGTTTCCAGTTTTGAAGAGTGTAATTTCTCCAATGCGTTAAGTTTTCCATTTTTGGGAGTTATTAATTCCAAATCGTAATTTTTATTGTGGTCAAACTTAGGCACCCCTTGCCTGAGGCGGTCGCCTCGACGCCTCACCTATCGGCACGGCCTTGTATATATTGCATATATATTCATTAAAAAAGATAATAAGAATAGCCCGTAAACATTTTGTCGATAAAATATTGACATAAAACATTTTAATACAGTGAGAATAATTTATAAATCGTATTAGAGCTTTTAAAATTAGGAAAAAAATGTGCATCTCGAGAGCCTTTTCATTAAAACTATTACTTCAAAATAACGTATTTCCTACAAACCGTTCGTAAACGTGGACGAAATTTAACCGTACGTTCTTTTGGGTACAACATACAGTAAAACCCCGATTACTCGTGCTAATTGGGACTAGGGTAGGTAGGAATACTAGAATAACACGTATAATCCACATTTTTAGGCAAATTTGATAAAGTGACTGTTAAATACTCTTAAAATTTATTAACGTAAAAACAGGGATAAAGAAACTATCAATTAAATCAATAAATGTAATTAGAATATATAAAGATAATAGAATAAATGAACGAAAAATTATAATTTTTTTTGACAGTGACTATTCTTACTGAGTAACAAATAACTGCTATGCTTGCACAAGAAAAATATGGGACAGGAAGATAAAAATGTTACTGAAGGACACTCGCCCATTTAATATAGATGCGAATTTAAGATGATCCTTGGTTTATAAGAATCTCTCTAAAGTAAAAGGGAAAACTTCATTTCGTGTCAAAGTAGTATGTATATCAGTTTACATTACTTTTTTGACAAAGAACTCTGTCAACTTGATATATTTTACTCGAACTTATTTTGTCTGATCCGATTTAATATATCGGCGGATTTTTAACAAATCAATGAATTCCGCGTCTTTTTCATTTTTCATATAAGCGGGAATGTTGAACCTCGCAAACAATAAATTTATAAATGACACAAAGTAGATTTTTGGGTTTAAATGATGTAGTTATCTCCCATGGAATTACTGGATAATGGCAATTGTACAAACAGAAAAAAGTAAGAAATTTTCTATAAATAGTGAACTTACGTGTCTTGCATTGAAGGCACTGTGTGACTCATGCGGAAAGAAAGCGGATAGAGTAACATTCAAATCGCATTCTTTTGGGGAACGATTGCGAAGAGTGCGCTCGAAACTCATTAGCGGTTTTTTAGTAAAGTTTAGTAGTTTGTTTAATGGAATGCTACATATTTTATTTCCGCCTCGATTCACTTAGTATTTCAGCTTTACTTCTGCACAAAGAACGGGAGTACCAAGATTCAACTTTTAGTTTTTATTGTGTATATTTTCTGTGGGTTTTATTAAACGAAACATGTGGAGTAAGAATCTTATGCGAGAAGGTCATATCCTTCAGATTGTCTGAGATGAGCATTTTTTGCATGTGAGTTTCTTTGATGCGTGTACTCTTTCTGAGAATACTATTGTAAATACCTACTTAAAACTATTAGTGAACGGGCAGCTTTGGGCGTTATTAAAATTTTATGCTTTTATGTTCGCACTTCATATTCATTCATTTTTATGACTGCTTCGTGTCAGTGAAAATTAGGGTCCCCCAGGGCCACTTTAAACACTGAACTTCCTGAACTCCTTTTTTATTTTTCCATAACGCCCTTCCGCCATTCTAGGAGTACAATCAATTCACAATTCAAAATAAATCAACAAATAGGTTATTTTAATTATTCTTTGGCAAAATATAATATAATCTGTACTTAAAAACGGAACCGAAACTTCCCTTTAGTATTTCAGAGCCGAAACGAAAAAGTCAAGTATTGTAAACCAGAGTTTAAGTATAATAATATCGTATTACATTTGTCGATTCCTTGTAAATAGTCGAGTATTTTTAAAGAAGGACGAAACATCTATTCTGCACAATTTTGTGACCGAAACATCCAGAGCCGGAATGTCCGTGGTTGAAATGGTTTCCCGCAGGTCAACTTGTTTACCTATATCTCGACTGAAAATTTTAGTTAAATATTACGATTATTATTTTTTTTAAAGGCAGTTCATAATTTTAATTTATTCTTGCGTTACTTTATCGTTATTCGGATTCATTATAGAGGTTATGTAAAAAAAATTGTCCCTTTTTATTAAATAGAAGCCGAAATATGACGTATGTATAAGGAAAAAGATATACGCAGAATAAAAAAGTAGACATTTAATTTATTCTTTATTTTTAAGGTATTTGCGGATTTTTCAGAATGTTTATAAATTTATAATCAGATTTAGCATAAAATTTACTATAACGTTAGAATTTTAATCCTATCGTAGATAAAGATTTTTTGCTCGCATGAGGCGAATTGAGACTTCGTTGCGAGTGTTATTACAGAATGGGAGTTGAGATTTGGCAGTAATACTTTAGTCACCCATTAAATGTCAGTGATGAAAAAAAATATCTTCGGGTTCGGATCCAAAAGAGTTCCTTTTCTGTTTGATTAACTAGGAAAGAGTTAAAACGTAGCGTGCAAGCCTTTTTTCTACAAGTTGAGATATCGAGGCGGGATTTATGCATTTATAAGGAGAGAAGTATGAAGATTAGTTTTCTTATTGTGAAAATTGAAATATTCAAAATCAAAATTCATGTAATGCATGTTGTCCTTTAGTGAACAATTAATAGATTATTGCTGGCAACTACAGCCACGCCACAATTTTTAATAATCAGGAGATGCTAAAAGGGAATTTTTACATTTACCATGGGCAGAAGGAAGTGTGTTTAGTTAAGATTTATAAAAATAATATCCTTTTATAAAGAAAAGCAAGCATAATGAGAAAGTTGAGTGCTCTGCTTGTGACGCTGTATTTTGTATTGGACATGGAAGACAATCAGATATTAATGATCATTTAAAATCAAACAAACAAACTAGGTGCAGTATCAAAGCTCCAATCAAAAACTTACAAACTTCATTACTACTGAGTAGCCTGAGACTGAAGAATTATAGCTTGATTTTAAACCGCACGAAAAAACGATTACAGTTTGCAGGGCGTGGGATTCTCAGCTGATATTTTCACTCTGAAGTTGATAGACAGTCTTGTGATGTGGAAGTAATAGTCGTGTAAATATTATCACATTTCTCAATTTATACAATACAAACCATGCGATCGAAAGAATTTTATTATTTTTTATATATACAATATGCAATGTTATTGCTCCATTAGAAAACTCTTTGCTAAGTTTATACCTAGCTACTGATCGAATACTGAAAACATTTGAAGCGCTACAGGTTTTTCTTTCAGAAGAAAAGCTGTCCTAATTTATTTTCATTTTTTAAAACAAGCTTACATGTTGTGCATATTATAGTTGTTTTCTTTAACAAAGAAACACTCAAAATAAAAAATTACAAAACTCTATAATAGAAGTAATAATATATCCAAAAGAGGCAAATGATATGTTTAAAGACGAAGTGAAGAAAATTTTATTATACTCGGTGTTAAAAAAATTCAATTGAATATTCCGGAGATAAATTGAATCATTCTAAGATGAAGTATTTTATCAGTGACAAACAACATTTGCTTATCTGGAAAAATAAGCTGAAATTTTAAATTTACTCAAACACATGAATCTTTTTCAACACTTAAACGTTGGAGTACCAGAAATAGATGGAAACACATCAATGAGGATTCACACACTTCGGACTTTTCCCTAAAAGAGTTACATATTGAGATAAAAGAAAGAAAGACTCGGTGCATTGGAAGCCATGGTAAATTGGTTGGATCCAACAGCTGCTTTATTGTACAACATATATGCAACGTGTTTCTTTCTTCCCCACTCTCCCCTTTTTGACGTTTCATTCTGAAAAACTGAGAAGAAGATATACCCGCTTTTGTTCCTTCCCTTCGTCTGCTCACTCCATGCCCGACCTGGTCATTCACAATAGATATTTATCTCCAACGGGAAACTCCGCAGTCATCCCCACTCCCCTCCCCACGATTCTTACCCGAACACTCTGCGATGCCTCCGGCCTTCGATCCTTGCATTCACTGCAAAAATCCGCTGCTCCTTCTCCCCACGCTCTTCTCTTCCAACTACCTGTTTTTATCCTCTATCTCAAACCGTTTTGAAGGCTTATTGTTAGTGGGCACACCCGAATACAACGATTTCATGCCGAAATCAGTCATGTAAATAAACCACATAAATTGAAATAAATAATTCGATTTTGGATTTCTGGTAATGGCCTTCTAAGTGCTTTTTTATTTTCACTTATTTCCATGTAATTTGCTTAAATTATTAAGTTATCAGAGAAAAGCTATGGGAAATCATTGGAAAATAAAATAGTCGTGTCACTCATTCTTACGATTTATTCCATAGGACTTATTTCCTAAGACATATTTACATATATACACATATTTAAACATACAGAGATATTTACATGCATACAAATATATACAGATATTTACACACACACACACACACACACACACACACACACACACACACACACACACACACACACACACACACACACGCGCGCGCGCGCGCACGCACACACGCATATATATATATACATTTCAAAATATACACATATTTACATCTATACAATTACCTATTCACAAATGTACACATATTTAAGTATAAATACATAATCTTTAAAACATAAATGTGTGTATATATTTTATGCAATTTATGTGTAAGTTTAACATTTTAATGTTTTGTGTAACTCCATAAAAGAGGAATGTAGGCAAATGGGAGGGGATCCCTATATATATATATATATATATATATATATATATATATTATATACAATATATATATTTTATATATATATAAACTTTTCTTTCATATATCTACAATTGGGCAAAAGACGCATATTACTCCACGAAATACTAATGAAATTATTTCAAAACTTACTAACAAAAATGTACCAAACCTTTAATGTAAAAGCAATATTAATAATTTAATTTTTCAATAAGGGGAACTTAATTTCTAAAATAAATGTTTTTGAGAAATAAAAAAAAATTTCCCCTTTGTCACCCCAATTAAGCATCATTCTGTGCATACGTACCTATATACACATATAATAGTTAAAAGAGGCCATAGTGCCTAGGGTCTACGAAACCCTCATTCCGGCCCTGCGCACGGTAACAAGTTTTGACTTGTTCCACCAAGTCGGCAAATATATTATACGAGTCATCACGAATATTGTCGCTCTTACGCGAGGCGTACGAGTGAGAGCCGTCCCATCCACTTTAACCCAGGTACCAACGAACATTATCTAGTAAAATGACAATGATTTTAATTATTGAAGTTGTTCTTGTTTATAAATGACGTTCTCTTCGATTAATTTTTTATCTTTTATAATATAGCTTATTTTTTTGAGAACCGGAACAGCGTTTCGGTGAGTTCCGGTCCAATTTGAGCACTGAGTGACACCCCCGCATGCCGCCCATGAATCTTATGAATACATCATCATCATCATCATGCTTCTGTCCGAAGACAGGTTTTAACTGAATCGCTGCCTCCATTTCTCTCTCTCTCCCTAGAAGCCTCTTTTATACCTCTATAAGTATTATATCCCTGCTTTATATTATCTAATATTCCTATTCTTTTTCTCCCTCTTCCTCTTCTTCAACTAATTTTTCCTTCTAAGATCGTCATTTGTAAACACTGCCTTCTCAATATGTGCCCTATCCAATTTGCTTTTCTTTTCCTGATTGTTTTTATTAGCGTCCTTTCTTCTCCCACCATTTCTAATACTTCTTCGTTTCTCTTCCTCTCTGTCCATTTCACTTTCATCATTCTTCTCCATACCCACATCTCAAAACTTTCTAAATATTTTTCCTCCTTTCTCCTTACCGTCCACGTCTCTGCACCATAAAGAGCTATGCTCCATATGTAGCATTTTGCTAATTTCTTCCTTGTTTCTAAATTTATTTTCTTGCTTGTGAGAAGCTCCTTCTTCTCGTTAAATGCTGCTTTTGCCATTGCAATCCTACTTCTGATGTCCTGTGTACTACTTCCATCCTGTGCTAAAATACTGCCGAGATATTTGAAACTACTTACTTGTTCCAATTTTTGGCCATTTACCATTATATTTAATTCTTTATGTTCCTTTGAAACCACCATGACTTTTGTTTTTTCTGTATTGATCTTCATTCCATATTGTTGGCCAACCTCCACTAGTCTGTCTGTCATCCTCTGAAGCTCTTTCTCGCCTTCTGCTATTAAGCCCTGATCATCTGCGTATTTAATGGTGGTAATACTTTCACCTCCTATCTTAAATCCTTTCTCTTCCATCAACGCTTCTTCTGTTATTGTTTCTGCATAAATATTAAATATCGCTGGTAAAATAGGACAACCCTGCCTCACTCCCCTCCCTATTGAAGTACTTTCTGTTTCTTCTCCTTCAACCCTGACTCTAATATTTTGATCAAAGTAAAGGTTTTTAAGCAGTCTTTTATCTTTCCAATCTATTCCTATTTTGTTTAAAATACCCAGCATTTTATCCCATTTCACTCGGTCAAAAGCTTTCTCCCAATCTACAAAACAAAAATACATACCTTTATTGACTTCTAGCGCTCTTTCTGTCATCATCCTCATACATCCTATAGCATCTCTAGTCCCCCTTCCTCTTTTAAAACCAAACTGATTATCTTGCAGCTCCTTTTCTATTTTACATTCAATTCTTTTGGTTATTATTCTGGTTAGAACTTTAGCTGTATGAGAAATTAAACTAATAGTTCTGTAATCCCTACAACATTTTGCATTGTTCTTTTTCTCCAGTGGTACCATCACAACATCTAAAAAATCTTCAGGCCATATGCCAGTATCATATACTTGGTTAAAAAATTTTGTGAGTTGCTTAACTGCTTTAGACCCTAAAACCTTGAGAACGTCCACGGGTATATCATCACTCCCAACAGCCTTCCTTCTTTTCATGTCATCAATTGCTCTTTTAACTTCAGACTCGAGAATACTTGGTCCTAGCTGATCTTCTTCCACATCCTCTTCTTCATTTAATTCAATATTTCTTGGCTTTCCTTCTTTGTCATACAGAACCTCAATGTATTCTTTCCAGACATTCTTTACATTGTCTGGCTCCGATACTATTTTACCACTTTTGTTCATGATTCCTTTACGTCCTATCTTTCTTGCTTTTTTCTTGAATAGTTCCCTTGCTTTGCTATACATGAGGTCTGTTCTACAAATTCTTTCACATTCGACAATCTCCTCGCATTTCTCATTTATCCACTTTTCTCTGGCTTTATCTGTTTCCCTTCTTAAAGCATTATTTAACTCCTTGTATTTTCTTTGGCCTTCTTCAGTGTTTATGTTCTTCCACTTTCTCCGCTCTTCCATTTTTTGCAGCATGGCTGCTGTGACCCAGGGTGTTTTGTTTCTTTCACCCGTTATCTTTCCTATCTTCTTTTCCATTACATCTTTAATGTTGCTATGGATGTATCTCCACCCCTCATCTACATTCTTTCTATTTTCTTCAGCTCTCTCCCCCTACCTTTCCTCCAGCTCAGTCATGATAGCCTCCTTGTTTTTAAGGAGTTCCTCTAAGTTCCATTTCTTGTTAACTCTTATGTTTCTCCTAACGCTCTTCAGTCTACATTGTATATTTGCCACCAATAGGTTGTGGTCAGAATCGATATCTGCCCCTGGTAGTGTTTTCACATTTTTAATGCTATTTCTAAATCTTTCATTGACTAGTACGTAATCTATCTGGTATCGTCTCTGGTCTCCTGGGCTTCTCCATGTGTAAAGTCTTCGCTGGTGATGCTTAAACCATGTATTAGTTACAATTAATCTATTTCTATGACAGAATTCCACAAGTTTATCCCCTCTTTCATTTCTCTTCCCTAGTCCATATTTTCCCACTATGTTATCTTCCTGTCCCTCTCCGACTACACTGTTCCAATCTCCCATTACTATGGTGGTGATCCTTCCATTTCCCTCATCCTCCATTATCTCCATAATCTGTTCATAGATTTCATCTACTTCGTCGTCGCCAGCATTAGTTGTTGGCATATACACTTGAATTATAAGCATATCCACTGGCTCCATCTGGAGTTTTACGGCTATTAATCTGTCATTAACTGTCACTACCTTGCTAATTCTTTCAGCTATCTCTTTTCTCATTATAATCCCCACTCCCCTTTCCTTTTTCTCCCCTCCCGAGTAAATAATCTTAAATTCGTCTGAATTTATCTCGCCTTCTCCTTCCCACCGAACTTCACTAAGACCTACTATACCTACATTATTCCTTCTCATTTCCCTTTTTAAGTTCTCTAGTTTACCCCCTGAATTCATAGTCCTAACATTCCATGTGCCTATTTTTAATTTCTCACTACTTGCTTTCTTATTAATGTTACATTTCCTCTGTGCATCCCCTAGGGTAGTCCCCACCCGGAGATCCGATTGGGGGACTATTTTACCTCCGGAATATTTTACCCCAGAAAGATCCATAGAGGTATTTTCAGCTATTCAGCCTATCATGGGAAATATAATGAGGTAGTTTCCCCTTGCTTTCCTCATCGCAGTTTCACAGAGTGATTACCCATCTGTAGCTGTTCAGATCCACATGATCACCACCTACAGAGGTACTGTGCAAGCTGCTGCCCTTGCACAGGGGGATGTAAAACCCCCAAGACTGCTTCTTAGTCTGACTCTTCCCCTCAGACCTTTCCGGCTTGGATGGTCCTACCAGGAGAATTATCTCCCGCCGGCATAGCTCTTTGGTTCGTAAGAGTACACAAACCCTCCCACCTCTGTGAGGTTATGCAGTAGAGGTAGCAAATACCTCGATTTACCGCCACCACAACTTTAGCGCCAGTACCTGGGATGGACACACTGTGGCGGTAAATCAGTCTGAATGCATTTGAATTTCAGGAACAGAACATTGGTATGAAGAAATTGCGTAGTTTTTTGGTTTGTGAATCAGGCGCTTGATGCGCATATAGAAAAAATCTTTAGATATTAAATTTTGTGTAGTCTAATGTACCCTTGATGTTAGAACAGTCAATACCATTATGTTTTGTATGATTAAATTTAATACGAGTTTTCAAAATTTAATCCCATGATTTAAAATGATAAAAAATTGAATGAGACAGGTAGCTATAGTCTATTATATAAACGAAAAAATATATAAACTTATATAAAATCAAAATGAAGCGATATATTGTGATTTTAACATATATGACGTTTATATACGCGTTTTCGGTGCTTGCATACTGCAAGCGCTTAAAAAATCACCATACACCAAAATCTAAACTCGTAAATAAACAAACGCGATCTCCAAGGCAACATCACTTTAGCCACGTGGAGCCCATATGTATTAAATAATAAATTCCATGAGTTCTCGCAGAATATTTACAATTTTCCACAAAATTAAGGCAACTATCCGTAATTTCCAAATTCTCTGGCAATCGGCTGGTGTTCAGGTGACGAAAGTGACGAAAAAGTCTCGAGAAAATCCTGGGTTCGACTTCAAGGGAAGCATTTCCATTTCCTATTAAATAAAGGTAAAAATTGACTTTTCGACGTGCAGGCTTTTATTCTTTTACAGATTAAAATTAGAAAGAATTAACATACGATCTGCGCATCTGAAACTTTTTGAAGAAAAGTTAGGTATATAAAAAATATCATGCCCAAAATTAAAGTCGCAATTATGTGGCCTAGCGGACTTTTTTGTGGAAAATGTAGTCCTCTATCTGAATATTATTTTAAATACAGATCATATAAGAGCTAGGGAGAAAAATTTACGGGTGTTAATTACTGCTTGACGTATGCCATTTAACGAGATACGAGTATAAGTTTATTAAAGTATTTGTGTAAACTGGAAGTTCTAATTGACGGATGCAGTTCAAAATCCAATTGGGAGATATATTTTAATAAGGATCACTCTTATTTAATATAATTAAATTCCATCCAGCGACTTAGGAGATGAAATTTACAAGACGTGCCCATAAGGCGTTCTGCTACTACCGGTTCGCTGGTAAAGAACGCCTATTAATACAGAAAAACGTTTTAATCGGGAGAAAAATCACTTCTTCCAATGCAAAAACTGATACTTAACAATAGTAAAAGGTCATTGTGATCTCCTCGAGCACAGACGCAAGATTGGCAAAAAACTGAATGTGGGCCCACCTCCGATAAACACATACCAAATTACCCATACGGGTAAAACTGGGAAGAAAACAGAAAGTGTGGTGGCGACCTCAGTGTACGGAGACCCAATTAAAAACCATAAATTTCTCACCCTAGCTCTTATATAATATAAGGTATAAATTAAAAAATTATTCTCTTAGAGCAGTTTGTTTTCCACAAAGACGTCCGCGAGACCACATAGTTACGAGTTCTAGGTTCGGAGATAACAGGAGGTCCAAACCAGGACTAATGCAGGCTGATTTCCCAAAGTTGACGTCCCGAATTGATTACGTATATTGACAGGAAATGTTTCAGTATGTGTTAGTCATTCCAAGGAATTCTCATACCATAAATACCACTTGTATTTCATAGTTAGTCAATGATACAGAAAAATTGGAAAACAAATTAATAGAGCGTTATCAGATTTTATACCATTAAAAGCAATGTCAAAATCTCTTTCTGACATTATATTTTGCATGTCTTTTTTTTAAATATACGAATTTAATAAATTTAAATGTTTATACGCTAATATGTCTGGATCAACTATCCATTGCTGAAGGGAAGTAGAGCGGAAAAGAAAATAACCCATTTGTTCACTCGTCTGTGCTCAAGCCGAGTTCAGTAATAATCGTCTCCATGTCAACAATTCGATAAAAAGCTATTTAAGACGCCAAAAAGCCACGTTTTATTAGAAATTCAAGAAAATACGATCAGTTATCTAAATTCGGTGATAAGAATTAGAGTTTACATTCTTTTCCCCTTAGAACATAAAAAAACCTAGCTCCGATATCAAAATTTTAAGATATTTTACACTATTGAAGATGACATCTCCGCACAATGGATTTGACACTTCCTATGTAAAAAAATAGGGATAAAACGTTCCTGGAATCGAATCCGAGACTTCAATCTTCGCCAAATAAAATATAGCCCGGAGGTGGACCCTGGCAGCACAAGCCTAATACCGTTTCATGAAAACTGGTCCATTGGCGCAAACGTTGTTAGTAGGGGACGCACAGATACACACAGACAGGACCATTTCATAAGGCTGTTTCCTTTGGAAAGACGGTTCCCTCGGCAAGGAACAATTAAATACCATATTTTTCTATTCCTAGCACTTATATGATCTGTAAGCTATATATAAAAAAAGCGGATAGAGGATTAAATCTGCCACAAAACATTCCCCGAGGCCACATAATTACAACAAAGTTTCCATTATATAATTCTATATTTTATATGTAAATATAGGTTCTGTTTACGTGAAATGTTTTTATGCGTCAATTTTCTGGAACGCATTCTCCGCATATAGAGAGGGAGTACTATATATTCATTTTGAAATGTACCCGCGTACCGTCATGAATACATGCCTGTGTGGTTTGGTCTGCAGGATAAAAAAATACGATAACTCAAAAAGTTGCGAATCAGATTGCAGGAACGTTTTTCAATACATGATGGAGAAGCTAATCATAGTAACTCCAGAATCCTATCATTTTGATGTTGCTACAGCATTAAAAAAATCTAGCATTTATATCATCCTCAGTTTGTATTTGTTTAATTTAGTGGATATTTCAGATTTTTAAATCTCCAGCAAAATTTTAAAAGAAATTAATTTATTTTTATCATTATTACGTTCCTTACAGAGGAGTAACATATAAGATATTGATATGCGGAGTTTTATGCCCAACTCACCCCCTTGCCTTCCCCTTGCATGAGGGCAGAGACTAGGCAAGGAGGAGCGAGAGGGGTCGTGTGTGGAGGGGAGAAGGTGTGCGTTGTGTCGGTGGAAGGAGACCGTGGGGAGGGGTCTAGTTCGCCGGAGGTTTTTAGGCGGGGAGTCGCCGGGAAGAGTCCTGAGGAGGGAGAGTTCGCTCGTGGACTCCGGCGAGAGACGATTCGAAGTGATGCGTAACAGTGGTGTCAGAAGTGGGATTGAGGTTGCTTGTGCGCATTACCTTCGTAATAGTTAAGTGCGAACTCCAGCAATGGAGCAAAGGAAAGGAGGCGGCGGATTGGCCTCTCTCACCGATGTCATGGCAGCAGTTGAGGCACTCATCAAACAAATCACTGGGCTAAACCAGAAGGCGGTCGAGCACACGCTGCAACTCGCTGCCCAACAGCAGGCTATGACTGCCAAAATGACCGAGATGGACCAATCGTTGTCCGATTATTCAGTGGAGGAGAGAGGACAGCTCGGCGAGCAGGCAAAGCGTCTTGAGGGAGTGGAGGCCAGACAGGAGTCACTGTGTTTGGAGGTCGCAGAGCAGCAGCGACAGCAGGAAGCGCTCCGTGCTTATCAGCTGGAGCATCGGGAGAAGCTACGGGCGGAGGTCTTAGCACAGGTGGTGCATCAGAGCGCAAACCTCGAAGCCAAGCTTGCGATGCTTGCAGAGCGCATCACAGGCGCGGCGCCGAGGACCAGCAGCGCAGAAATTGCCGTGGTCAGCCCGATATCCACAGCCGTGAGCGATCGTGAGACTGCTGGGCTGAAAGTGAAGCCCCCTACTTTCGACAGCCTGAGTAGCTGGGCGATGTAGCGCGAGCAGTTCGAATCGGCCGCCAAGAACAAGAACAAGAAAAGCGGCCATGCTCCTCAACTGCCTGCCAGGACAGGCACTGGAGGCATTGCGGCACCTAACACCTGCGGCGAGGAAAGACTATGCGGAGTTGATACGGGAATTGGGACTCCACTACGACCACCGGCAGCTGGACCAGTGTTATTACATCCAATTCTCCAACCAGATGCAGAGTAGCGGCGAGTAGTTGCAGCAGTACTATGCCGAAGTCGAGCGACACGCACACCTCGCCTACCCCGACTCCAGCGCCGAGCAGGTTGACAGAGCGGCGACGATGGCTTTCCTAGAAGGTATCAGGAATGGCCGTTTACGGGAGGCGGTATTAATGCGTGCACCGCGGGATCTTAGGAGTGCCCTGGTTGTTGCTCTGGGAGTCGAGGACATTCAGTTGATCGCGCAGAGGTTAGCTGAGCCACGGTTGAGGGAAGTGATACTGGAGGACCTCGGAGTGAATGAGTTGTGCGAACGGGTCGCTAGACTAGAGAAGAGAGGTGTCAGACAACTGAGATGTTTTGCCTGTAGAGAGGTATGCCACTTCAAGCGTAATTGTAGCAATCGGTGAGCTAGCAGTTATGGTGGTGGGCTCACAACTACCTGGACCAGAGACGGGGCTCCGGCCAGCAGGAAAACCAGCAGTAGCCAGCTTGAAGGGGCGTAGGCTAGCTGAGAGACAAGTAGCCCCAAGGTATAGCCATGTATCGTTGGTACGGCGGCAACCAGGTACGCTGGTGGTGGACGGATGGGCAGCGACGAGCGACGTTCACCATCGACACTGGCACGTCAGCATCCGTCGTGAGGCCAGATGTAACTGAGACAGCACAACACTGTGACCTGCGGGAGCCGTGAGACGGGAGGCGGCGACAGGAGATCGAGTGGTCGTACATGGTGAGGTAGACCTACAGCTGCAGCTGGGAAGGAAGCAGTTCGTGCATCAAGCGCTCGTAGCGGACATCATGGACGAGTTCATTCTCGGCCCAGATATTATGCACGATTACAACATTGTTCTGGACCTGTCGCAGAGGATACTGCACCAGGAGGGGGAAGAACTACCTCTCACTACGGACGACGGACGAACCCATGCAAGCAGGGTGCCACTGACAAGCAGTGGCCACATCCCAGGCGGCACAGATCAGCTAGTAATGGCCAGGGTGGAGAACCCTGGGGACTACTGTCTCGGTCTGTTAGAGCCAGCCCAGGAGAATGAAAATGGCGTTCTGACCGCCCGGGGGGTCGTTAAACTGAGCGAAGGGGTTCCAGTGCGTTTGGCGAATTTCTGGGGTCTGACGTGGAATACTTGTCTTGTCTATTTGGATGACATCTTGTTGGTCGGCCGGACATTCGACGAGCACCTGTGCCACCTGCACAAGGTCTTCAACAGATTGAAGGGAGCTCATTTGAAGCTTAGCTCAAAGAAATGCTCCGTCAGGAAGAAGGTACAATACGTAGGCCATATAGTGTCAGGCGATGGTGTGCAGACTGATCATGTGAAATTATCGACAGTGCGCGACTTGCCGCGACCTAAAAATAAGAGAGAATTACGCAGTTTTCTTGGGCTGTGCACCTACTAACGTCGCTTCATAGAAGCCTCTGCGCGTATAGCAAAACCCCTCCACCAGCGGACAGAGGAAAAGCGCTCATTCCAGTGGACGCAGGGGAGCGAGAGAGCCTTCCAGGAACTAAAAGAGGCCCAGTGCTCCAGCCCAATACTGGCCTACCCCCTGCCCCAAGGGCGATTTGTGTTGGACACAGACGCTAGCAACATCGGGTTTGGGGCGGTCCTATCCCACGTCCAGGAGGTGCTTAGCCAGCAAGAACGGAACTACTGTGTACACGATGGGAACTTCTGGCAGCAATGAAGGCACTGGAACACTTTTATAAATATCAGTATAGAAGAGAAATCCCGCTACGTACTGACCACAGCACTCTCAAATGTCTACTAAATTTCCGGAACCCAGAAGGCCAGCTGGCGCGGTGGTTGGAGAAATTGCAGGCCTACCACTTCACTGTCGAGCTTCGGCGGGTCCGCGTACACAGTAACGCCAACGCACTGTCCCGGAGGCCATGACTAGACGACTGCCGGCATTGCACACACAAGGAGGACCAGGAGAAAGTGGCAGCCCTGAACCGAATCTCCCTTGGAGCAACAGACAGATGGGCAGCAGGGAGGCTGCGGCAGAAGCTGGGACGACGCCGACATTGGTCCACTTTTGCGGGCTAAGGAGGGGGCTGGCGACCGGCCCTCGTGGGAGGAGATGGCAGACGGCAGCGAATCCTGTAAGGCATACTGGGCGCAGTGGGACTCGCTGAACATTGAGAACGGCCTGCTTAAGCGGCGTTGGGAGAGTCCTGACGGGCGCAACGTGGTGCCGCAACTGATTCTACCAGTGGCCAGGGTGGCGGAGGTTCTTCGTGAGGTCCACTGTGGCCTGTCGGGTGGACATCTGAGCGTTAATAAGACAATCGCCAAGCTCCGAGAACGCTACTACTGGCTACATATGCGACGCGACGTGGATCGGTGGTGCCGGAAGTGCCAGCGCTCTGGAGCTGCCAAGAGGCCTCAGCCGCTGACACGCGGGTCGATGCCGCAGTATAACGTCGGGGCTCCATTCAAGCGGATTGCCATGGACATCATGGGGCTGTTTCCTGCATCCGAGCAGGGCAACCGCTATGTACTGGTGGTCATCGACTACTAAAGTAAGTGGCCAGAAGTATACTCCATCCCTGACCAGGAGGCGAACACTGTGGCCAGGGTATTCGTGGACAACTGGGTGTGCCGCTATGGGGGTCCCTATGGAGCTGCACTCCGAGGTGGCAGGACGTCAGTGACTTTCTGGAAGTTCACAAGACACGTACCACACCATTACACTCACAGTCGGATGGCATGTTTGAGCGTTTCAACCGAACGCTCACCCAATACCTGGCCAATGTTGTTGCCAATGACCAGAGGGACTCGGACCGCCACATACCCCTCTTCCTGCTGGCTTATCGATCTGCCCGGCACGAAACCTCACAGCAAACGCCCGCTGAAGTCCTACTGGGAAGAAGACTACGCCTACCTTGCGACTTGGCTTTCTGCTCCCCAGAAGCATCTCAGTGGGAGCTGGGAAACTACGTGCGGGAATTAGAAGACACCATGCTGCAGATCCACACGCACGTACGGCGAGACCTGGGAATGGCCAGTCAGCGGATGAAGACAAGTTACGACCGGAGGGGTAATGCAGCAGGTTTTGAATAGGGTGATCACGTGTGGCTATACAATCCAAGACGTCGGAAGCTCTCCCAAACTCCAGCCATCATGGGAAGGGGCAATCACCATCGTCACCCGGCTGAACGATTTGGTGTATCGGATTCGGCGGGGCGACTGTTTCCGGCCAAAGGTGGTCCACATCGACCGTCTTGCTAGGAGAGGGAGTTCGCTCGTGGACTGCGGTGAGAGACGATTCGAAGAGATGGGTATATAGAAGGATACTAATGTTTAGGCATTTCCAGAAGAGCGGCAGACTCGAATTTTTTTATGCGCAAAACCGACTAGAAAAAACGAAAATATTCAAAAAGTTTAACAATGCCGCCGCTAAAAATTCGAAATTTTTTAAATAAATTTTCCAGATTTATGTATTTCCGAATGTGCTACGAAACTTAAAATGTTTTATTAGGTAGACATTGTAAGAAAACGAAATAGGGATTATACGAATTTCGATATTTTAATTTGTTTGGCAGTTAAAATTTATGAAGTTTAAACAAATGGGTAAATTTTTAGATAATACGGAGCGAGATACTGAGCTGAAAATTTTAAGTTATTTAGATCGTTTTCTATATAAACGAATATCTATTTTAATGTTTGCATGAAATTGTTATTTCGGTCGTTAAAAATTATTTAAATTTAAACCTATTAGATAAATGTAACTTCACTTCTAAATGTGCTACAACTTTCAAATTTGGTAGAAATATGTGGCATTATTAATCCAAAATGGAAAAAGTATAATATTCTTAAAAATTTAAATATTAGTGATTGTTTTACTACATTATTGTTACATATGGAGAAAACGGAAATCGGTGCAGAGGAGAGACCTTTGAAATAAAGAAATATCTCTAATGATGTAATAACTCTCTGAAAAATTAATGTTTTTTCAAGGTGAGATAAAATGCTTGGAGAATGCAAGCACCTTCTTCTAGTAACTGATATCGCTAGTAATTCCTCCAATAAAAGGTCCGAGCAATTGAAAACGCAAGATAAACATGAAGTCAACTACAACGACTTCAAAGTAAATATTATTGTTTCAAAAGTTATTTTATAACAATTTTTTAGAATTATGTTGTATATATACATTATTTATAATAACAGGCCTTTCTTAGATTTTGTATGCGTATAATTTGAATTCTAGGGGGAGGGTGATACTCACACAACCTCGAAGCCCATGCAAAAGGTAGCCCAGCTCTGAACTCGTTTGTACTGCCACAAATTCTCGGGTTGTGGGGAGGACTATTTGTGGGGGAGGGTGATACGTCACGAGAGCCAAAGCTTTGACGGTTGACCTCGCTTGGAAAACGGTTTTTCCTCTCGTGTACAATTATTATTTGTGTTCTATTGCGGGATTTTTGAATTCTTTAATTGAACTGACGATATTATAAGTATATTCCTAAAAACTGTCAACTGATTCATAGATTGAAAATATTCACAAAAGTGTACCTTAAGACTTTTTCTTTTCGAAATAGATAAATAGTGAAAAACCATGTGGAACTTCTCAAAATTCGCTTCTAAATGATTATAAATAGTACAAAATTAAGAATTAACTGAGTAATAGTGATAATTTTCTTATAACAAAAATCTGTGGGGTGTCAGGAGCACCACACACGGGTAATGGCGTGTGAAAAATTAACGCGAGTACCGCAGGGTTAAACGAGACTAGTGGAAAGGAACTTAGTGGTACTTTGAAGGCAGCCGCTAATCGTCTTGGTATCCTACCCCTGAGCCTACCTCCTGGAGTGTTCCGAGTAAAAATGTTTCACGATTTTAATTTGGATTTTGCTTAAAGTTGGAGGTTATTGTCCCCATAAACTTTCATCCCTTCTCCATATGCAACGAACGCTTACATTCTGGTAGTCTTTCTCTAAAACTTACCCAGGAAGGATCGCTCCGCAGTCGTGCTTTTTGTTGAGTATACATATATGCACTCTAAAGAAAATTTATGTAATTACATATTGTAAGGTATTTGTAATATTAACATCTAAATTATTGTATTGAAAAAATAGTTAAGTAGTTATTCTTTGAACAACTCTCTATGAATTACATTCTAAATACAAATGTGAATGAATATTATTGTACCTGTTCAAGTACGTGCATGTGTACATTTGGCGTAAATTCATTACGATAATGAGAGTATCTGCTTATGTTGGAATGTGGAATATTGGAATTGTAAAATCAAATAAATGTTGACTTTTGAAGTCGTATAAAATTGAATAACGTAAAATAGGGAATTTATATAACGTTTTACTGCTTGTTGGTGGGAGGGGACGCTTGCGCGATATAACGTGCGGATAACTATTTCTGTCTTCTTGATTTGCGATGATTACGACGTATTTGGTTTAAATAAAATATAATATTAAATAATAAAGATTATTTAGTAATTCTCTTGAAATGTTATCCAAAAAATTCCAGTCGGAGCGAAAAAAACCGGTTCGAACCGGTTAAATGGTGGTTACTGAAGCGAAACCGGAACCGAACCGAAATTTTTTGTTTTGTGTGAGCCGGAACGAAAACCGGAGCGAAAAAAAAATCGGTTCGATGCCCTGGAGGAAAGAGATAAAGAGGGAGACGGAGAAAATGGAGAGCTATGGATGGGGACAGGAGAAATTGAGAGAGGGGAGAGGTGGTAGAAAAGAGAGGCAGAGAGAGAGAGGGAGGGAGAGAGAAAGGGCGGGGGACAGAGGGAGGGAGGGAGAGAAGCAAGGCGAGAGGGAGGGAGGGAATATTATTATTTATTTATTATTATTATTATTTCATTTTTGACAAGGGGCTCATCATTTAGCATATCTTACTGATTTTTCATATCGAAATCAAATATATTTTGAATACTTTTATCATAATCCCGTCAAATATGACGGGAAATTGCGCTAGTTTACTAATAATTTAAGTACATATAATTAAAAATATACGGAAATTCACGTTTTCTCGGTCATGTCTCACATTTCTCTCGATTATGTCCCGTGTATTTTTTTCTGGGAAATTCATTATGCCCGGATTTTGCTTTCTAAGAATCTGGTCACCATTGGTTATCTGGAAAAGGCGGAGCGAGGGTTGGCGGCCAAGCCCTCTTGTTTTTTTACAGTTTTTCATTTATATTATTTACTTTTCTATTCCAACACTTATTTATTTCTTAAGAAAAAATAAAAAAAATCAAATCGGATGGTCTTGGGTCCCTTCAGTGGTTGGGCACGGGCGTGGCCGCGCCCTCTGCGGCGATTTAGTCATGCCCCTGGGTATGACATCAAAAAAAGTTTGAAACCCTCTGGTATAGTATATGATGTACATTCTGTTTGAACGATTTTTACAGAAGTTTAAACCATTGATGCCATGGAAGGTTGAGTTTACACGATCATAACTTTTGTTGTTAATTATAAAGCAGTGTGCCGCACATCTTTACTTTTATAAAGGGAGTGAAAGGTATAAGTGAAAAGAATGGATTGGGTGGAGATAATAGAGAGTGAAAGTGTGTTTCGACAGTCAATTGTGAACGTATTCATCAGGTGAGAATCATAAGAATTTTTTTAATGGGTCAACTGAGACTCAAAATCACATCTATTTGTGTTTCCAACGTACAAAGAGTTTCAAACATTCAAACATCGCTTCGAAGAAATGGGTAAATATTAATAATGAAATAGTAAATAGTAATAGTAAAATATTTACTATCCCAGAACAATTAAATTTGATGTAATAGGTTAATTCGTCCGCAGTATAATGTCCAACATACAAAATTGTCCACTACAAAAATATCCGATGCATAATGTTCAATATATTAAAATGTCCATAACATTTAAAGGTCCAACTAATAATGTCCACCTAATAATGTCATTTGAATACATAATAGATATTCTGTATAAGGGCCCTTATTGTATAACCACTCTTGTACAAAGCAACAATAGCGTATTTTTGCTAAGCAACGAACATAATCATTTCTCCCATAATAAATTTTCTTAGTGATAATTTGAACATGGCCAAAATTATACAATCACAAAAAGGACGGAAAATCCTGAAAAAGTGGATTCATGTATCACTTTCATTAAAAAAGTAGGAACGGAGATCTAAATTACAGCATTGAAAGAAACTCTTGTCCATCTCGATGTACAACATATAATAATATGCATGATATTCGAGCTATCAATGATAACGCAGGGAGGCATCCTCATGTAACTAATCCAGCGGATGTAGAAGTAAAGAGTTGTGATAGCCATAAAATAAGGTCTGTGTATCACCCTTGCAAGCCCACGTTAAAAATCCTAAGAGCCATTGTAGGGGAAGTAACTAAAGAAGATTATCGGATAGGAACAACTTCAGGGGGACAGTAAACAAGGAACAGAATTGAAATAGACCAGAAAATGTCCATTTGTTGGAACACCTTGTGGTAATGCCTCCATACAATTAACCCGTTGAAATGAGCATTTTTTAATGTTTGATTCCGGCATGAATAAACAAAAAGGATGCTTATCTTTGCAACAAGAAAATACAGCACCAGTGTGCAGGTGACATTATTTTCAGCGATGGAAAATTCAAAACTGTTCCTCGAAAGTTTATACAACTGTTCACAATTCATGGAAAAATGCAGACAATTCAGAAAATCACAACTACGGAATGCTGTATCACAAAATTACATAAAATCTGTAGACTAAAATAATTGCAACTGCTATTGGATTGCAAATTCCAGGAGATCCCCAGAGAAATCAAGTCGAATATGACAGCAGATGAGGTAGATACAGAGAAGGAAAAGGAGGTAAGTAAATAAAATTTTCTGTTTGTATTTTTTAACTTCAGTCAATTTTTTGCTTTGGTTATTATTGTATTTGCATTAATACCTTACAAATTCATTTATGTATTTTTTAAATATTCCAAAAATAAGTCTCGCACTTCATTACCTTCTTCACTGCTGCTTCTGTTATGTCCTCTTCGTAGTGGAGTAAATATTTCCGAGTTACTTAATCCGGATTCATCGTCAGATTCATCATTATAATTCAAAAATTCGTTGCAGTAGGTGCGGGGACATTTTCTGCGTAAAAAATTGTGTAGTGCGCAAACAGCCATCACTATAGACTCGATGTTTTCTAATGAAACCAATTGATGTATGAAACACACGAAATCGATTAGCCAAAATTCCGAACTCGTTTTCTATGATTTGTATAGCGCGGCTTAAGTACTTATTGCAACGTGCGCGGCCAGGATTTAGCTGTCTTTCACTATATGGTTTCAAGAAATCTTTTCGAAGGGCAAATGCTTCGTCACCAATGAACATATATGGAAGCTGATTGGTGCTATTCACAGGGGGCAATTTCAATAGGTCTTTCAAAAGGGCTTTGTAAAATTCTGTGTTGTTGATAACACCTCCGTCCGAAATTCTTCCGTTTGTTCCAATATCGAACATGATAAACTCATAATTGCTATTCGCGATTGCCATCAAAACTACACTGTGAAAATTTTTATAATTGTAAAAATAGGATTCGCTTCCAGGAGGGGGGATAATTCGAATATGTTTCCCATCAACTGCACATAGGCAGTTAGGAATAGTGAGGATAGTGAATGAGCCAGAAAAACAATATCAAACCATGCCCCATTCCCTACCACCGACACTACAGAGACGGACAATGCAAACCGAAGGCTCAGCATCCGCAGGAAAATATATAAGATATTTTACGTCCAATGAGTAATTACTTGTTTTGATAATAATGTATGTAGTTAAATGTATGAATTAAATATACCTATCCATCTATAAGTTGTAATAGTTTTTTCTTGCCTTACAATATTCATGTTGAAGAACCTTGTAAATAGCTTTGCAGGTTTCTGGACTAATTTTTCCTATGGCTTGTGCTGAAATTGCGACGAAGAACTTTAAATCCTCGTAGTTCCTTCTTGTAGCCAAAAACCGGAGGGCGGCGGACAGTCGTTCATAAGGAGTAATTGCCATTCTCCTTACACTATCTTCCTTCTTGATAATTGGGGAAACTAACTGCAACAGCTCCAAGTACGTCTCTTCGTCCATTCTGAGATAGTTTCGCATATCTCTCGGCTCAAACCTTATTTCGTTTAACAAATTAATGTGTGGATATTTTGATCTATATAACCAATTTTTCACCCACTTAGACCGATTTTTCTTTTTTTCCTTTGGCAATAATGCATCACTTAAAATGTTCTCGCCGTGGAGACGCGTGAAAACTGAGTAAAAGCTTTGGACAAAACATGTGGGTGTATGGTCTCTCCGAGGGTTCAGGTTTATCTCCAGGTTTGCCTCCCAGAGGGCAGACCTTCCGGGAAACCGTAGCGTGTATGGCCACCTTTGATTCCACAAACTCTCAACACAAATTCATGTTATTGAAGCTGATATTAAATTCGTCAAAGACTGTCAATTTCAGAAAGCTTTCCCTAAATTCACTAACATTTTTCCGAACACCACAAATCCCACAGAATGTAAAGCCATACATTCAGTTAACCAAAAACGGATAGATCTTGAAATAAAAAAATTAAACGGAAAACGGGCCTTTCTAGAATTAGAAGCATATGACTTGCATCTTAAACTAACCAAAAATGTATCAGGCTTCGACCTATCTCTTTGGAACCTCTACATGGTGCGGTGACATGGAGCGGAGAAGCGACCGCTTCAGGTGCAATATCGTTGAGGAGCCATCGGGCTCGGACATTTTTGAAAACATCGAAAATTTCGGAAATTCTTTCGCGTTGCACGTATAGCGACAGTTAAGCCGCGTCCACACTTGGCGAACGAACACAAGCGAACATACAAACGCACATTGACGAATACAGTGTGGACCTGTCTTTGAACGCGAACGAATACGAACGAACAACGATCCGCCATCTGTCGGTACATCAAAGGGAAATGTTCGTTCGTGGTCGTTCGTGTTCGTTCGCATTCGTACAGTGTGGACATGTATTGGCCCAAGGGTTCAGCGTCTATAGAGATGGAGTGGCCGGACGACGTGACCGTATCTTTTGCTGCGGATGTAGAAGGGCTTCCCATTTTATGGAACAGCAAAAGCCCTCAATATAAATTGGGCAAGAAGAAGTTGGATGCTTGGATGCTCAGTTTTAACGGTTTAGGTCCATAAGTAAGTCAGAAGCACTATAAGACTCCTATTCTTAAATACTGAAGTCATCCACCAGCGGCGTTTTCGCCTTACTTTACTTCTATCACTACTTTCAAGTAACTTATATAATACAATAAAGGCCGCACTTGCAACAATAAGAGTTTTCCTAGGCATTATATCGTGTCTACAAGGCAACAAAAGAACTGAAAACTGCAAAGAGTTGGACAATGAACAAACAAAACGGCGAACCTAAGAATGTCACTCAAACATCGTTTTTCAGTGTTTGTTCGCGTGTGTCTATGTTCATTCGCGTGCGCCTATGTTCGTTCGCCAAGTTCCCTTTTGCTCATTTACCCTCCATTTCCACAGTCGTCTCACGTTGGGCAGCCTCAGGTTTATGGTCTCCGGTCCAAGACGAAAGGCGCGCTACCCCGACCTCATAATCCCTGAGGGCGCTTCGTCGCTCAAGTCGGTACCACACCACTCACGAGTATTCACGATTGCGAGTATGTACGAGTATTGACCAATGCCGAGTCAGACCTCCCACACCACTCGTGCAGACTTGTAACTTTTCTCCTCGTGCATCCTGCCGTATACTCTCCTCGTCATCCGTTCACTATCTCAAATCCATCGTTCACTGGCTGTGTATCGATGCCGAGGGTTCCCGAGTGGTCTGGAAGCTACTACGGGTGCGGAAACGAGTAAACACACGAGTTTAATTTTCCTTTGACTCGCGGTAAATGTACCGACAACTAACGGGAAAAGGGCGATTACGAGTACGAAGAAAGTATTTACGAGTATCCCAGTCCCACACCATTCGCGAGTGTTCACGAATGTGAATACTCGCGAGTGGTGGGACCGGCCATGTACACTCGCGAAGGGCGCCCTATTGTCTATTTTAAGATAATATCTCGACCATCCCAAAGGCTGGAGAACTTTTGGGACCTTTAGATATCGAGAGGGCGGAAAGAATTTTGGGTGACTGGTACAGAGCGTGTAAATAAAAGTGCCGCCGGTCATTCACCAGGGTTTTTCCAGAGGCTATGCGAAATGTGAAGTACTCACGCTCTGGAGAAGTCCGCACCACGTGCTCACATCTCTTATCGGAATTGACGCTTTGGCCACCAGTCTTCCCTTGGGTGTCAGTGAAGAAAGAACGTTACCTACAGTCGTGCGCTTCGGAAGTGACCCTGCATTTTTAATAGCTTATTACAGGTTTGTAGTTCTTTGCAAATATTATAAATATCAATAAAATATTTATTTTGAATAGTTATCAATTCGTAAACTTAAGAAGGATCAAAGATTAATAATTTTTCATTTATTTCAAAATCTTTAGCCGGCTTTGATAGCTGATCTTAACCAGGTTGAGAGAGACACCATTCGGCAGATAAAGGTAAGACTCATTTTAATATAAATCCTACATTAAGTTCTAGTAGATATTTATTTCATTGATAATAGAAGGCAAACATGTAGTCCTGTGACTACAACGCAACGACAGTAATTTCCCCATAAACCTTTATGAGTGCTTCGAAAGAAATTTTTAACGTGGCTCAAATATTATTTCGTTATGATTTGCTTTATTATGTAAATAAATGCGAAGAATGTCATTAGCCAGTTTTCTGTCCACTTTTACATTTCAATTGCAAGCAGTACTTACTCATTAATACTGATGATTATTCTGTGATGAAGAATCTGACTTTTTTCATTGGGATCGTTCACAAATTGTGCAAAGCAAACGGGGAGGGTTTTTATGAAATGTTACAAAGCATTACAGGTGTTTGCAAAAATGCGATATAACAGGTTTTCTTCATCTCCGCTACACACAACACGTGCTTCCATATGTGTAGCTGGAAACAACATTAACCGTTCTGTTGTTGAAAGATCTCATTCATTTATAATGTTTAACAATTACTTTTTAATAATTTTATAAGTTATTTAAATCAAAAACGATTTCGTTATGTGACGCGTAATGTTTTCCATCATTGGTTTTAAGCCGTAAAAATATGTTGATAGAGAAAAATGCAGTAATTACGTAAGTTGCACGCATTTTAATGTATTTAAGAAGCGTAATTTACTTGTTAAATGTTAACAAAAAGCATTCAACTGTGGGTATATGTAAATTAAAATTAAGAGGTAATTTTAAACTGGGATCTCTGAAATTAGTCTTTATATAAAAATTAATTTATCATATAGTTGAACCTAACAAAAAATCTTATGCTGGAGGTTATAAGTCTTGTTATGCATTGTGAAAGGGGTCTACAGAACCCGGACTCGCAATTCTTCAAGGTGACCGGCCGAGTATACCGGTATGTTGTATACTTGTATTGTTGACAAAGTGGATGAGCGGGGAAAGACGTTAACAAAAATTAGAGTGGCCGGAAATAGAGATCTCAGTGGTTTCCTAGTATTCCTGGTGTTAACATCCATTTATCACGGTCATTCATACGGTATAAATATGTACTATGTATGTATTCAATATTTTTGTGCAACCAGCATAAATTATATGGGCTTATATTTTCAAGGCGTTTAATTGGGATTAACAACTAAGATAAGTAATCGCTTGCTTTTTAATATCCTTAGTGATATTTACTTAAGCAACAATATTTTAATTGATAAGATATGATAAGAATTGATAATCATAAGTTAAATACCTTATTTATTCGTGTACTCTTTATATTTTTGTTTCATTTTTATGTTATATTCTTTAAATTGTTTTGGCTATTTAAGATTAACACGTTATTTTTTCAATAAATATAGACAATTTTTTTCAGAAATGACATGTTGCTTTTTAACCCTCATATCTACATGCGGACACACACGCACATACAAAAAACACATATACACACATTCTTTGGAGAAATATAGATCGGGATGTCTAAAAGACGCGGTTGTAGGAATAATTTAAGCACCAACGTATATAGGTAGAAACGACCGTGACGATAAGATACGTGAGATCGATTGTAGGGCGGAGCGTTATCTAGGCTCGTTCTTTCCGAGGACAATACGATATCACAATAGAAAATTTCAACCTGCGATTTACAATCTTTAGGTAGGTTTTGGTGCATTGCACCTCCTGCCACCCACCAATTAGGTGAATTGCAGGGTAACAATTAGATGTAGACACGGGGGGGGGGGGCGTCATACACTTTGCACCTGGGCCCGCGTTAGCTCTCGACGCCCCTGAATATTGCTACACTTCTATTGGACCAGTGAAATTAGACTTTTTTGACGGTTAGGGGAAATAATCCATAAAGTTCTGAAACTTGGCATATTTGTCCGTTAGAATAACTTAACTAGCATATCAAAAGTTGACATGCCTGACGTGTACGCGTCGGCCGTTTTGGCGACAAAATGGCCGCCGGAGCACGACCCGCGACTGGCCTTTCGCGAATAACTCGGAAACGGTCAAATCTACGGCAAAACTATACATACACATACTTGTAGAGAATACAATTTCCTACAAGAAAGGATCTCTGCAGTGTTTCTGCAACTGTGATAGTATAGCATGAAATGAGCGTTGTTTGCAGAACGACCGGTAAAATTATACTTTTTTGACGGTTAGAGGAAATAATTTATAAAGTTTTGAAACTTGGCACATTTATTCGTTAGGGCGACCTAACTAGCATATCAAAAGTTGACATTCCTGTCGTCTACGCCTCGGCCGCTATGGTGCCTGAATGGCCGCCGGAGCACGGCCCGCGACTGGCCTTTTGCAAAGAACTCGGACACGGTCAAATCTACGGCCAAATTGTAGCTAAAAAACTTACAGAGAATAAAATTTTCTACAAGAAAGGTTGTTTATAGTTTTTTTGCTACTGCAATGGTATAGCAGAAAATGAGCGTTTTTTGCGAAACGCAGGCCGCGCGCTTTCTTAAAATCAAGTGTCGTGAGCTCGTTTCCACACCACCAGCTGAGTTAGAGCTCCAGACGCGTTTTTTATAGTGGTCTCCCCTTTAGGCACTAATCCACTGATTATTTAAATTATATAACATAAGTTATAACGAGCTCACAACATGATTTTAAGAAATCGCGCGGCCTGCGTTCCGGAAATAACGCTCATTTCCTGCTATACTATTGCAGTAGCAAAAAAACTATAAACAACCTTTCTTGTAGGAAATTTTATTCTCTATAAGTTTTTTCAGCTACAATTTGGCAGTAGATTTGACCGTTTCCGAGTTATTCGCGAAAGGCCAGTCGCGGGCCGTGCTCCGGCGGCAATTTCAACGCCATAGCGGCCGACGCGTACACGACAGGCATGTCAACTTTTGATATGTTAATAAGTTTTCCCTAACAAAAAAATGTGCCAAGTTTCAAAACTTAATGAATTATTCCCCTAGCCGTCAAAAAAGTTTCTTATTTTAACAGTCGTTCCCTAAACAAATATCATTTTTGCTACACTATCGTAGTAGCAAAAAACTGCAAAGAACCTTTCTTGTAGGAAATTATATTCTCTACAACTGTGTATACTCGTATGTATGGTTTTACCATAGATTTGACCGTTTCCGAGTTATTCGCAAAAGGCCAGTCGCGGGCCGTGCTCCGGCGGCCATTTTGGCGCCAAAACGGCCGATACGTACACTTCAGTCTTGTCAACTTTTGATATGTTAGTTAGGTTGCCCTAATGGAGAAATATGCCAGGTTTCAAAATTGTGAATTATTTCATCTAAAATGTTTAATTTGACTGGTCTATATACTAATCATCTCAGAAGAGTTCATAGAAATTTCTTATCTATTTTTAATGAACACAAAATTTGAATGCTCATAAAAGGTTTTTTTATTAATTTGTTTTTATGTGTTATTATTTTTAATATGATATACCCTTTCAATTTTTCCATAGTTCAATCTTCAACCCTTACACGTCGTCAAGCTTTGAAATGTCAGGACACAAAATGAAAAAATCTGTATGGGAGTTTAAAAAACAAAGAGAAGCAATAGATAAAAGACTCCTAAAACAGCGTAATGCATTAACCTCTTTTTAATGCAATCTGAAAATGAAGCGTCCATTTTGAATGTCTCTGACACTCCAGCAAGTTATGTTATTCCAGAAACTTCATCTTTTGGTTTTGATGAAAAAACAGTTTAGTGTAATAAGGAATCTATCGGCGAAAATGTACCACCAAGTAAAATACAGGTCCTAACGGCCGATGTTGATAGTGTAAATTCTGATATAAATACGACCAAGTTTGTAATTTCTTTGCCAATTTCATCAACTGAGGGAAATTCTCAGCAAGACACTGTAGTTTGAACCGATGACAAAAATGATGGACTTGGGATGAACGAAATATCATCAGATCCTGGCAAATGGAACGATTACATTTCTGACAAAATAACAGTTTTTGGTTCTAATAGGTCCTTGACAAATTTCGAGCTATGATTTTACAATAAACCGTAAGGGTAGACACTTCTGGCCTTCATTTTATAATCGTCGTCTAACAAACAGCGAAATTGTTCTAAGATGCTGGTTGATGTACTCAACGTCAAGAGATGCAGCATTTTGTTTTTCATGTATTTTATTTTTTTAAATCGGAATAATTGGGCTGTGAAAGGTCTTTCTGATTTGGTACATTTATCGCGCGATTTAAAAAATCATGAGATATCTTCTTCTTATTTTGAAAGCGCTAGAAAATAGAAGGAACTTTATTCGCGTCTCAAAAATGAAAATACTATTGTCGCTAGCACGCAACGCGCTTTTAATATTCTGATTCATAAATGGAAAGAAACTTCAAAGCGAATTATATCAGTTTTGCAGTTTCTTGCTCCTCAAACACTTGATTTTCGTGGATCAAGCGATAAATTGTTTGATCGTAGTAATGGAAACTTTCTAAGGTTATTTGAACTATTGGCAAAATTTGACCAAACAACAAGTGATCATTTGCGCAAAATTGCTAACAAGGAAACTTCGTTACATTATTTGAGCAATAACAATCAAAACGAGGTTATTTCCATATTTTCCGTTAACATAAGACGTCATATTGTTGAGTTAATAAAATTAAATAAATATAATTCTATAATATTAGACTATACACCTGATAAAAGTCGTGTTGAACAACTTTCTGTTGTTATTAGGTTTGTATCACAGGGTAAGGAAGGATTTGAAATACGCGAACATTTCTTAGAATTTAATCCCGTTGTGCATACCGCAGGCGAAGTTTTGACATCTAAAATTCTTGATACATTACGAATTCTGCAGCTTTCATTTGATGATATGAGAGGTCAAGGTTATGACAATGCTGCGAATATGAAGGGTAAAAGGTTGGAGTCTAAAGCAGAATTTTGCAAATTAACCCAAGAGCAATATTTATACCTTGTGCTAGTTGTTAACGATGCTGCATCTGCCTTTGGTGAGACGGCTACTTTATTTTATTTGATTAGACAGATATACGTATTTTTCTCGTCTTGGACTAGTCATTGGGATGTACTGAAAAAGCACCTAAACACCCTAACTTTGAAACCAGTCTGCGAAACTGGATAATTTGATAAATTTGAAATGCAACGCAGAACTGGTCTTCTTCAGCTAATGTTTTCACTCGTTGTACAACTTGGTATTTTTTATATTTTTAACATTTCAAAAGTTAATTTTATGGAGTATTTCCATGAATGCTATTAATAATTGTTCTGAAATGCTTTAACATAAAGAATTTACGATATATTTTGACTTATAACTACGGAATATCGCAGAGCGATGACAAGTATGGGAGGTTACCCAATCTCCCCTTGCGGGCAACTTTTAATACAGTCTTCTCGACTTACGCAATTTTAGTTAAAGTGTGATTTTATATTAAATACTTTACCGGAAAAATACATTCAAATTGAGTGAGCTTTCTTTGGTTAACCCATTTCCACATATAAATTGAAATAGAAAATTAATTAATTTGACAAGGAAAAGAGATGTTGGATTAATCTTTGGGAATACAAACTTTTGTTATAACATTATTTCTACGGAAATTCACATTTTCGGAGAAATAAGAACATCTTCAGGAACGTATCTATCGCGTAAGTTGATGGATAATTGCAATTAAGCGCATTTAATTGCATATAATATAGCATAAGCTCCTTTTCCCTTTCTAACTGGGCGCGACAATATTTCATATAGATCTGGTTAGTCTGGATAAGACACTACTAGACGCCTTTTCAGCAAGCTTGCTCCAGGCGCCAGGTAATCACCGAATGGCCCTGAAAATACATACAGTCATACAACAAAAAGTCCACAGTAAAACGGTAAAACTTCGTAGAAAATTTTATCCACTAAAATAATTTGAAAGCAAACTAGGGAAACGCTGTGGTCATAATGGAAAAGCAACAATTCTATGAAAAGATAATACTATGTTAGAAGAAAGATCCTACACCAAAATCCACAAAAAACACTTAAACAAGATGATCACAGACAAAAAACACCTTCAAAACTTGCACCTCAATAATCACGAAAAAACTACAAACCCAACTTCATATCTTAAACCCTAGAATGTACTGCCTTCCAAAAATACATAAAAAGATATCCCCCTCAGACCCATCGTCTCTGCCATCAACTCTCCTACATACAAAATTTCCCAATGGCAAAATGAGCATTTCAAATAATGACCTCTTACTCAAGAATCGCTTGTCAAAAATAACACCCATTTCATCAACGAAGTCAAAAACCTAACTCTCAAAGACACCTAAATTCTTGGTTCGTTCGACGTTGTTTCCCTTTTTCCCAGGCTACCAATAGAAGAAACACTAAATTTCCTTGAATCTTGGCTCAAAGAACAAAACCTACCACAAAAAATAATTGGATAATACGTCCTATTAACAGGCCTTTGCATGAAACAAAATTTCTTCCAAATAAACAACAACATATACCAGCAAAACCACGGCACAACAATAGGACATTCTCTGTCCCCATTCCTTTCAAATTTATTCATGACCAATTTCGAAAATCACTGCAAAAGCACATTCACTTAGTTCCCCAAAACTTGGCTTAGATGCGTTGACGACATCTTTACGGTTTTTGACACATCAAAATACAACATCACTAACTTCCTTCAAGAACTAAACGACCAACATGACTCGATTAAATTCACACTCGAAAAAGAAAACATACTACCCTTCTTAGACCTATTATTAACAAGACACAACAAGAAGTTAAAATTCAATATTTACCGAAAAACAACCCACAGATATATCCAGTGCTTTTTTCTAAAAAATGTTAAACGGTACGCTTATCAAATTAGCGTACCAGTTATAGTGTGAAATAGAAGATATTAACTAGACGCTTGTTGTATTAACCGGTACTCGTACCAGCTCGTACCGGCCGAAAAAAGCCCTGGATATATATCCATTCCGATTCCAACCATCATATCTCACATAAATTGGCCCCATTTCCTTACATGAGAAGTAGACTCCTTCACGTACCTCTCTCCCCGTCAGATTACTGTAATTAACTCACGCACATTAAGAACCGAAATGATCGAAAACATTCTACGTAAACATAAACATAGGCTCCACGTAAAAACGCACACAATCCTAACTGACAATTCCCCCACAGACACAAAATACATTAAATACCCTTCACTCCCGGCCTCACCAACAAACTACACAACATCTTCTCAAAATTCCATTATAAGACAGTATTTGTTCACGACAATAAACTCTCCAATTTATTACACAACCCAAAAGACACAGTTCCTTCTTTACACAAATCCGGCATATACAAAATATCTTGTGGAGGATGCGACAAAATATATATTGGACAAACAAATCGTAAGATAGAAGCACGCTTCAAAGAACACATAGCTCATTTTAAACACAACAGATTAAACAACTCGAGTGTAGCAACACATATCCAAGAACACCACCTTCCAATCACGAACGAAAACCTAACTCTTGTAAAATCTGTAACCAACCAAAACAAACTAGACGCATACGAGAGCATACACATAAACAGAAACAAAATTTCGTTATGAATAACCACCGGAGCCCGATCCCCCTTTCGTCTCTGTGGGCCTCTGTCGCTGCCTGACGGAACATAAACCTACAGGCAACTGTGTGCGAAACTAGGTCCCTGGCGCGGTTCAATTTCCCGTAACTCTAGTATTATTTCCCCTTTCCTTCCCCCTTTATTTTTTCCCTTTACCTCTTGGCGTGTACATGTGTGTGTTTTGCGGTTGCTTAGTAGCTCCCTGTCGCGGTCGTACAGACTCACAAACCTTCTAGCATCGGTGTGATTTTCAGATCCCTGGCACAGAAAACCCGCCTTCTTTTTTATCCTTTTTCCATTTTTAGGATTAGTGCTTGCGCGATTGAGTGAGGGAATGTGTGAGTGACTTCAGGTTCGTGGCGTGGAGTAACACCCCCTATACCTGTAGGTTCGTATTTTTCATTGACTTTTCCCCTCCTTTTTTCTTTTTTCCCCTTTTTCCTGCGTGTCTCTAATTTTTTAACTTTAGGGTTAAGGAGTTAGATTTCTCATTTATCATATTATTTTAGGCATATATTATACATCTATTCAATAGGTATTTTTATTTTTTGTTCATTTTGCATTGGACATGTATGTTCTGTGGACATTTTAATTATTTGGACAATATTGCGCAGTGGATATTTTTGCATTAAAATATTTGTGTATTGGACATTTTGCAGTGGGCATTTTATCCCCAAACTTTAAATTTTTGTGGTTATTCTCTCTTCTAAAAACAACGAAATTAAAGCGACGTAAGTTATATGCGCGAAAGAGAGAAAAACTTTCATGCAATTAGTTCGGTCGTACGTTTAAAAACAATTACATTTAGGCGAATAGGGTGAGAGAGGTTGACAATCAAAATGACGGCTGCGAGACAAACAAGAAAAGAAGCCTAATTGTGCATCCATAGAAAAGGCGCAGCGTCATCGAGTCAAGTAGGCTCTGCGAATACTTGTAAATACGCACTAAGCCTATTAGGAATGAGTGGCTGTGGGCTGGTCTCCCAACGCAAAATTGCTAGAGACAAGAGAAAGTCAATATTCCGATGTCGCCGCTTTAAATTTTTACATCTGAAAATAATGGTTAAATGTTATCCTATTGATAAAAAGTCCAGTAAAATTCCAATTTTATATTATAATTAACCGTGATCTACACTCCATATTAATGAAACTCCCGCAATTGGAACGACTCAGGATATAATTGATATTTATGGAATTTAAAAGAAAATACTGTTATTAGATCGAATAACAGGATGAATTGAAAAACCAATATATTTGAAGGTATAAATGAAAAAATATTTCGTAATTAAAGCTCACTTGTTCAACATATGTCGAAGCAAATATGTACGCAGGAACCGATATTTTTTGTAGATTACGAAGGTTTAACTGCCTTTGCATGTATTCACACAATTTATGTAGCACGTTAAATTTACGCGTCACAATACTCATTCTTTTGTTTGTATCTCTGATTTTTCGCGTCGCGAACGCTACAAAGGACGGTTATTATTTTAATATTTAAAAATAATACTCTAATATATGAAATATTGAGGACGAGAGTGGCGATCAATTTGTAATAATTGGTTATAAAGTTGTAAGCCACCATTCTAACGTGCAATTCAAATAAAAAAATCTGACGTTCGGACGGTAGAGAAAAATAAAACCACGCTTACCGATTCAATAAGCGAGCGAGACGCAATTAACCGCCACCGGTCGCGAGGAATTTATAGATTTCGATACTGCGTCCGGAAAAACACAAAATCAGAAGAATAAACAATTATAAATTAAAAAGCATTCTAACGCGATATTTTGGCTTTCGCCACCGTTTTAGTAAACAACATCAGACCACCGATTCTATGCGAAGCGTGTCCGTAATGTGTCGTCTGACAGTCATCTCCACAAATCCATCATCCTTCATAAACCATCGTAGCGGGCGGGGGCGATAAACTTAAAGCATCCAATCGACCGCGATGACTGGTCCAGTCTTCCGAACCGGACAGCCTGTTTGAATATCTCTCACCCAACCCAACCCAACCGACCGAATAACGAGGTTCGAAGCCTTACGATATACATTTTTCCCGATCGCCAAAAACCTCCCCCAACCACCAGGGCGTAAAACTTTCACCGTGTACACATTCAAGGGAAAAAAGTTCAAAAATATTTCAACGGAACACCCTCGATAAGAGCAGCGCCAAGAGACGTACGCGGAAAGACGAGAAACTCTCGCGTGGGCCGGCATCTTCAATTTTAGTGTAAAAAAGGATTCTTCTTTTATATTCATTCTTAAAATCGCGTGAATGACGCAACGATCTTGTTATCGGGCCAAAAACTCGGCTAAAACGGCGTTGGGGTTGAGCTAGTTTGTACGAGAAACATAGGAGTGACGTGAGAAGGGGGACTCGTGAGAGTATGAGAAGGTGAGGAGAGGGTCGTGGAGGAGAGGGAGGTGGAGAGGAGGGAGGAGGGGGAGGAGAGGGAGAGGCAGGAGAGGGAGGGGGAGGAGAGGGAGAGGCAGGAGAGGGACGGGAAGGAGAGGTAGGGGGAGGAGAGGGTGGGGGAGGAGAGGGAGGGGGAAAAGAGGGAGAGGGAAAAGAGGGAGGGGGAGGAGAGGGAGGGGGAGAGGGAGGGGGAGAGGGAGGGGATGGGAGGGAGGGGGATGAGAGGAAGAGGGAAGAGAGGGAGGGAGATAGATAGATAGATAGATAGATGTCTTTGTTAGGGCGAGATTGAGACTAAACAGTCTCCTCTTCCATCTAACCCATTGCCAATTACATACAATTAGATAGTAACAAGTAATAAAATTAAACTAAAAGGTTACTTAAAATGAAGAGCAACATAAAATACAATGAAATGTATAGGATAGTATAGGATTTAAAAACAGTTGGGAGTGGTGGGAGGGGGAGGGGAGAGAGTGAGGGGAGGGTTAAGGAGAGGGGGTGGAATATAAGGTACAGGATGGAAATGGGTGAGAAGAGATGGTTTAATACGCACCGCGGATGAATACGGACGTAACTGAGAAGCTCCCGAGAAAGATGGCGCGAATGACATGAGGCACGTAGACGCACACGTAGTTCGCAAGTATTCCGGGAATGGGGAGGGGAAGAACAATAAAATAAAATCCCCCCTCGCGGTCAATCCACTTGATGTTGGATGTTAACCTCGTAATCGGGAGGTCCCTTCTGTTGGAAGGGTTAGTCTGATTCTCGACCCAAGATCCGATACACAATTACTCCCGCGGGAGTGTGACAAAATTTCTAAGGTTCAGTATGTGTGTATATATATATTTATTTCTTTTATTTATTTATTTATAAGTATTTCACATACAGCACAAAGGCCAATTTACACTGAAATATATAACCATAAATTCATATATACATAACTCATAAATAAGTAAAGATGGAGACTACGGCGAAATGAATGTTAAATGGAAATTAACTCCTTAACCGTAAAATTCAGTATTAGAGACACACAATGAAAAAGGGGGGAAGAAAGGAAGGAAAAGGCAAAAGACAATAAAAATTATAAACTTACAGGTTTAGAGGTTGTCACTCCAAGCCAGGGACCTGATGTCACTCACACATTCACTCACTCAATCGCATATGCATTAATCCTAAAGGTGGAAAAGGAAACGGGACTGGGTTTGCGAGAAATAACTCTGCGCCAGGGACCCAAAAAATAACACCGTTGCTAGAAGGTTTGTGAGTCAGTACGACCGCGACAGGGAGCTACTAAGCAACCGCAAAACACACACATGTACACGCCAAGAGGTAAAGGGAAAAAATAAAGGGGGAAGGAAAGGGGAAATAATACTAGGTTTACGGGAGAGTAAACCATTCCAGGAACCTAGTATCGCACACAGCGGCCTGTAGGTTTATGTGCCTCCCAGCAACGACAGGGACCTAAAAGACGAACCAATCACGCACACAAGATCTCTAATGATGAGGTAAACGTAGTAAATACGTATTTCGAGAGCAATGCTCTCATCGTCAGTAGCTGATGTGTAATGAGGGGTGGCCCGTGGCTCATACCCTCCCGTGGTATCTATTATTTCTGAGTTGCCTTCCAATGTGGCTTTACTCAACGTCGGGTATTAAATTACAGGCACCTCACCCGTGTTTCATAATGGTCAGTATTAATAAAAGTTATATTCGCCGCTTTTTAGGAGGGACCCTATCCTCTTCACCTGTGGATGCCAATGCTCTCTTGTACTTATCCCAGACCGACACTTTGTTAATTGCGAGATCGCGGAGAACGTCATTCGTTTTATTTTCCAGGGCGAGTTTGTATTTGTTAGCCAAATCTTTGGCAAAGTCCCTAATCGTTGGTATCCCTAGCATTTCATGGACATCAACATTTCTGCCCCATGTCCTGCCTATTCGGCTTAAAATCTTTCTCTCCGCGATCTCGAGTATTTTCCAGGATTTCTGCATGAGAAAACCCGTCCACACCGGTGCAGCGTACATAAGTGTCGGTCTGATCATTGCCTTATATAAGTGTGTTTTTAATTCCCTGGACACGTCAGTTGATTTAAAAATTGGGAAGAGTCTGGCTCTCTTCCCTGCTGCTGTAGGTTGACCCTTTTTACATGGACGTCAAACCGTAGTTTCTCGTCCATTGTTACGCCAAGGTATTTAATATGTCTAGCCCAGGGAATTTCAACACCTTCTACTGAGAGCTGTCTCGGCAAATCGGCATCCCTTTTTTGGAAGAGGATTGCTTGGGTCTTTTTGGGGTTTATCTCAATTCTCCATTTCTTGTAATACTTAGTGAGTTTTTCAATTTGCCTCAGGGCGTAACGGACGGCCATTTCCGGCTGGAAGCTTCTTGTAATTATTGCACAATCGTCCGCGTAGAGGGCAATGGTGGAGTTCCAATCCCCCTCATCCGTCGGAATGTCACCCGTGTAAATAGAAAATAGTAATGGCCCTAGGACACTCCCTTGTGGAACACCAGCTGCTATCCTCCTTGTCGAGCTTTCGGCACCATTCCATTTTACAGTGAATGGCCTGTCGTTGATATAAGACTTTATAAATTTCACCTGCCAAGAGGGAAATTTAGCTATAAAAAGTTTTTGCAGTAGGCCTAAGTGCCATACTTTGTCGAAAGCTTTGCTTATATCAAAAGCTACTCCAACAGATACATTCTTCCTGTTGAAGGCGTCCGTGATAAAATCTACCACCCTCTGCAGCTGATGTGTTGTGGAGTGTCCTGCCTTAAATCCGAACTGCATTTGGGGGATCACACCATGCCCTTCCGCGTGTGTCAGTATATGCGGGTAGATAATTTTTTCGCATACTTTCCCAAGGCAGGAAAGGAGGGATATCGGTCTGAAGTCAGTGGCTTTTAAGACCTTCCTTCCTACCTTGGGTATGCATATGACATTTGCATGCTTCCAGCCGGCAGGGTAATGTCCTATCCTCACCGCTGCATTGAGAATCGAGATAAGGTATTCTCCTGCAGAGATTGGCAGTCGCTTTATTAGTTCGTAGGGGATGTTGTCTTTGCCTGTCGCCTTCCCCTTTGGTAGGCGTGCTATAACTTCTGCCAATTCTCTGATGGAGAACACCGGAGTGGCTTGATCCTCGATGTGCTGTACCCTTAGCATGGACTCTATCTCCTCCATCTTTATGTCTGGGGTGTATTCTGTTGCGTCATTGGGCGTGAAAACCTGTTCTAAATGAGACGCAAGGAATTCGGCTTTGTCAACAGACGTGGTAAGTTTGCCTCTTGGGCTCTCCACCAGAGGGTCGCTCCTGGCAGAATCCATTAGGGAACGCGTATACTTCCATATGGAGTTGTCGCTTATATTGAGGTCTGATAGTCTAATGGACCATTGGTACCTCCTCAGGCGCCTCAGTTGATCCCTGATTTCTCTGTTTAATCCCCGGAGATCCCTCTTTTGGTCGGCAGTACCGTAATGGTTAAACTGCCGCCTCACCCAGTTTCTTTTGCTTATAAGATTTTTGATTTCGTCAGGGATCTCCAGGTTTTCTTTTGATTTCCTTGCTCTACGCGGAATAGCTTTTTCCGCTGCGTTATTGATTGCGTTCCCCAACAATTCTGCCGCTTCATCAATTCCCTCCCTGGTGGATATCGTGGGCACATCGCTTGGTAGTGACTCCGTAATTATTTTCCTAAAATTAGCCCAATCCGCAAGTCCATAGCACATGCGGTGGTTGTCCTGTTGATAAATACAATACTTGTGTTCCGATCCTCAGAACTACCGGGTAATGGTCGCTCGTTAGCTCTGGGATCGTTTTAGATATTGTCCGTTGATCAAAATTCTTGACCAGTGCAAAGTCAAGGACACTTCCTGTGTTCCTTGGTCCTGGTCGCGTCGTTGTTCTCGGAGCCACTACCCTAAATTGGTTATCTCGTGCCCATGTCTTTAAAAGATTACCATAATGAGGGGTAGGAGTGTTGTAGGCGGTATTTATATGTTTATGAGCTGAAGTGAAAGGGAGAGAAAGAGGTTCAGCCGTTACAAGGTACAGAGGTGAAAGGGGGATCGGGCCGCGGTCGTTATTCATAACGGAATTTTTGTTTCTGTTTATGTGTATGCTTTCGTATGCGTCTAGTTTGTTTTGGTTGGTTACAGATTTTACAAGAGTTAGGTTTTCGTTCGTGATTGGAAGGTGGTGTTCTTGGATATGTGTTGCTACACTCGAGTTGTTTAATCTGTTGTGTTTAAAATGAGCTATGTGTTCTTTGAAGCGTGCTTCTATCTTACGATTTGTTTGTCCAATATATATTTTGTCGCATCCTCCACAAGATATTTTGTATATGCCGGATTTGTGTAAAGAAGGAACTGTGTCTTTTGGGTTGTGTAATAAATTGGAGAGTTTATTGTCGTGAACAAATACTGTCTTATAATGGAATTTTGAGAAGATGTTGTGTAGTTTGTTGGTGAGGCCGGGAGTGAAGGGTATTTAATGTATTTTGTGTCTGTGGGGGAATTGTCAGTTAGGATTGTGTGCGTTTTTACGTGGAGCCTATGTTTATGTTTACGTAGAATGTTTTCGATCATTTCGGTGTCGTATTCGTTGCCTTTTGCATAGTTCTTAATGTGTGTGAGTTCTTTACGGTAATCAGATGGGGAGAGAGGCACGCGAAGATGTCTATTGATCATGGAATGAACTGCGTTTACCTCATCATTAGAGATCTTGTGTGGGTGTATTCGAGTGCTTGCGTGCGTGATTGGTTCGTCCGTTAGGTCCCTTAATCTCCCGTAAACCTAGCATTATGTCCCCTTTCCTTCCCCCTTTATTTTTTCCCTTTACCTCTTGGCGTGTACATGTGCGTGTGTTTGCGGTTGCTTAGTAGCTCCCTGTCGCGGTCGTACTGACTCACTAACCTTCTAGCAACTGTGTTATTTTTTGGGTCCCTGGCGCAGAGTTATTTCTCGCAAACCCAGTCCCGTTTCCTTTCCACCTTTAGGATTAGTGCTAGTGCGATTGAGTGAATGAATGTGTGAATGACATCAGGTCCATGGCGTGGAGTAACAACCGCTAAACCTATAAGTTTATATTTTTTATTTTCTTTTGCCTTTTCCTTCCTTTCCTCCTCCTCTTTCATTGTTTGCCTCTAATTTTCAATTTTACGGTTAAGGAGTTAATTTCCATTTAACATACATAACTCAAGAAACAAACAAAATAAAAAAAATAATTACAAAAGGAAAATAAAACAAACTAAAGGGAAGAGGACAGAGAGGAGATAAGGTTTTTAAAGGTTGATTGAATACATTTGAGTTTGGAAGTAATGATTTAAGAAGAGCAGAGAGGCGGAAGAAAAGTGAGCGTTTGATTACCGACAGCCTATTTATACTTACTGTGATTAAGGAGGAAGGAAAGACGAGTAAATCTGTTTGGTACGCGTAAGTTAAACAGGGAGAGAACTTCAGGGTAGTCAATGTCAACAAATAGAAGAAATATAAAGCGTAAGGAAAGGACGATCTAACAACCAAATTTTTCGTTAAATTCTCTAAGCAACTGAGCCGGCCGTTCAGCGAATTTGTAAACGAGAGCTGCCGTCTGGGCAGGCTTCCCCACTCCAGGAGCAGGGCTTTGATAGTTCTACTCCACACAAAGGGGATAGGGCTGAAATTAACAATTGAGGCCCGTCTCTCTTGCAACGACAGACTACAAGCTCCTGGCAAAAGCTCTGCCCGCCAAATTGTCAGTAGTGATGGAGTCGGTCGCATCGCCAGAGCAGAGTTACAGCGTTCATGGACGCACAATGCTAGATGAAGTTTCCCTCCTTAGAGACCTCATAAGGGAAAAGAAGGAAAGACGGGAGGCCCTGGCCATTTTGTCGCTGGAGCAACAGGGGGCCTTCAACAGAATCAGGCACGAACATCTCTACGTCACACTCGGAAGCATGGGGTTTAGGGGTGTCTTTATTAGGCGAGTGAAGGTGCTGTACCACGGAGCCATGGTGTTCTTCATTAAGAGTAGGCCAATGCCGGGACAGGGTTTCTCTTCTTCCTTGCTATCCAGCTATTCATTTCACTACGTCTTATGTAGGGATTTTTTAGGCTAGAGAGTAGGGCAGGGTGTAGGTCAGTTTTGGGTCAGGGGATAATCGATGCATTTGTAGAAAATAAGAATCCCGAAAGATTATCTAATGATAGAATATACTCCGAGCGTAACATGCAGCACCAATTTCGCGGTAGGTCATTGATAGAATGTTCCGTAAAGGGCGCGACGGGTCGCAATTCCAATTTTGATGCGTCGCCATACAGTCGTGGGAGTGATTGTGGTGGGAGCGCATGTAGTTTTAGAGTGGAAGAGAAAGTCAAGGGTGAGATTAGTATGCGTAGTGATAATGAGAAATTAAACGTCGTCGTACTGAACTGTCGCAGCATCCGTAGGAAAATTGCTGAGTTCAAACATCTTATTCGCAGTCTGCATGCCGACGTCGTGATAGGCACAGAAAGTTGGTTAACGGATGAAATTCAGAGTCAGGAGATATTTCCTAGAGACTATCGTGTCTATAGAGAAGATCGCGCTAATAGATCGGGCGGGGGAGTTTTCATAGCGGTTAGTGATAAGTACGATAGCAGTGAGATTCCGATAAGTGACGAGGATATCGAGAGTGTTTGGTGCCGCATAGGTAAAGATGGCTCCAAAAAGGTGTTCATATGCTCGTTTTACAGGACACCTAACGCTGGTTTAGATTGTATTTTAAGTCTCGAGAAACAATTATCAAAGCTTAGACTGATAAATCAAGATGGTATCGTTATAGTCGGTGGTGACTTTAACTTACACTCAATTGGTTGGGAAAATCTATGTTTCGAATCTAGAGGTAAAGAACGCGAATCCTGTGAGGCATTAATCGAAACATTCTGCGAGCACTCTCTGCTTCAATTAGTCAGAAAGCCAACGCGATCGGGAAACATATTAGATTTATTAGCAACTAACGCCCCAGAAAGAATAAACAAAGTCACCATTGAAGATGGGATAAGTGATCACCAGGCCGTATATGCAGAGTGTAAGTTGAAAATCGAAAGGCACCCTAAGCCTCAAAGAAAGTTTTATATATTTGCTAGGGCAAACTTTTCAAGCTTCAGGTCGCGCCTACGAGAAATACTACCTGGCTTCCGTGATGTGACCGAACGATCAGGTGCTGAGTCGTCATGGAAACTATTCAAGGATATAATGCTAGAGAGTATCGATAAGTTCATTCCAATTAAATTGAAGGTCGACAATAAAGAGCCACGTTGGTACAATAAGCAAGTTAGGAGTGCGCTTAGGCGTCAGAGAATAAGCCACGCGAAAATAAAAAATATGCCGTCTACATCATCCGATGAATATAGAGCAACTAAAGTTAAGACGTATAAGGAATCCCGCACTAAAGCGAGAACTACTATGCGCGAGGCTTTTACTAACTTCCGGAATAAGGTATTAAATAATTATTTGAAGGAGGACCCTAAAGCGTTTTGGTCCTATGTGAGAGAGGTCCAAGGTAGAGGCCCTACAATACCTTCCCTGCGTAATGACTCGGGTGCCGTTATTCATGATAGCGTAGAGAAAGCCAACCTGTTAAACGGTCATTTTGTAAAAGCATTCACAGCCGTCAGCGACCATTGCGTACATTATGCACCCGCAATAAGGGGGGACCTGATGGACGATATAGTATTTTCTGAGGTGGGAATAGCAAAGCAATTAAGTTCCATCAGACATAACAAAGCCACTGGCCCCGAAGAAATTCCTGCTCGCGTTTTAAAAGAATTAGCTGAAGAAATAGCACCTTTTCTTCTGATAATCTTCGAGAAATCCATTTCTCGCGCAGAGGTCCCTAGCGACTGGAGGTTAGCGCACGTTACCCCCAATTCATAAGGGCGGCGACAAGGAGAACCCAGAAAATTACAGGCCGATTTCTTTAACTTCGATATCGTGTAAGATTCTCGAGCATATACTCGTTAGCAACATAATGCGATTTCTTGATAGTAATTTATTGTTAGATGATTGTCAACACGGCTTCAGGAAATGAAGGTCATGTGATACTCAGCTCGGTCTTTTTGTTAATTGTTTACTGAGAAGCGGAGAAAAGAATACGCAGGTCGATGCAATCTTCTTAGATTTTAGGAAAGCCTTTGATAAGGTACCTCACAGGAAGTTAATAACGAAATTAGGAACCTTAGGCGTAAATTCTAAAATCGTTAGTTGGATCCGTGAATTTTTAAATCATAGGAAGCAGATGGTTGTTATAGATGGGAAATCTTCGAACTTAGTGGAGGTTGTCTCTGGCGTTCCACAGGGTAGTGTAATTGGTCCGTTATTATTTCTAATTTATATAAACGATATCAGCTCAGTAGTCAGAAGTAAAATTAGGCTTTTCGCGGACGACACCGTCATCTATAGAGAAATAAGCAATCCGGAAGACCACCAGTATCTCCAAAATGACCTAGAAGCTATTTCTGCATGGTGTAAGGAATGGCAGTTAGAGATAAACCAAAAGAAAAGCTGCGTCATCAACTTCTGGAGAACCAAGAGTATCTCGTTGAATAATAATTATTCGTTGGACGGAGTAGAGATTCCAGTTTCAGACTCGATAAAATACCTCGGAGTCACGATCCATCGTGATCTCTCGTGGGACACCCACATTCGCCGATTGATAGGTGCCGCTAACAAAAAGCTGGCCTTTATAGGGAGAATAGTTCGAAATAGCTCCGAAAAAGTGAAAGAATTATGTTATTTATCCTTGGTTCGACCGCAGGTCGAATATGCTTCAGCTGTGTGGGATCCTTACGAAAAGGGACTCACTAACGAGATAGAAAAGGTTCAGCGCAGGGCAGCTAGATTTGTAAAGAGGAATTACGATAGTAAACAAAGCGTAGCATCATTAATAGAAAATCTGAAATGGACATCGTTAGAGGAACGTAGGATGCAGGCTAGAATTAAACTACTGGAAAAATTTATGTCGGAGGGACTAGCGAATCAGGTAATTGGACTTATCAGAAGCTTGACGTATCTCGGAAGGCAGGACAGTGAGGATAAGATTCGCGAGATCGACTGTAGAACGGAGCGATATAGAGGATCGTTTTTCCCTAGGACGATAAGAGACCATAATAGAAAAAGATAACGTAGGAAAACTATGGACCCTTGGTGCACTGCACCCCCTGCCATCCACCAAAAAGGTGACTTTCAGGGTATAATGTAGATGTAGATGTTATGTTAGATACCCATTGCGCGTAGGCAAGAGGTGAATCGTCTGGAAACATACATTAGTAGGTGACCATTGAGTAACACGGAGCCAGCTGCGTCATCAGGATCGTGTCGTCTCTGGCGGGGCCGATAAGTTTCAGAACGGGCATACGCCAAGGATGTCCTCTGTCCGACCAACTTTACTCAATCTCCATAGTGCCATTCATCAACTTGTTAAAGAAAACTCCGAAGCGCGTCTCTACCCGGATACGCTGATAGAAGACTGGCAGTTTCCGCTTTCGCCGATTATGTCTGCGTATTCGTCGACGGAGACGACGATTCCGCGAGGGTGACGACCTCCTAAGAGAGGTACGCCTCAGCGGCCGAAGCCAAACTTAACAGGGCGAAGTCGACAAGCCTATGGTGTGGTTCCTTGAAAGAGAGGACGGACACTCTGAGGATCAGCTGGAGAAAAGAGGGGTATCGGTGTATTGCTGGGAAATATCGATTCGTCGTCGGTAAACTTAAACATGAAGGTCATGCTTGCCAAACTAAAGGCGGGAATAGATAGATGGATAGTAGGACCGCTATCATTGCACGGAAGGGCGTCAGTCGTGAACTAATTTCTGGCACCCAGGATGTGGCACATCTTGCAGACCAGGCAGTCACCGCCGCATTTCGTCAGACTTATCGAAGGCGTTCTAGTCGACGTTGTGTGGGCTGGCGGCAAGCACTGGGTGGGAATTTCGCTGCTCACCGCCACAATCAAGGAGGGCGAACTGGGGATTGTGGACGTAGACTGCAAGGCGAAGGCCTTTCGGTGTCTTTTCGCACAACGGTTCCTACAGTGTCCTCCAGATTCCCCGTGGAGGTTTCAAGCAGCCGCAAGTCTGCTTAGATACAGGGTGCTGAGGATGTCGGCAGGGGTTTTTGTTAATGGTTTGCCTTGAGAAGTTTGGGGAAATACTACATCTCGGTTCTACAAGCATGGGGGTCCATGGGAATCAGCACACCAGCGGGGACGATACCTTTTCCAGTGGGATGGCCACCGCCTGCCCCCATCCCAGAAATCAGCCTCATCAGCGGGAAAACCAGGAGGAAGAAGAGTCTTCCAATTCCGAAGAGGGAGGCATACACGGAGGTCCTTTATTGGGCAAAAGGCACGGGTTGGTCAATTGAAGGAGGGTACGCAAATAATAGGGTACACTGGTACACCATCCATCAGTGGCCTTCGTTTGGGAAGGAGTCGGAGGTGGCATGGAGATTTGCCTTAGGCTGGCAGACTGCAAGTTACTTTCGAAAGTAGAGCTGGTGAGAAGCGAGGAATGCCCTTGGTGTCCCGGAGTCAAAGGTTCTTCGTTACACATCATTCTACGCTGCACCAAGAAGAAGAACTTGTGGAAGATTTTAACTCCCGCTCTGAAAAATCTCACAGGACTAGAAAAAAATTTCCTCAAAGATGTTCTACACAGGTC